>VZTR01004021.1:756199-792617 GCA_013400775.1 Chaetops frenatus
TCCCCTCCCCTCCCCTCCCCATTGGTTTGATGTCACTCCATTCTAAATTATTCTCATTTCATTTACTGTTCACTTTCTGGACATTGAGGGTGTATTTGCTGTCCTCTCAGGGGTGATGGAAGGCGCTGTTACGAATCTCATTGCTAGCTTTCCTCCCTCCCTACTCTAACTTCTAGCTGAGAGCTGCCTTGGCTGCCCAGCAGCATCGTGTTTGCCATTTGTTGCTTATGATACCTGTCAGTGACAAGATGGTGCTGCCTAGAGAGGAAAATCTGCCCATGAAGTGCTCAGGGCTTTTCTTGACTTTAGTAAATATCTAAAGAGCACACATCGTTCTAGAATTAGTTCTTCAGCTGTTAATTTTTCTTTCAGTACCTTAAATGCAAAAACTGTTTAAACAGCATCCTCCATGGCCCTTGGCTTCCTTTTGGACCTGACACTTCAGACATTAGACCTGTGCGGGAGTTCCCTGACAAATTCTGTTGTTTATGACCTTTTTTTATGCTCCTTACAGAAAAAAACCTCCCCTTGTAATGTGCAAGTTGTATGGAAAACATGGGGAAGCTACTACCATAACCAGCAAAAGCTACAAATGAGCAGGAAAAAAGTGCAGCAAAATACATGAAATAAACATGAGTCAGTCTTTTTGTCAATATTTTTATTATCATAGATATCTTAGGTGTGGCAATACGGAATAAAAATATTTTGAGGGAAGTGTGATTGTTTCAATTACCAAGATCCTCCAGAGCTTTAGCCATTAAATAAAAATCATCTGGCCTAGAAGGCTGCTTTACATTCTTTTAAATACAACTATTTTTAAAATGTCTTATAACAAAGCAGAACGATGATTTGCTTTGAAGTAAATCTAACCTCAAAATTCTGCTTTCAGCTATTGGTATCTTCAAGGAAACCTTAATGATTGCCAGGATAGGCTTGTGTATGGTGTCCTCATGTCTGTTAAATAACTGGGAGACATTTCAGAGATCCTGTGGACTGTGCTGGTGTTGTGATTCAACCAATACTTACACTGTGTTAACCATTTGGTGGTACTGGCATCAGTCCTTTGTCCTGGCATGCCTTGGTCAGATGTAATTCTACAGGCTGTCCTCACTCCTTAGGAGCAGAGGAGAAACTTCCACCGTCGTTACACAGAAAGGAAACTGAGTTTGAACGATGGATGGAGTTGGGAGTGATCAGGAGAAGCAAAGAGAGGGAACAAACCCAAGTGGTAAATGCAGGCAGCAAAGTGCACCTCTGTAAGTCTGTAAATCAGTCACTGTTTCCCAGGCAGGACACAGGGAATCTGTAAGTTCAGTGGTGTTTCGGGCTGCTTACACTGGCCTCTGCTATTGAAACCTCACTTGAAAGAGAGCTGCAGGCAGCAAGAAATTCCACAAACGGAAAATTAATTAAACTGTCTTTATTTCTTGGTCTCATGTGGATTCTTCCTTTGATTCCTTTCACATAAGGACCCTGGAGACTGATAGGAATTTACCTGCAAGCTAAATGGAAATTACAATGGAAGGGCTTCAAAAAAAGATGTGTAGAATCCATTGAAGGTGGATACAACACGCAAAAGTGAATGTGAGCGTAATTGCAATATTAGCTGCTCTTCAGGACCAGCATCTGAGAAATTGTAGGCTCTTTTTTGTTTGGAACAAAAAGGCAATGAAACCACAAACACTGTGCAAGCCTCACAGCCCCATCTGTTCCCGTAATTTTTGCCTGTTGCAGTTCCTACGATTGTCTGCGGGATGATCCCTTCGAACACGACTGGCCTTCCCTTCCACAGCTGCCAGGGATTCACTACTCCATGAATGAGCAGTGCCGGTTTGACTTCGGGCTGGGATACATGATGTGCACAGCTGTGAGTACTTAGCTTTAGCTTCTGCTGTTTCTCATCCAGGCGTGGTCTAAGTGTCTCTGAAATGTCCTGAATAGGGACACAGTGGTGAAGCACACAAGGAAAGATGTCGTGCCCTCTTAGCTGAAAGCAACGATTAACAACTGAATGTTGACATATATATTATTCTGAATATCTCTTCATTTTTTTTTTAAACTGGACTTACAGAAGTAATTATTGTACAGTCTCATAAATCTCTGTAGTTTTCAAGCAAACAAATTTGCTGTGTTATTGAGCCTCCTCTTGCTGGCAGCTGGTTATTTTGCTACAAAGCTCCCACCTGGATGTGAAGGAGACGGATGTGCTGCCACATCTCATAGTGCTAGCACAGGGCAGTGTGCTTTTATGATCCAATTTTATGGAAAGTGTGATGCATTTTGATACCTAGCAAGAGAAAATAGGCATGACAGTAAGTAAAGCAGCTTGCAAGGGCTCTTGATGACATGCTTGGCTCTTGTGTATCAAGAAAACAAGAGGCAAAGTCTAAATTTAAAGTAAGGCAAGATTAATGCAATTCTCAGTGGACTGGCCTCAGAAAATAGTGTCTTCTGCAGTAGGGCTATGCCTCCCACCTCCAGCTCCTCAAGTAGAACAAAATATTAAATGGAGAGAGATGTTTTCAGCTGCTGGCAGCTGCTGACATGTAACATTTCTGCTTTCATTCCCATCTGCAGGAATATATGTGCTGAGCAGTGTCCCTAGATAATGGATGAGAACCTTTAGAGCATGAACTGTAGTAGTGTGTCTCGACACAATTCCCTCTGATGCTGCCTTGGAAGAATGTCCTAGCCAAAGAGAATCTTTTCTTACAGCCGTCCTCCAGAGCCTGGGAGACTGAGGCTTTCTATTCTTCTTTGTTCAGAATAGCCTAAAGCATGTCCAGACATCATGATTTAGTATGTTTTGTGGTGGGTGGTTCCCATCCTCTCCTATAGAAGTCTTTGCATTGTAGGTAAAGTGCCAATTTATTCATTGGATTGGGGATCTGATCTCAAATTTCCATCCCCCTAAGAAGGGGATTACAACAGCTGAGCTAAAAACCGAGCAGCTCATTTCCATCTCCCATGGGTGCACAAGGATTTTTTTCTTTGTTTGCCAAATGAAGCAGTCCCATTTGGAGAAGCTGTAAGAAAAGGCAGCTTGTGTCTCACTGCCTGAGGAAACTGGTTGGTCACTTGTGTAAAACTATTTTTGCCTGACTTAATTCCATCACATAAAGATGGGATCTCGCCTCAGAGTCATGATTCTGTATGAAAGCTCAAATATTCAATCCACAGACATACGGTGCCCCTCAGGAATCAGTGCTAACAGCTGGCATTTTATACCTAGGAAAGGAACCCCCCTACCTGCAGCTTCTGTTGCCGTTTCCAGGGGGAGCTCTCTCAAACATCATCCCCTCTGATTTTTTTCCTGTGTTCCAGTTCCGTACATTTGATCCCTGCAAGCAGCTGTGGTGCAGCCACCCCGAGAACCCCTATTTCTGCAAAACAAAGAAAGGGCCTCCGCTGGACGGGACCATGTGTGCACCAGGGAAGGTGAGAGCTGGTGTGCCCATGTGTGTTCAGGTGTGTTTGTGTGCAGATGGGGATGTTCCCCTCAAAATCAAGAGGAGCAAGAGAAGAACCTGTCTGGAGGACCTGAGCTTTGCTAAGATGTGGGGCAAACTCCTGAGTGCAAGTGGAGTGTTGAGCACTAGCTCAGCTGGTTAGAGCATGGTGCTAATGGATTTGATCCCTGTAGGGGTCATTCACTCAAGAGCTGGACTCGATGATCCTTGCAGGTCCCATCCAAAGCAGAATATTCTGTGATTCTGAGCAGGGTGAGGGGAGGACACGAGGTGAGGGCTGGCGTGTCCTGCATGGCTCCTCTGAGACTATTAAACCCCATCCTCAGGCAGGTCATGGCGGTATCTGCCCCACGCAAGTCTCTGTGGCAAAGCCAAAAATGGGGAAATTTCCACTCTCCTGTGGCTCCTTCGAGCTCAGGGTGTGGTGCTGGTAGCAGCAGTGTTGCCGTGGTGCTGCCTGGCCTCCCCTGTGCGGGGCTGCAGGGAGCAGCGGGGGCTGGAGCCACGGCCAGCCCAGGGCTGCTGGAGCTTCCCGGAGGGAAAGGAGGGATGTGGGAGTTGAGTGCCAGCTGGAGAGAACCAAGGTGACAGCACAGAGGGACCGTGAGCACAGAGGGGCAGGTTTGTGGAGGTGGCTTTGCTGGTTTGGTGAGAGCCCAGGGAGGCAGGAGCAGCTGTGGAGGGATGGTGTGAGGTGGCAAAGGCTCAGAGAGCTCTGGCTGCTCAGCCACCAGGCTGGAGCTGCTCCCAGCCCCAGTCAGGCTCCGTGGAGATCACACTCTGCTCACAGTGGGTCTGAACTCCAAGTCCTTTGAAGTCTGATGAAAAAAATCTGGTTTCCCTGGGCTTTGGATGCAGTGACTGAGGGGGAGAGGAAGATGTCGCTACTTGGAAAGGCTTTTTTATAACCCAGTGTATGACATCATTTATGTGATAAATGGACCATAGTAGCAGCTGCTGTTATGGTTTGAAAAGTCTTTTTAATGAAAACATTATGTTAAATTAATTCCCCAGCAAGTCGCGCTCTATACAAACCACTCCTTTCTGGTTTTCTCTTCTTTAAATTATTCCTGTTATAACAGCTTTGTTTCTTATTTAAAAAAATCGATTACAATCCAAAATTTTAGACAATTTATTTGGATACAGTTTTCTTTATCTTGATTTTTACATTAAAAATATTCATGACCCCCAATGGAAAAATACAGTTATATTCCATTTTGTTGCATCACCCTCTTCCCTGAGTTATTCATTCATATTAGTATTTGAACAGAAATGAGGAGAAAAAAGGCATTTGTAACCGTATAGTTAAGGATCTGTCAGTGCTTCCATTATAAACAGTTTTTCAGGATATTATGCAACTCAGCTGTAAAAATTTTCTTTGGACTGGAACTTGGGATCCAAGGCTTCAGCAAGCTGTGCAGACAGCCAGGCTTTTGAGCTCAGCAGAGATGCAAGAGAGTATGTGCACATTCTGAAGTTTCAGTAGATGATAGGACTCTGACTGTTTTATTCTCAAGGGAGCTGTCCCAGTTTTTTGATAAATAAACTTGCTGCCACCTTCCAGAAGAACCTGAGAAAATGTTGTAAAATGAAAACCATTTTATTAGATAAAGCTCAGCAGTCTGAAATAAGTGTTTTGGGTTTTTTAAAATAGTATGAGTTCTGAAGGTTATATAGCTGACTTTATGTATCTGAGCTCCGTGTTTGACCAGTGTATTTATTAGACTTTGGTGTTTTTAATACAGGTACATCAGATCAATGCTTTTACATCTGTTCCTTCCCTTTTCATCTTTGCCCTTGATTTTGCCTTCCCCTGTTCACTTTCTTCACCAACTGGGACAATACCAGAGACTCTTGCCTAAATGCACTGGGCTGTAAAATGCGTTTGTTGCCCAAAGCTGGGGCTCAGTTGCTGTGGGAAGCTTCCTTTCAGGTACATCTCCCATGATACCTCATCAGCACTTGAGAAAAAGGAAAATAATTTCAAACATGACCTCCTATTTTCTTTGGAATCCTGCCAGAAAAGAAAAGTACAGAAACATAAACAATTAAAGATGTTGATTGAGAAAGATTCATTTGTTTCCCACTTTAGAGACTTGCAGTTTTCTTGATTTCATACCACTAATTCCCAGGGCCTATTTTAAGCTCAAACCAATCACAACACTGCTGATGTGTCACAGAAACATCCTGGCTTTGCTGCAGCTGAGGGGGCTGGGTGCCAGAAACGGAAGTGGTGCCGGGGAGGCGAACGCGGCGCGCGGTGCCTGGATGTTCCCACCTGGGGCTGGTGTTCACATCACTGGTAACTGATCCCAAATTTAGCAGATGCTGTTGAGGAGAATCCAGTCCAGCTGCCTCCTTCCTAACTGATGGTCAAGGGGCAAGAACAGCCATGTGGGAGACACGAAACCTGTAGCACATTTTCAGCAGGCAGGGTGGTGGTGGCCTGTGTCTGCACACCCAGGCTGTGTCCTGTGGTGCCATTATGAATTTTGCTTTTTCATATATCCCTCTCATATTCCTCTTGCTATAGACTTTTATGCAGCTTTCATTCATCCCTAATGCTTTTAACCCACATACTTGTAATTCCCTAAACCTGACAAGTAGCTTAGACCCAAAGTTCTGTTAAGCCAACAGACTAAACGTTGGAGTTGGGGCTCAAAACACCCCAGACACCAAGGTCCTCTTCAGAACACATTTTGTAAACTAAGATACACTCATGCAGGGGGGGGCATTCCTCAATAGGGGGCTTCTTTTGAGCCTCCCATTGGGGAATCTGTGATAGATATGCTAATATGCTAATGTGCACAGTTCTTTAATTGTATACACAGGGCATTTTTACCAGTGCGCTCTCCTGGGGTGCAGCCAAGGATCCTTAGTAAATACCAATGTTAACCCCTTGTTCCTCTCTAACTTTGTTTGGCTTTTATTCTGAGAGCACAGGTTAAGGCATCACCTGGACCCAGGCACTGACCCTTCCAAAGGGAAGAGGAGGCTTTCTAATGCTGTCTATACGTGTGCATTTATGTGTACAAATAAGTGTATATTTATGTAAATAGATGTAAGCTCTTCTGTGCATGTGGTTATTTGGACTAAGTTGCTAAACAAATGAGGTTCTGCCATTTTAAAAATGTCTTATTAAGTCTTGTGCAAATGGAGATACTGAGCAACCATTTTGTTAATTGGCAGCAAACTAATAATTTTCTAGGTTTAAAGATAAAAAAATAATAACATATTCTCCTGGAGCTTCCCAGTCAGAGAAGAAAACTAGCATTTTGACAGAATCCTAAAAGAAATAGAATAATTTATATTGCTCCCAGCTTGATTTTTAAAAACCAGATAGAGTTTTCAATAGCAAGAGGGAAGTTTCTATCAGTTTTGTGAAGTTTTGATGATGCAGCCACTTGCAATGGTTACATTAACTTCCACAAAATAACTCCAGTGTGTAAAGTTAAGCACATGGAGGTTCAGAGTCTTATTGTGGAGTCAAAGACACTCCATAAATTGCTGTAGTAAACCATGTAGACAAGAAATAACTGTACAAAGCTTAACTCTGCCCAACATTCTGTAGATTGAAAGAAAACATATGCTGTCAGCTGATAATTTATTTACTTGTATACAATTCTGTCAGCTCTACCATTAGCCTCAGGCTTCTGAATCCAGGCAAACTTCAGAAATCTATCATCATATTTTGTTATTCCATTTTTTAAAAATATTACTCTTCTGGGGAGACATTTATGTCAGCTGAAGTAGCTAACTGCTCTCCACAGGGTAGAAATAAAACCCAGAGTCAGTCACGCAGGGAGATCACATGCTAGAGTCCATCTGCTTGCTGCAGTGACTAACATCAAGGTTTGCACCACCTGAGCCTCCTTTTTCTCTTTTCTTGGAGAGAGGTAAGAGCCTGGTAGCTGCCCCTGCCAACCAAGCTGATGTTGCTCTTGGATTTGGCTTCTGTGCCAAACCAAATCCAGCACAAACCTAGCAGGTCTTTTCTTTGCTTGCACTGTGCAAATGAGATGATCTGAGTCAAACTTGGAATGATGTTTTACTCTGTCAGGAAAGGAAGGGAATGATTAAATATTGAAATAAATAGATATTTTTGAGAAGAAAAATGGACCAAGAAGAAAGGTTTCTGAAAACACTAATGTGTACTCAAAGCAATCCATTTAATTTCCCACTGAGAAAGCTGACCTCAGCTTCTCTCAGAGACAGGAGACAGATGGGTGAGTGTGTGCAGTGTTAGTCACCACAGAAACAGGGAGAAGACTTGATTCTCCACTGAAGAAACTTTTACTGGCTCAGAGGAGTCCTTAGTGTTGGAACTTTCAGTTCATCCCTTGCAAGTAATTATTCTCAGACAGATGGAGCAGAGAGGGCCAGCCTGTGTGTGATGGGGAATACAAATAAATAAGGAACCCCTTCCTGATGGGACCTCAGGAGAGTGAGGAGAACTGAGCACCCCCAGCCCCGGTGCAGGGTTACTTGGTAGGTACTGGGGCATCAAGTCAGGAGATCAGAGAGGTGCCCATTGCTGCAAAGTATAAAATAGTTACAGATACCTACAGAAGATCTTCAAGTCTTTTCTTGGAAAATTGACTTGCAGATGTGTTAAGCCTGCAGGAACACAGTGGCTCTTTTTTTGGCATCCACAGCAGTTGTTTCAAAGAACTGCTGAAAACAGCAGTGGAATGTTTTACTGCAAGAAATTTAAGCTCCCTCCCCTGGAAATTGCACTTGTTTTGGACTGCCCTGTTGGCCAGAAAAATAGGCCAGACTGCAAGAAGTCATCTTGTCTTCAACTAAGAAAACAATTTGCATTTACCCATTTTTTTTCTCATTTAAAAAAAATAATATTGCTTTAATATGCTTCAATCTTTATGTGAAACCCCCTGTTTATGAAGGAAATAGTGCTTAAAATTGGCTCTTTTCCACCTCATTATGTAGTTAATGTAGTAGCAATAGGAAGGCTTGGCTTTAACTTCCTTGATTACACTGGAGATTGCTCTGTCTCTGGTTTTACCTTCTCATGCATTTTCTTGCACAGATCTGCACAGAATAAGATTAATTAGTGAATCATTTTGGTTTCTGTAGGCTCCTTTCTTTTAATCCACAAAAAAAGACAGAGCTGGGGATGACTCATTTTACACAAATGCTTCTCTCTTAATAGCTCTGCCTCAGCTTCCCAACAATCAGCATCTGACCTGCTTCTCCACCAAAAATCAGTGCTGCTCTTTCCTTTACACAGCAAAGTCAGTAACACTTTTCCATTTTTGCCTCTCAGTTCAGAAACCAGTCTCAGTGTCAGAGAGAGGGTTTATTAGGGGTTGTTGCAAACCTACATCCCACTGTTCCTGACTAAAACAGGGAAAGAGGCTGAGAAACACAGAGTCATCATATGTCTCTCCCTCTCACCCATGAGTCCAAGCACTGAATTCTGGATCGTCACATAATGAACATGGGCTGAATGGCTCCTGAAATGGATTTGGTCACTGCTGTGGAACGTACACCTGAGAGATGCAGCACCCTGATAAAAGGATGTGTGAGCAAGCACAGATCAGGAGCTGTCACTTCACATCTGCTTCCAAGCCCAGCTGAAATGTCTGTTGACAAGCTGAAGCAGTGCCAGCTTCCCCCGCATCTCGGAATGGTCCCCTGGCTGTGCAGGGCCCCACGACTCAAACTGTTTGTTCAAACAAACCTCTCTAAAACCACGAGTAAACAGTCCCTGAAGGGTACAGCCCTGAGCTTTTAAACAAAAAAAAAAAAAGCGAAGGACATATTAGCATTTTGCATTTCTTTCATGTTTTTCTGAATTATCTCTTGTTCTGCCAAACATCTAAGAAAAATCTGCCCATTACAGCTCTGGAGCAGGATTGGTATAATTGGCTTTGTGGTAACTCATCTATTTCATAGGTTTTGACTGCGAATATCTGAAGTTATGGGAAAGAAAAAAATAGTTGAAACCTAATTTCTACTCTCTCTTCTACTCCTCATCCAACCAAATCAGCCCCAAAATAAATTGCATGTATAAGGAGCCAGTCACTGAGCAGATTAGCGAATCAGTAAGCTGTGCCTTGTCACCATTTTACTAATGATTCTCTCTTTAAATTCAACATTATTAATGATTATCCTTCACTTTCAAATTTGCCTTCCAGATCACTAATCGCTCTATGCTCAAGAGCACTCTCCTGTTATATATCTTCTGATTTTGTTTTTGCTGGCAGCATGCATTTAGCCATATGCTTGTCTTGTGCAGCCTGCCAAATTCCTGCGTTCCAGGGCTTGTTAAGCTGTGTAAAATGTTGTTGTTGACTTGAATGTTAAGGAAAGTAAGTGACTGATTTCACTTGTTGTTGCAGCCATCTGTGCTCCTGAGCCAGAGCTCTCATCCCGGCAGTAACCGCTAATGCAGACAAACTGTGACAGTCTCATGCAAAGTCGTTTGTTTGCTGGAATAGATTTTCCAGCACCCACACTTCATCAGTAGGTTTTTATGAAAGCAGAAATACTACTAAAAGAGGCCATAATCTTGTGATCCTTGAGAAGAATTCTTTCTGACTTTAGCTGAGAAAAAGTTCCCTGATTAGGGACTGGAGAAATTGGTGGAAAGGCATCGACAGGTTTCTTTAAGAGGAGATGACAGTAGAGATGATCAGTACTGGAGCTATGAAGGCTCTTAAAGAAATAAAAGAAATACTTTAATGATTTAGTGAATGTGGAGAATTCTGTGTTTTAACTGCTGTAGAATAACTGTATTAAAATACCAGGTAAAAGAAAGGAGAAAAAGTGGTAGGGCATGATGACCTGTGCAGCTGTAGGACTGTCCAGGGCTGTCCCTAAGCAGTGCCTCCTGGTATTTTGGTCAGGTTTACCATGAGATCTCCAGGGATACACTGCAAATGTTTTTATTTAGTAGCATTAATGTCTACAATATTGGCTTGCTTTAATTTCATGACACTTTGCTGATCACATTTATTGTAGGAATGTGTGTGTGGGTCTGGGAGTGGCTGGGCAGGGTGGTGCTGTGGCCAGAGCTGCCAACAGTGCTGCCTGGAGAGGCTGCAGGCAATAGAGGAGCAGGATGCTACTGTTAGCCTCCAAGATCTGGGATTCTGCCATTTCCCTTAAATGATATCCCCACTGCAGACAGGTGATGAGGAAATGTAACACTGGGAATAGTTTAACAAACTCAGTAGGCTTGGAACCTGCATGCACACATGTGCATACTGAACATGTGAGTTCATAAAATCTGAGTGAGTTTGCAATCATGGGCACAATCTGACAGCAAGGCCCTCTGCTTTCTACTGGAGAGGTGAAAAAAAATCCAGAACTTGTGCCTAAAATTATGATGTGTGGTACAACAGCTTCTCATCTGATATAAGTTAATCATCTAATCATTCTGACATCTGATTTTCTCTTTCAGCATTGCTTTAAAGGTCACTGCATCTGGCTGACTCCAGACATCCTGAAGCAGGATGGGCACTGGGGGGCATGGAGCAAGTTTGGCTCTTGCTCCCGCACGTGTGGCACCGGGGTGAAGTACAGGACCCGGCAGTGTGACAACCCTCAGTAAGTGACACTGCCTGCAGAGGGGGCACGGGGAGGATGCTCAGTGCATGCCCAGTGCAGCAGTGCAGTAAAGGATGCTGAGTGGTGCTTGTTAAATCTGACCTATAGCATAAGTTGTCAGAAATTCTACTTTTTGCTCTTAGCAGGTCATGAATCATCTTTATTTCTCAGTTTATCCATCCGTTAAACTGGTCTATGCATTTACAAGGATTTTGAAAGTGCTAATAGAGTGCTGTGTAAAGCATAAGTAAAAGTTTAGGGCCCTATATATCTCGTTTTAAAATGTGAGAATGAAATAATAGCAGTGATTTACTGGATTTTTTTTTGAAGTTTTTAAAGTTTTCTTTAATCCACCTTTTAGAATATCTCAACAAGAAGGTCTTAAAATATTTTCAAATTGTTTTCATTCCAAGTTGGAACAAAGCTCCTGAAATCAGGACCTTCCCCAAAGTTAATTTTAGGAAGTTTGAATTGTCATGCTCTAATAACTTACATATGGGTCATCTAGATAATGTAGAATGATTCCATTCAAGTAACAGTGGAAGTAAAGTATACTTAATACAAATGATATGAAATGTGTAATTATACATCTTGTATGTATAATTGCTATCTTAGTGTGGTATCATAAAATATCAAGACCCTAACTGCAAGAACTAAAACAATTGTCAGAAATAAATTATTTTAACAGAGAGAGTATTTTTAATGTTGAATTTCTTAGTTTGTTGATAAAGCAATTGAACTTGACTAGTGTTAAAAATTATCTTATCATTGATTTTTTTTTAAATTGAGTTTTATGAAGCAGCATTTTCCAATGGAAATTGTTCTGTTAATAAAATATTCTCTTTTCAGCCTTTATTACTTTGGCAACAGAGTAGTGACCTTTATAATTGTGGGCACAGTTTTAGTTGTAAAATCCATTTACATGTAGGAAAAGCCCAATGTACAATTGAAAACGTTTTCTGTGTTTCCTGGAAGAGGGTGCAAACCCAGCCACAGGTCCTGAGCTCTGCACTGCCAGATCTGCCAGGGATCTGGTGCATTTCTGCCTGGGGCACAGCACTGAGCTGGGCTGTTCTGCCTTTGCTGCTGCAGTAGGGGTGAATGGGAATGAGTTCTGCTGTGTTTTCCTTTCCTGGCTACACCAAGAAAATTGTTTTTCTTGCCTTTATCAATCAGTTTGAGCCCCTACTTGCAGGAGTTGCTTTTTAACAGCTGAACAGTGACAGCAGGTTTTGAAATAAAATAGGAAAAAGAAAGGAAATAAGTCTTTTACATATCAGAAATACAACCCTGACTTCATCAAGTGCCTACTGGTGCAGCTGAGAAACAAATTGCTCCCCAAAAGATTTGAGAGACACTTGATTAAAGAAATAATGGCAAAACTAACCGTGGGTTTCTCTCCCTGTCTCAGTCCTGCCAACGGAGGCCGCACGTGTGTGGGGCCGAGCTACGAGTTCCAGCTGTGCAACACCCAGGACTGTCCCAAGGACCTGGAGGATTTCAGGGAGGAGCAGTGCCGGCAGTGGGACCCCTACTTTGAGTACCAGAACACCAAACACCACTGGCTCCCCTATGAACACGTGGATGGTGAGCAGCCCCTCTTCTGTGAAAACTAAAAGCAGTTGCAAATATGAGTAAAAGTTATGTAGGGAGGGGTAAAACTTCTTCCTGGGAAATCATGCCTCCTAAATCTGTTAGGAGTTGTTTGGAGGGAGCAGGGAGTATCAGTGTGTGAGTGATCCAATTCAAATAATGTCCTTGGGTTATCAAAAAACTTTGGACTCTGTTCCCCAATGACAGCTGTTAAATTGAGTTACCATGAGATAAAAGGGAATGGTTTTCCATGGGAGGATGGCCTACTCTGAGAGCTGCAGAAGGACCTTGTGTCACCAAGTGACACAAGAAGGCAAAGGAAGTTTGGTGTTAATGAATGCCAAGAATGGATATGGGAGTAAAAACTGGTGTGTATGGATCTGTACACACAGTGGGCTCTGAAGAGAAAGACTGGGAGATGGGAATAGCTTTAGGAAAATTTCAGTTCAGTGACTGTGAAGGGAGACATGGAGAACACTGATCTGCCTCTGTGTACCTGCACGTTGTGTCTGCACTGTAAATACTCAGCCAATGCAGCTCAGGTTGTGCCTATCTCACTGCTGCCCACACTGCTAAAAAACCCACAGCTGAACTCAGAAAGGCCAGAATAAAGCAAACATAAACAATGACTTCTGCGTGAGGAGAGTTTGCATCAATCAGGACTTTTCACCCTGGAAAAGCAAGGATGTAGATTAAAAAGATAGAGTTAGAGAGTTGTCAGTGGCCCAAAGAGACTGAACATGGAATGATTATTGGGTTTCTCATAACAAAAGCCTGGGAACATCAAATAAAATTGTCAGGTGGCAGATTTAAAACAAATAAGAGGAAAGACTTAGTACAAAGCATCTAATTATCTTGAAATTCACTGCCACAGAAAGTTGCAGATGCCATGAAGTCTTAGAAATCATTTTGAAAAATTCTTGACAGTTGTGCAATCCATTAAGAGCTATTAAACACCAAGTTCCAGCCGTGATTTTGGAAGTCCCCAGGCAGCAGTGTAGGAGGAACTCAAAGAATATTCTGAGAAAAATCTCCAGTTTGTTCTTGTGTCTTCCTGCAAATGCTGCTGGCACTGTTGGAGGCAGCTGTTGGGTTGGATGGGTGCTGGCTCTCAACCAGCAGGGTCAGGCTGATGTTGTGGCCACTTGACAGAGATCACTGCCTAGAACAAAAATGTTCCTGTTCCTGTTAATGCCTTGGCTTCACTGTCCATGCAAGTGCAGCTGGTTGATTTGGGGCATGTCTGCTCTTGCCAAAAAACACACTGAGATGCTTTACCAAACAAAAAAGCAGAGGGCAATGAGTCTCAGCTTGTTGAGTGAGCAGTGTGGGCTGTTCACTGGTTTTGGACCCTGTCACTTTACTTGAATGACAAATTCCTGAGGGCAGGGTTGGCCTGCAAGGGGCAGGTTCTGGGCACCCACCCCACCCTCAACCCAGCTCCCATTGCTGGGAGAGGAAGGGTCACTTTGGTGAATCATTTTACATTCCAGTAAGAGGATACTCTGCCAAAAATTAATAGCAAATTCCTTATAATTAACTTGCCTGACTTTCTTCCCAAACAGTTCTCAGAGTTCCCTCATTCTTTTCATGCCATCTTGGTCAGTCTGGGATTTTCAAAGGCACAGACACAGCCTCACAGCTTAATTTCATGAAATAGCTTTGCTGGCACAGGGTGAAGGGATGAAGGCTGTGGCCTGCAGGACCTTTGCTTGTGCCTTTGGAGCAGTCTGCTGCAAAGACCACTGAAACAAATCAGATTTTTTTCAATAAAATTCAATGGCTTCTGGGTGAGAAACCAGCTCATTGATGTCTGAGCACTGATCCCTGAGCACTGCTGGTTTCCCATATAACTATGGTATAACTGCAGACACCTTGAGAGTTACATTTACCTGTGCAAGGTTATTACAGGGAACAGCTTTTGTGTGAAAACAAGGCCAGAGATGAGCTTGTGCTTGAACTCTAATCTATTTAAAACTCCCTTTTGTAAGGATAAGGCATATCAGTGACACACTTGTGAGGATAATGCAGTTGTGGCTCAGAAGTGACATAAATCCATACACTTCACAGGCAGCTCAGCTGGATGTGTCTGACACATTGTGCAGGGCATAGGAACAGAGGGGAGTGCCTCATGCTGTGGGCAGAGAAAAGCCACTGAGCTGGGGCACATCCCAGTGTGTCTTTGAGCATCCCATGCCCCGTTGTGCCATGGCCTGGCTCCTGTTCCAGACCCTCTGAGCCCCCACATCCTCACCCCTGCTGTGCTCAGACTCCTGCATTGTGCATCTGCCAGGGCAGCAGGGAGGGGCTCTGGCTATGAGCTCCCAGCCCCAGTTCAATGAGAAGGACTCAGAGAGCAGGCAGTGGACAGACTCACCATCACATCCATGCTCCTGCCCCTCTACTGTGCCCAGCACCAGTGAACAGGAAGAAAATAGTTCTTTGCAGTAACAGGGTCTAATTTAACAGCACTTGCACATTTACTGTTCCCATGGAGCAGTGGGAGCAGAACCATCTCTAAAATAAAGCCCTTGTACAGGGTTGTTGGCACCCAGTCAGACCTGCTGATATTTCCATTTAATCACACCCAGTGCATGTGTGGTATGTGTGGGGTGGGGGTGGCTGCATACCCAGGGCTGGTGTGCACACATCTATCTTGTGCATAGCTTAATGTTTCTAAAATATGCAAATACAGTAGGTCTCTCATTATTATGATCTTAATAGTCTCCTATTAAGAATTTGCACCAAAAAAAGTACCTGTTTTAATGGACCAGACCCTGGATTTTTAGCATGGTTTGGGAGCAAAGATCTCTGATGTACCAATACCCAGTGGCCTTGAGGACATCAACAGCAATAATGTGGACTTTATAAAAAGAGGGCAGAGGCCATGGAACTGTACAGGGAAAGAATGCAAAGGGCCTGTGAAGATTTGTTTCAGCCCAACTGCTATAATGGAAAGGTCTTTATTGTTTTAAGTGGTGGGAAAAGCATTCCAACTTTTAATCATGTTAAAATAGCAGAATCTCTATTTGTTTCATCTAGCAGAAAGGCCATCTGTTCTTCAGTGCCAAGAAAAGCATAGTGAATCCTATTATGGGGCTGAAGACAGAAAAAAACATGGATAAAATGAAATATACTAGTGGAATACAACTTGATTCAGCCACTGACTAGTCATTTTCAGCTTTATTTTTTGTTCTTAGCTCATTGGAACAGATTAGAGAAAATAACGCTTGTCTGGCTGTTTGTGCATGTGTTAGCAGTAAAAAAAAGGTTTTTGTCAGAATCTTTTTGACATTTCATCTTGTTTAATGGTTTAAATTATCATAAATACAAGTACAACCACAAGGGAAAATTAACCTTGTGGTTAGGATGAAATGCTATGGCCCAGCTGCCTCTGAAGAAATTTTGCATGCCAGGTTCACTCAGTGTCAAACAGCTGCTTTTAATGGGAAAGTTACTTTTTTTTTTTCACTTAAGTGCAGTGCAGGAGAAACCAGCATCTGTCACAGGTACTTGTGCAACTGAGGAGAGCTCTGCCAGGTTGCATCATCTGCAAAGGATTAAAGATTCCCCCCCATCAAAGTCAAAAAAAAAGATCTGTTATTTTTAAGCCTGTCTCCTAATGGTGACACATGGAAGCTTTATGATGCAGCAGTTTCCAAGAGATCACAGAATTTTTCAAAGGGGATAAACATCAATGATTTATGGGCACCACGTTGGGCTCTGTGATGTGTGCAGGGAAGAAGGGAGAGCCAACACTACTGAAAGTGCTGCTCACAACGTCTGCAACTGAACTGTGAGAGCTGAACACTCACAATTGGGGTAATTTTGTTTTTCAGCTAAGGAGAGGTGCCACCTGTACTGTGAATCAAAGGAGACAGGGGATGTGGTGTACATGAAAAGGATGGTGCACGACGGGACCCGCTGCTCCTACAAGGATGCTTACAGTGTCTGTGTGAGGGGGGACTGCCTGGTAAGGTCTGGGGGCTTCTTCAGAGCTCAGGATTCTGAAAAGAATTCAAATTATACCTGCAGTGCTTCTCTCCAAGAATGACTAAGTATAATAACACTTTGGGCAATAAGGAGATTTCATTAGGATTTTTGTCACAATATTATGTGTGGTATTCACAGTTGCCATGCATGTGACTCGACTCCAAAAGCACCTACCTACACAAGTAATATTTCATGCAGTATTTTAAGATGAACTATTACAATTAGCTTTCAAGGAAAACTCTTCCTGCTGAGGTTTAGTGAGGGTGGAATGTACAATGAGATAGGAATGCACAGCAGCTTTCAAGGAAAGTGGTGTTAGGAGATGGCTGAGGTGCATTCTCTCCGTATTTGATCATGCTATTTTTAAAAAATCAATGACAGTTCCTCTCAATTGGGATCTGCTGCAGGTCATCTTTCAAAGGAATTAGTCTCTGACTAGCAAAGCACTGGTGGAGGTGCTTATCCCCATATCCCCAGATAGATGCCTAGATTCTCCTGGAATTTAAGTATCTGTCTTAAGATAAGCTGAGGCTTAAGAGCTTTTCCTTAACCATGCTGCTTCCCTTCAGTAAGAGAGACACTGTGGAACATAATATAAAAATATAATCACCCAACTGACAGCTATTATAGGAACTGTGAGTATCAAAATCGGTTTCAGTGTTGATCTTCCAGGAGAATACTATGAGGTGTGCTGCTTTGCTGAAGCAGAATTTGGGGGTTGATATGTGAAGGCTCATTTGAATTGAAGGGTGGATAAATAAGAATGACTGTTTCTGTCTTTTGTGCACAGAAAGTTGGCTGTGACAGGGTCATAGGTTCCACGAAGCAGGAAGATAAGTGTGGTGTCTGTGGAGGAGATAATTCCCACTGCAAAGTGGTGAAAAGGACATTTTCAAGAATACCAAAAAAGCAAGGTCAGTGTGGTTTGTCCTGGGGAATTCAGGGTAATTTTTCTTGATGTCTTATGTTTCAAAGAAAGTACCAGGACAATTAAAAACCATGTGCAGCATCATTAATTCCAAGAAACAATCTGGACTTACTTCCAGATGTGTCTATAATTTGAAAATAAGACTTCTGCCCAGTGATCAGTTAAAGCTGCTGATACCAGGGCCTGTCCATGCAGAGAAGAGGGCCTCCCTGCTCCTTGAAGGAGAGCTGTGGACTTGTGCTGCTGATGTCACCCAGCTGCTCTGTCCAAGTCACTGCAGTGCTACAATAATGTGTCATCATCAGGCACTGTCAGGCAGGAGATTTTGTGGTCCTTGTGTGTGCATTTGGCACTCAAAGCCCATTTTAGTCTGAAGCAAAGTCTGTTGATGAATCTTCAGGCATCTTTCTTCTGACCCAAAGCCCTTTGTCCCTGTTATGTTCCATCACCTGGCACAGAAATGGGAATGGGAATAATGCTGGATTTGGTTTGTTTTGTTTAATACACCCTGCTCTCAGAAAATAAGATTTATTTAAAAACCTAAGACAAACCCTCCCTGTTTGTGGCATATTAGTCCATAACTGTCTTTTCAAATACTGCAATATAGGGTACGTTAAGATGTTTGAAATTCCTGCTGGTGCAAGACATTTACTTATACAGGAAACAGATGCCACTGCTCACAACCTCGGTAAGTAACAAGTAGGAGAATTTTCAGTCAGAATTATTTTTTCTGGTGTTTATTTCTGTCTCTGGAGGCTTACAATGTGTTTATACATTTGTTTACCCATTACCCACCCACACCAGATACTTTCTCTGAGTATGTTAAATTAGGAAACTTGTTTGGCAATTTGATTTCCCTGTGCTGTATTCCAGGGTGTCCCAGCCAGATCTCTGTGTTGGTCTGTGCATGTGTGAAAGCTGCTGGAAGAGGCACTGAGTTACTTTATGGGCTGCAATGCATTATCTTTGGGGGTTGCAACTAGAGGATCTTCAAGGTCCCTTTCAACCCAAACCATTCTGTGGTCTTTGTGTGCATCTTTTCTGCTTCCCACCCTCAGTCATTTCCCAGCTATATCCAGATCTGTTCCAGATTCTGTCCCTCTGCTAACAGTATTGACAGGGGGCTGCCAAATCAATCCAGCAGTTCAGGAAGTAATGGAAATCCACTCTACCCCGGGCCCTGTGATCAGTGGGAAGCAGTGACCAGTAGGCTGCTACCAATTGGAAGTAGAATCACAGCCAATGGTCTGCTAATTATAGTGAGAGTCATCCCAGCCTCTCCCCAGTGAATGCTTCCCTTGCTGCCCAGGGCAGCCTGGCCCTGTGGATCCGGGAGCAATCCTTGATCAGACGAAGCTCTGTCGGGGTGGGGTGAGTGCTGTGCACATGGACAGGTGGCTTGCTGGGAACAGGATGCTCAGGTAGCTGCCAGGGAGAGAACTGAGTTAAAATCTGGTGTTACATAACAAACAGTCCCTGCTTCTTCTAACAAGGAGGGCAAATTTTCCATCTCAGGTGGAAACCTGTCCTCATACAAAGGTGGCTGAAGTTTCTGCAGGTGAAGGATGCAGCAGTGGTGAGAGCTGAAGAGAGGAACCAGGCTCTGTGTGCAGTGTCAGGTGCCTGCAGAGCAGCAGGAGCTTAACAGGGCTGTGTTGGTGTCAGGACTGGATCAGAACAGGAGAATTAATGGTGTTTCTAGTGTCTCTCTCTCACTGTGGGGACCTGCTGGGGGTTAGCTCAGCAGCCTTTCTCTGATGGAGCAGTAACAGCCCCTGAGCTGCCTTACAACATATGAAAGAGCTGAATAGCTCTGGGACCCCCACTGGCTCTCAGATTGGCTCGGATTTGGCCAGTGGATTCAGAAGTTGTTATATGGGAGCAGGCAGCTGGACCCCTGTGGTGCAACCGTGCTGGCCTCATTTCTCTGGCAAGGCAGGCTGTGAAAAAGGAAAGAAAAGGACAACTGATGTTTCTGGAGCTGGGCAGAAAAGCATTGACAGTTCAGTGAAACCCTTGAAAAAGTCTTTCCAAACCTGTGAAGGAACAGAGGGAAAATGCACACTGGCTTTTTCAGCTTCTTCCACTGGGACACAAGGAAAACAAAATTGGAGATGAGAAGCAAGCCTCTCATATTGACTTTTCTTGTGTTTTTCCCAGCTATTAAAAATCGTGAAACGGGGAAATTCATTCTAAGTGAAGACAACTACGTGCCAGACTCTAAAGTATTTATTGAGATGGGTGTGGAGTGGGAATATCGGAATGACGACGATAGAGAAACGGTGCAGACCATGGGGCCTCTGCGTAATGGAATAGTTATTCTGGTGAGTCAAATGAAAACCACCTTCCACAGAGCCATAATGGGCTAGCATAAAATTCTGATTCCTCTTGTGAGTTACAAGAACACATCTGCTTCAATTATAAGACAATAGAAGATGTATTTTAATTCCTTCATGCCAGTTCGTTGCTCTGTATGAGAGCTGTTACAATTCAGGGTTATGTGTTGAGCAAGCAGCTGTCCTGGTTATTTCCTGTGGCTGGCCTTGCAATCAGCCAGTGAGTAAAGACTGCAGCTTATTTATCCTTACATGTGAGCACTAGTCAAAAAAAAGGTCAGAGTGGTTCATATCATCTAGATCTAATGGCTCCTTCTCCCATCCATGTTTTGAAAATGTATCCTGCAAAGGCAGATGCAGGATTCTTGTGCTTCCTGGCTCCCTTTTTCAGGGCAAAGCCAGTTCCACAGCTCCCAAAACCATCCAAATATATTCTTTTTTCATTGCAAACTAGCAACCAGTAGACTTCAACTATCAGGGTTAAGTTGATTTATAATCCCTCTGAAAACAACTGTAATGTGTTGATCTACACCAGATGAACTTCAAAGAAAGAATAAATATTATGTTTCCAAATGACCAATATTTTGCACTTTGTTCACATTGAGTTCCATTTTCTTACATTAGTCTTAGTGCAGTGTGATAACAAAACCTCTTTCTAAATAGTTTATATTTCTGTCAAGATTAAGTAAAAAGTTTTGCAGAATTCCAGGATTATCATAAGAATATTTGTGTTTTATCAGAAATACAAGCAATTTTCTTTGCCACTTTCAGTTATTTCTGCAGTTGAATTTGCTTTGTCTTTCAGTGGAACTATCTGTTATCATTTCAGTACAAAATTTCCTTCCTTTGTGATAGGAGTTGGAAAAAATTTAGTAGCATGATGTCAGTCCAATGCTGGCAAGGAAAATAAGTCTAAATCAACAACAGTCTTTCTTAATATGCAGTTTAGAAACTCTGTGTCATAAGGATAAAGATACTTTTTCATCAGGGAAAAAAATGTGTTGAGTGCAGCTAAAAGGTTGAAATCCCTCTGGGGATGTTTTTCTATGCAAGCCATGATCACTGTTTCACGTCATCTCACACAACTCCTGCTCTCAGTCTTTCATATCCTTTTTACTTACATCTATTTTGCTTCCTAGGTGATTCCTCATGGTGGTGCCAAGATATCTTTGACTTACAAGTACATGATCCATGAAGATTCTTTGAATGTAGATAACAATAATGTTTTGGAAGAGGAGTCAGTGTCATATGAATGGGCTTTGAAGAAATGGTCCCAGTGTTCAAAACCTTGTGGAGGAGGTAAAAACAAAACCACAGATCATTAAAAATTCATTCAATGCCATGAGACATTAGGAAGACCAGAGTATGGGAGGAGTTTTATTTAAGTAAAGTAATAGATAGATAGTGAATGAGGTTAAAATCTGACTGAAATGATTTGGGGGCAGATCTGGGCTGGTTCGTTTCTGATTTATGGTTATGAAACTGCAAAATTGGACAAATGAGCAAGATTTGGATGAGGGTCTCCAAGCTGTGAAGGTGCCAAACCTCAAGGTGCCATGGGGCAGCCCTTTGTAAATCCACATCCAGTGATGTGGCCTTTGCAATGTCAGACTCCTGTTTTGCGGCCCTGATGATGTTCCCCAGGCTGATGATCAGGTTGCAGCGTTGGATTGTGGCTGGGCAGGTTTGCAGAATGTTTTTGGGATGCTAGGTCTGGCTGTTATTTTCATCAAAGTCGTGAAAAATAAAGAGATTGAGCAGTTGTGGGTGTTAAATTTGCATTTACTTGGTGCAGTTTACAGCTCGTTTGGAGGGTGTTTATTCACCTGCAGTTCCTTTGACAAAGTGTGTTCAGTTTGTTTGAAATTTGAGCCCTTGATGCCGTGGAGTGGCTACCTAGAACAGAGGCTAGCCGAAGAGGAAAATGTGGGTATTTATTAAAGGCCTCCAATAGGTACACCTTGGGAAGTCAAAAGCCTCGCAGAGGCTACAACAGTCACTTGGTCTATTTGCATGTCAGGACTTAATTCTCCAATTACAGCTTCAGGTAATGAAGTCATATACCCCCGGTTTGCTTCCCCCCAATTCACTTTTGTTCCCACTTTTTGGGACCTGAGGCTGTAGGGTGTCCTTGGATCACGGGCCCAGAGGGATCGTTTTGTCTGACCAAAATGCAAAGACCATTAACTACACTTTTTATGCAATTTAGAGCTGTGCATTAATGCAGTATCGGATTTGAAAAATATAAAAGCTAAAATCTTAAGACATCACCCTCTGTGAGATCTGGCAGTTCCTAGAGTAAGAGGAGTGTCTTTCCCCAGGCTACCAGTTCACCAAGTACGGCTGCCGCAGGAAGACGGACCACAAGATGGTTCATCGCAGCTACTGCGAGCCGATCCCGAAGCCCAAACCCATCCGCAGGGTGTGCAACCTCCAGGAGTGCTCCCAGCCCATGTAAGCATCCCTGCCCTCCAGCACTGCTCCCTGCAGGGGCAGGGGCCATCACACCCAGCACTGTCCCCTCAGGGAGGCTGGCTTTAGCATCACCTCCGTGGCCATTACAGACACCCAGGACTGGGAGGATCTCATGCTCTGTTCTGCTCATTGAAATGTTTTTTCCTGTGACTGCTGGTTCCTGTGACTTATGAAATAAGTTGGATTAGAAAAGAAGTGCTGTCTTGATCCAGACATTTGTGTTCAGGCCATCTTGAGGTAATACAAAATAGACATAAATGCCTGTTGTACCTTCATTTTTCCTCTATAGTCAAGTGTTACAAATATTTTAATTCACATCTTACAAGTGATTTTTTTGACTGGCAACAGGTTATTCCTGCCACATGTAGGACTGATATATTCTTAGTGCTGCTACTGCAACAAGAAAGGCAGATGTTGATCCCAGCTTCTACCTCTGGGGACTGAGTATAGGTTCCAGGAATCACAGCAAATAAATAGAACATACCACACAATATTTCCTAACTTCCTTTCAAAAAAAATGTTTGAAAGAGAGAAAAGGCAAGAAACTGTGCCCCATAAACTCAGCATGGGTCAGGGTTGAGGGTTTATTTATTGGAAAACTGAAGTAATGACCTAACTGTATCTCTGGCTCTCTGGAAAGGACTGTATTCTCCTTTCAGCTGCAAATATAATTGGGCCCAGGTACCACAAAGACTCAATAGGATCCTAAATTGTACTTGGATCCCTGAAGTTTCAGTTAGCTCTGTTTCCATAGAATGCCTTCCGAGCATTTAGCTCTTGTACATAGGAGAGGCAATTATTTAAGGGGTTTTACAAAGCTCTGGGACATCTGCTACACTAATATGCTGCTTCTTCACTTCTGGGAAAAACTCATCTTTGTCTCAAAAGTCACCTCAGGATTCCTGGCTCCACAGCTCTTGCCTGTCTCCATAGCTGTGTAATTTCTGTAGGTTACAAAGAGAAAGTTAGGTGAAATTGTTACTTTTTGTTTAACTGGAGTGTGTAATGCAGTGCCTTGTGCTGTTTCTTGACTATTTCCAAACCCAGGATTTTATGAGTACTTTAGGGAGAATTCTTTCAAGCTCAGGGGGTTTCTCCAGACTCTGTATTTTTGTTGGTTAAGTTTATCCCATGAATACTGTTTACATGGAACAATATTTACATCTTGCAGATCTCTGCACTCTGTAAATATTTATAGACAGATGTGTATCTTCACTTAATTATAACCAAGGTTTCAGTAGTCTAGATAAATTTCCTCTGGTCCTGTCTGTCCTTTTTGCTCTTCCCTAAGTTCTTTACAATTTGTAGCTGTAATTCGTGAGTCAGTTTGGGTGAAGAGTGAGGTTTACAACTACAGCACATTACAAACCATAGGTTTCATTTCTCAGTGGCCAAACTGATTTAGACATTATGAACCTTCTGGCTTTCAGTAGAGTGTTGTCTTCCCCCAGACCAAACATTTATGATGATGAGGACCCTGATCTACCCAAGCTCAGCACTCACAGCACAGGGTTTGCCAGTGCTTCAGCAGACTGAGCCTAACATGGCCAGGGATGTGGTCCATGGAGTGCCCAGATGTGGGCCAGGCTGGAGCTGCATTTCTAACCTGGATATTTTGCCTTCACTCATGTGGGAACCAGCTGGTTCATGCTGCATTATGACACAAGGCAAACATCATGCACCCAGAGCTGGGAATGTTAGCAGCACCCTTGGGTGGCTGCTTTTGACATAAAAGCAACCGTATTTTTATGTGCAGTATTGGAAAGGGCAGTCTAAGATCAAAGCAAATACAGCAAAGTAAGAAAAATGTTTATCTCAGAGATAATGAGAAAGAGTAAAATTAAAAATCTGGGTCTTATTAATGATATTTCAGGGGCAGTCAAATAACCTCACCAGAACTGCTTATTTTTTGTTCATATCTTCTCCTTTTTTCCATATTAGAACTAGCATTAACATCATGTTAAACCTTTAACAGATGAACAGTTTGAATTTTACTCTGCTCACTCTCTTTTCACCAACCCAGATGGGTTACAGGAGAATGGGAGCCTTGCAGCAAATCCTGTGGGAAGACAGGGTATCAGGTCCGGTCTGTGCGCTGCATCCAGCCCCTGCACGACAGCACAAATCGCTCTGTGCACACCAAGTACTGCAACAGCGACCGCCCCGAGGGCAGGAGGCCCTGCAACAGGGAGCTGTGCCCAGCACAGTGGAGAATAGGACCCTGGTCACAGGTCAGGCTCCTTCTGGAGGTCTCAACTTATTTCTGACTGGGTGGAGTGAGCATGGCGAGTAATGCCATCCCTGTATTTGTGAATAGAGGGCTCTGTGAATAGATGAGGTGCGTGTACAGTTGTTGGTTTATTGCTCAGTCCGCAGCTCATTCTTGGAGCATTTCACTGTTACTGGTGTGCCACAAGAAGCACTGAATGGCTCTCCCTCATGCTTAGTAACTGTAGATACTGCAGTGGCTCAAATAATGCACCACATCAGCTCAGATCAAGGGCAGTTTAAAAGTGAAAGGCTAATTTGTAGTATGTTGTGTGCAGAGGGTGGCTGGGGTGTGACTGCTGCCTGTCCTTTCAGTGCTCTGCCAGCTGTGGCAATGGCACCCAGGATCGCCCGGTCCTGTGCCGGACCAGGGACAACGCCGTCGGCCTGTGCAAGGAGAACAAACCAGAGACTGTCAGGATCTGCAGACTACCTCCATGTCCCAGTAAGAGCTTGTCCTCTGTAGCTTCTATTGCATGTTGGAAAGCATATTAATTTATTTATTTGCAATGCCTTCACTGAATTTATATTGGTGTGCTATGTCTGCCTGGGGGGACCCTTCTCCATAGTCCCTGTTTTGAGCAGAATTCCAAATGTGGAGCTGCTCTGTGGCCAAAAGGCTTCTTGGGCACTCTTGTCCTGCTGGGGAGCACTGCTTGGCCCAGGACAGCCTGAGAGTCTGGGGCAGACCTGAGCACAGTGCTGATGGCTGGATGCAGCACAGCTGCCCTGGGGCAGGAGCAGTGCCTGAGTCCAGCCCTGCACTCCTGAGACCACAGGGCTTGGCAAGAGGCTGCTGGGCTGTGGCTAAGCAAGGATGCCTCTTTGCTTTCCCCTCCTCCACTGACAGTTCCAGGCTTCTTTTCCATTCCATCAAACACAAGTTATCTGCAAGGGTTATCTAACTCAGTTTTTAAAAGGTATAATTAATTTGTTCCTGCTTAATCCAGGGCAATAAGGCCTTTATCCTTGTTAGCTTTTCAGCTGTTTGCAAATGATACTTGTGAGATCATATCACGTATTTCTTTCATTAAGTAGTTCATATTTTTCTTTTTTGCCTGATGTATTTCTCAGGGTAGCTTTTGATTTCTAATTAATTAGAAGCAAGCTGTCAATTACAGTCTCCAATACAAAGATTTTAATGAGGCAGTGTAACTAAGCTAGATTGCATGTCTCTGGGGACATTTGTGACACTGCCATGAGAAGTGCTGCTGGAGAACTGGCCCTTGGGCTGTCTTCAGTGTTGGCTGTGAAGTGCTGGGCAAGAGCTGTAGCAACTTCCCCAAGCAGCACCCTTTGCCCAAAACCACACAGCCTGGTTGTAGTCCTGCCCTGGGCTCCTTCACAACTGGAGCCCACTCGCTCCCTGAGCTTGTTCCCTTCTGACAGGGCAACAATTTAATGCTGTCTAATATATGTTGTGTTGCATCTTTTCTTTCCTCTATTCAAGGAAACGTTTCTGATCCTTCAAAGAAAACCTACATGATACAATGGCTGTCAAGACCCGATCCAGACTACCCCATCCAGAAAATATCTTCAAGTAAAAGACCCATTTATAACTCTGCCTTTGCCCTTAAATGCATGCCACATCGAATGTGGACTTTGCCTTTTGCTCTCTTCTTCTCTCTATGCGGAAAGTTCCCTTGACTTTGCCAAGTTTAGATCTTGGGCTGAGTCTGTTTTTTCACACCAGGCACTTGGTGCTCGGTGTCTTTCTTCTCTGGAGCTTGCGTAGCACTGGTGGTGGAGGTCTTGAAGTGTTGGATGTGTGAAGTTGGATCTCCACAGTACGTTGCAGTCCTCTGAAAGGGAGCTGGGATCGGTTTGCTTGTTGCTTGGTGATGGTGAAAAAAGGCTCTTACTGGTTCCTGATGTTCAGTTTGATTGCAAAACTGAGAACTTATTGTGAATGTGATCACATCACAATAATGACACCTTGTAGTGCTAAAGTTCTCCTGTATCTAAAAACCCGAAATCTCGTAACTCTCTGGTTTCAGTTCGCTGACAGGGTAGTCTGATGAGTGGAAGAATTTTTTCATTCCATTTTCCTTTGTGGTGCTGTTGCTTTCCTCACCCTTGCTGCTCATTTTTTATTCCTGACCCTCACCTTTACGTTTGTGACCTGGGGAGGGCTCACTGGGAAGCAGAGGCTGAGTTTCTGTCAGTACTTTCCGTGCTGCTCCGACGCCGTGCTCTCGCCAGGCTCCCGGTGGTTGGCTGGTGGGTTTTCTCTCGAGAAAAGCTGCATTCGTTTTTCCCATCGCACAATTTCTGCCAGTTTTGCGTATTTTAGAAACAAACCCAAAGCAGAACAGGCATGGTCCATGGTGAAGGTGGTGTGGTGGTGTTTTTCTTAACGTGGCGGCGGCAATATGATGTTTTCATTGACTACGATGTCTCCAGCTGCTCAGCATGGAGCTGTTTATACTCATTACATCTCTGGTCTTTTTTCACCATGTGCATGTCTGACTTGACTGGTACGGTTGTGTGTGTGTGTGTGCGTGTGTGTGCTCTTAGATGTGTCAACTGGCAAACATAACAGTGTGAACTACTACAGAATTACCTCAATTTTTATTGCTTTTTTTTGCTTAGGAGATGAATTTTAGAAAAATGCCTTAATGTTGAAATGTAAATGGCATTAATTTACCAGATCCAGCTTTAAATATGAACAGTACACTGGTACCTTGAGTTAATCTTCATATGGAGTGTTTTTACTTGAATGATAACTATCGGTAGGCAGTAAATTTAATTGGAGATTAATTTGCACAGTGCATATCCATATCTTCATCGAGACAGGATTGTGGCCTGACTTATGAAATTTAACTGGCATTTGTGCTTCACCTTCTGTGTTTGTGTTGAAGATTTGGGATTCACAAGTCATAAACTTCTTTGTGACAGTCAGTACCAATAGTAGAAATGTAAAACTGCAGTCTTGGAGCAAATTACTACCTTATTGCTTTGATCATATTTTTTGGAAAAGTGGCATTTTTGAATCTTGGGGTCGTCAACAGTGTAGCACTTCAAACTTGTCATTATCATGTGATCACATATTTAAATTTTGCTGTTAATATTTCCTGAAACATGTTAACAATTTACATGACAAGGTGAAGAAGCAAAGACACATATCTGGCACTGAATACTGTTATGTAAAATAATCGGTGTTTAACTGTATAAATATATTCATGACTGTTACCTTTAAATAGACAATGTTTAGTGATGTTTCAAGAGATGGGTGGCTATAGAGAATGGTGCAATAAGGTATCTGGGCATTGTGCACTATGTCTATATGCACTTTGGTTTATCAGGGATATTTTATTAGTGTTTTGTATGTATTTAACATAATATTAAAGATGTGCCAATTCAGTTTGCTTTTCAATATTTTTTTATGAGACTAATGTGTACCAAAGTGACTGTGAAACTGATTTATTTTTTTCTTACTGATGTTTTGAATATATACTTCCAGTCTGTCATGCATACTGCAAGTAAAAATAAATAAAAGTTCAGCAAATCTGGATTTTTTTGGTTTGGATAGAGGATCAAAATTCCATTCTGGCATTGAGAAGTTACAGAGTTTATTTATATAACTTATCAGCTGTCACTAAACTTATTACATAATGCAGGTTTATTCCCATGTATTGTTAAGCTTGACATTGCTTTACAGGAAAAAAGGCATTTTTCTAAAGGTGCTGGTACTGATTCTTAAAAAGCCAAGAACAGACCTGCCTTGTTAAAACCACATTTAAATATTATATTTGTTGGCTTTTATTATGGAAGCCATTTGGAGGAACATGCATAAGGGTCATGCAACACAAGGCAAAATGTTCAAAGGGGACTCTTATGGGGTATGTAAAAATAAATATAAATTGTATAGGCACATGCAGGCCTTGGTATGGAGCTGTGCATGCAGATATAAACAGTTCCAACTCTTAAAGGCTGGTGTGAAAATCTCTCCAAAACCAAGGTGCTATTCTTAGGTTCCTAAGGAAGGAGCCATCCCTAATCTCCTGCAGCATTTCAGTTTGGCATTTGAAAATTAGGAAAATTACCTGACACATTCTAAAGTAGGAACTAGAATTTTGCTTTTCTGCAACAAATGCAACAATCAGGGCAGAGTTACAATGCACAGGAGGTGTTTTCACCTTCCTCAGCCAGCACTGGCATTTTAAAGCAGCAGCAGTAGCAGTTATTAGTTTGTTTTAGACTGATATGTTTGCCATTTAAACACCCACCATGCCCTGTTTTGTTAACTGAGGATGAGTGAAGAGGTGGCACCTACGCTTTCCAATCCCCTTGGTATTGCTGAAGCTGCTCTGCTTCTCTCCTTTGCTGTGAGGGTGCTGACTCAAGCCAGTGCTTGTAGCAGGAGGGTGAAATGTGAGCTCCAGATCCGGCTGAGAGCCCTGGCTGCCATCGGGTGCACTCTAAATAAAGCGAGTAATTGGAGTTACTCACCCTTTACTGTAAGAGTACGTGGAAATGTAGTAAGAGCAGGGGGAGAGAGACAAATGATTTCATCTCTGTCTCAGCACTCTGGTCAGAGAGAGGATGTTTTGTTATTGAGGATGCCAAGTGTTGGTCAGTCTGCTTTTCTACTCAGCCCTCTTCTCTCCTACAAACCCTCTGACTCCTCTCTCAGCATGGGCTGCATGTTGGGATTTTTCCTTCACTGCAGTGCCTGGCTCCATTACTTCACCCTGGAGGTACAGGAGCTGAGGGGTGTCTGTGTAGGACAGGGGACAGGCAGCTTTCTCTCCAAGGAGCCTGCTAGACCCTCACCATCCATTTGCCACCAATTCATGCAGTCCTCTGCTTCCCCTGAGCAGAAATCACAAGGGCTTGGAGAATCTCAGAGTAGGCTTTTGTTTATGTTTCTCAGGCAGGAACACTTTGACCACTTCACCTTTAATGCCTCAGCCTACAATTTGCCACCTGGATTTCAGCAAGATCAGGATCTGCCATAACACCTCTATTATAGTGCGGGTTGTTGTAACAGCTATTGACAGCTTAAAGCTTATCAATTGCCATTCTTTCTCTTTTATTACAGTCATTGACACAAAAATCAGGACTTTTACTGAGTCTCCCAATCATTAGTGGGCTGGCTTGGCTCCATTGCACTGGAGTTTGTTGTTCCAAAAATACCAGGTCCCTTCTAGGAGGAGTAGAAAAGCCTCATGGTAAATGCACCACTTTTCTCTCAAACAAGAGACATGCTGAGAAAATGCTGCTGTTTTCAGAGTAGAGGTACCTGGCAACAATATCAGTCCAATGGGAGATGGATTAATTCTGAGAGTTACATGGTACACATCAAAATAGGACTTGACTTTCCTGAGACAGTCCAGATAAATACATGTTACCCCTGACCATGGTTAGTCACTGTTTGGTTGCAGAAAAGCATTAAAAGGAGCAAAGAGGAAAAAAATAGATTTCTTAATATAAACCTTGATGACTTTGTGGGAGTTTAATGTAGTTTTAGCAACGACACAGCACAATCAGTGTGTTTTGATGTTTAAACCAAGACAGTAACACAATTCATTGTGGCTTCAAGGTCTTCAGGGTAATGCTTCCAGGATGTGAAGGAAAAAATTCAAGTGCTATGGTCTAGAGGTCAGATGGGGCTGGTACAAGCAGTTCAAATCAGCTTTTGCAGCTCTTGAAGTGAGTTGACTTTTAGGCTGAATATAAACCTGCTTCTGCTTATAGAAGGCTCATTTGCCAGTTTCCCATCCCACTTTAAATATCAAGCCCTCTGCCCACTGCCAAAGCTTCAGCTGTGTTTCTTTTTCTGATTAATGTGAAGATGCTCTTTATTTATCTGTTCCCTTTTTCTCTTTCAGAAGATCACTGTCAAGGAGACAAGTCAATGTTTTGTCGCATGGAAGTTCTCTCCCGTTACTGCTCCATTCCTGGCTACAATAAACTGTGTTGCAAGTCCTGCAACACCTACAGCAACCTAACAGAGAACGGCAATGTAACCAGTGCCAATTTAAATAAGAATAATGTCATTGAGGAGGAGCTCCTGACAACCCTCAGCCCTCCCGTGGGGGTGTCCACCACACAGTCTGCCACCAGCCCTCCTCTGCTTCCCAAAACACGTGCACCCACTCCCAATGCAACAGAGGAGCACCCAGAAGTCAATGCAGTGGATGTTCCCTATAAAGTGGATGGGTTGGATAATGAAGTACCCCAGCACAACATCATTACACGGAGGAGGCCTTATGAAAGGACAAGGAATCAAAGAATTCAGGAGCTGATTGCTGAGAAAATGAAAAAAGAGACTCTTAGGAAAATAAACTAAAATGGAAATATGGCACAAACAACATTTTTCTCTTATAGAGATGTTACCAACATCGTAGTGTTGGCCATCGTAGAGACTAAAAGTGGGGAAAAATTGAAGTGGTGCTATGGCAGAGATACCAAATTCTCAAGCCTACTATAAATGGAAATAACAGATTGTTTCATAAGTGCTAATCTGAACACTTTGGTGGCTAGGTTAGGTGTACAGGGTATGGCAGAGTATTAGTGCAATATCCCTACAGAGTCCCACTGAATACAAACAAACCATATTACTTAGGGCAGGTTAGCAGGTTTCTCAGTTAGGGGCTCTTTAAAGTCTTCTATGCCTATGTAAAACTGCTTGAGAATAGTAATGGGAGTTATACTTACTATGGAGGAAAGCAGTCCCAAGACATAATAAATCCCTTTAACTCTGACAAGCAGGGAGTCAGCAATCCTGTGATGCTTCTGTGCATTGCACAAATCCTGGCACTGACACAGCCTGCTTCAGGAAGGTTCTTAGGACATGCCAGGCTTGGTTTGGCTGACTCTGGCAGAGCTGCCTCTGTGGTCACAGCTCAGTTTGTGCTCATGGAGCTTCCTGAACCAGGACTGTGTAAGAAAATACAGAGAAAATTCTGTAGCCATATATTTATGTGTAAATTAAAAACTGATAAACAGTAGTTTACATACTTCCGTAAACAATTTCCAAGGATTCTCCTAAACTTTTGGATACATGCAAGACATTTAGTAGGGTAGATCTGGCCAACTTGGACTGACAACATCCTAGTCTTTCTGTTTACAATTATCCATATTTTTTGTAGTCTTCAAGTTCCTGTAATGCAACAGCCTCAGTGATCATTATTGGTTGGTGCTTTTTTTATTGGTCTGATTTTTTTCTACCCACATTCTCTTTAACTTGAAGATGACTGGATTCTTGTTGTCTTTTCTTTGGTGCTTTGTTAAGACAAACATTTTCTTTTCCCCCACATAGGATGCAGTTATTTTTGAGGAAACAATTTTGTATTATCTTCCTTTCCTTAGGACAGCTTTATTGGTGCAGAAGTGAACAACTGTTTGCTGTGCCCTTACAAGAACACACACACACACACACACACACACGTGTATTCACAGCACCAGGTCTGCTAGAAAACTTTAAGATATGTAACCTGACAACCCTTTGAGTACTTTTTTCCCCTCAGGGTCATCATGGTTTTCATAGGTCATTTTGAATTCCTGGTTGGTGAACAGAAGATTAATTCACTGCTGAGACAGGGAGCATGGACTGGTTCCTGCTGTGGGTGGCAACTGAGCAGTTTTTTTCCTGGCTTGGATTCTTCCATTTGTTTCTTCTTTGCTGTTAAGCCTCCTGCAGAGCCTGGGGCTTCCCTGAAATCCACTTTACCACTAGGTAGGTCTGGTGGCTCCAAGTTCAGATTTTCCAGTCTGAGAGGAAGATCTCACCCTCCAGCCTGAGCTGGTCCTGGTTTGAAGTGGCACCAGCAATAAGCCCATATATAGAGTCATAAAATTACTGGGAATGTGCTGCATTCCCAGCAATGTGTGGCCTCTTCCCTGGCTCAGCAGCTGGCAAAGAGCTTCCCAGGTATTGCAAGGTGAAGCACATGTGACTCCCTGTGACCCTGCCTTCTGCCCTTGACCACCACAGCTGAATGAACTGCCCGGTCTCTTCCAAACGAGCCATTCCTGCTGGAAAGGAGGCAAGAGCCTGCTGGAACCTCAGGCGTTACAGCACCTACATGTGGGACTGCTTTGGCCTCAACTGTGGCCAGAAGTCTTTGAAGCGCAAGACCTGGTCTAACATAAATACTTCATGGAGATACTAGTCCAAGCAGAGAAGGAATGTTTCCAGCTGGTGTCGAGGCATCAAGTGCCCCTTCTTATAGAGTGATCTTATAGGGTGATACATCTGGACCAGCTCAGTGCAGGGATGAGAGATACACTGAAGACCATGAAGACTGGGAAGCCCAACAGGCCTGCTAAGAATTCAGAGCAATAGGAAACATCTCCTTGGCCAAGCAGATGTGGCTGCAGATGTGGAAGCAGCAGCCAGCACAAGCAAAAATCTATTCTGGTTTGGAGAAGTAAAACTCAGGCTCTGCAGTTTGGCAGCACAGCAGGAAGAGTTCCACTGCAGGCTTTCACTCCTGGGACATGGAGTGTTCTCCTGCAGTCCAAGGGTGCTTTTCCTTAGTGCCCTGTCCCAGCCCTGCTCCACGGCCTGCTGGCCACCACATGGCCACGGTGCAAGCCCCGGGAGCCTCGTGCCGAGGATCTGTGGTTGCCTACAGACAGAACAAGTTTTAATAACAGTGTAGGGTCAGGTCACGTCTGTGCACAACAGCAATGGAGTAATGAGCACTGAAGGGAAAAAAAACCCCACCATTCTATTTATAAGCAAGGAAGACGTGTCTAAATCAACATCATTCCAGCTGCTGTGCCATGGGAGACAGAAGCTGTAGCTGGGCTCCCAGCCTGTAGTCATAGTATTTCTTGCCTTCCACATTTCCTTTACACAGATGTGGTTACTATAAAATTCATCTTTTCCCCTTCAAGTTAATATCCTTTTAGCTCTGTGGACAATAAAAATAAACCAAAACCCCCAGCTTTTTCATAGACTAGAAGCTCATCCAAGCATATGAAACTTAGGAAAAACCCTTACAAACCCAAAGATAGAAGGAGTTGGAGCTGGATTTACACAGATGGGGGGGTAAAAGTTTGCTGCCTGGAGGGTACCAGTCTTACCCACTGGGACTTTTTTGAGACCCATTGCTCTGACCTCCTGAGATAACTGGTCTCATAGATTCTGTTCTGCCCTAGCTTCTGGAATAGGCTTAGTCAACCAGGCAGTGTGAATATATATCACAGGAGGCAGTGCCCACAGCTCAAAAAAAAAAAACATTTTTCCAGAAAAAGTGGAAAGTTCTGCTGCCTCAGGGAGCAGGAACAGCCTCCTGGAAGGCTGGTCTGGTTCTGTGTGAGGTCCAGTGTTCATTAGGGATCCAATGCAATGCCTGGTGGCATCTGCATTTTGGAAGGGCTTGTTCCCTTCCTAGTCTCACCTTTTGAGAGATTTAATTTGATTTATTTCTCAGTGGTTTAAATTCTACTGAATATTTCTCTAGCTGTTTTCTGGGGCAACACTAAACTACTTGAAGCAGCAGCTTCAGTCTACGTTGCTCAAGATATCAAGAAGCTGATGGACCATCTCTTTAAGGAGCAGGAGCCACCAGCTGCCTTCTCTTCACAGTCTTCCTGCATGAGAGTGGGGGGAAGTTAAGCTTCTTCAGACCAGGAAAGATGCTTTCTTTTCAAGCTGCCATGGGTTCTTCAGAAGGTGGGTTTTTTTCAGCAGTTCCCCAAGAACATGTACATCACCTCTACTGGAAAATCCAACACAGGGCTCTATTGATAAAGAAAAAGCAGCCCCAGGCAAAAGGTGGGAGTTTGCTCTCCTGAGCTGATCTCATTTCTATGTCATGCAGTGGAAAATTTGGTCATTTTTTTGTTTGGTTGAACTTTGACAACTGTTTCGTCTTTTCTACAATGCTGTAATTGGGCAAGAGCATCATCACAGTGGATCTTCTGTAATGTGTTTGCTGTTGCCCAGGTGCTCCATTTTAAGACATAACAAGCAGAAAGTGGTATTTTAATGTAACCTAATCCCCAGAAACTAAAGCAGGTTTGTAAACAAATATATTCCTGCAGAGACCATCTAAGAGATCTGAGAGATAAAGTAATGTGCTCCCATGAAGCAATGAATTTATGATGTAACCATGCAACTACACCATTTTCTCAATTGTTGTTTTTCTGGCTGTCTAAACTTACAATCCAAGTGACAGCCTCTCATGGAAAAAAAAATCCCCAAAAAATTCTGGTTTCTTTGGCTTCAATCATCTGCCATTTTTTTCACCAACATTCCTTTAAAATTTCTGTTATCTATTATGAATGCATCACTTTTTATATTCATATATCCATTCAATATTTAGAGTCTCACAACATCTCCATAGAATGCTTTCAGATATTTTGAGAATTCTAGAAATGGTGCTTTACCCCAGTACTCAAAGGGTTTTATGTTTTATATTATTACATAATGCATATAATGTTTTATTTACTCACCTACAATGCACAGTATTAGCTATGTTCATCTGAATATCTATATGCAACTTCCATTCACTTACATATGCCTTAACAGAAATTGCAATAAATAGCCATTTCTTGTATATTAAAAATGTATATACAAATTAGAATCTTTAATTTTATAATTTATTAAATTCAAATGTCTGTGTTCTTTTGCAAAAAAAAAGTGGCTTTTCCCTGTGCTTTTTTCATTGAGTTGATGTTATGCAGAGATGCTGGAGGACAAAGAACAGCATCTTCACATTCAAAACCAATTAAATTCCTACAACTTAATGAAGTGGGATTGGGATACACTTGCTGCCAAAGTCCTACATCCTTGTTACAACATCCATTATCCAAGGCTAAATATCATGAAGTCACTGGACCAAAACTCAGTTGATAACTGCACAGAAATTAATCAAACTCTCTTAAATCCTACTTGAGGCTCAAATCCATCCTGGTTCTTGTATCATCTCTTTAAAAGGCTCAGTTATTTGGGCTATTTGAGTTATTCAGGACTGATGAGTGAATTCTGCTTTGCATGTCCTATTGATAAAGTAATTGCTCCTTTCCATTAAATTCTTTTGCACACACTCTCCTGCTGTATCCTGCACACTCATAGCCATGTTCTCTTTAAAGCATAATTGAATTTTTCCCATCTAACTGAAGTTTGTTGCATGAGGATTTGAAAGATCCCTGCTTACTGGGATTATTCAGTGAGCACCATGCAGTGCATTCAAGTACAGCATTCTTCAATCAGGTAACGAGCCACCTCAACATTTTCCATCTGAAAAAGTAATTTACATACTTAAATGCCCTGATAAAACAGTGGACCAGCCCAAACCTGGGGTTCATTTACTGTGATAATTCAGGTAGTATTTATAGCTGTGACGAGGGTTATATTTGATGGCTTTTTGCTTTCATAGATTTTGAGAATTTTAGAGTGGCCATGGCAAAGGGTCTCATGTCTGCACCCACGAGAGGCCTTCTCTTCTTTTCCTGGCCTACATCAGCTTTTCAGTCCTTTTCACCATCATCTGGCTCTGAGGAAAAATAAAAAGCAGCTCAAGGAGCAGTTCTAGGCCAGGGAAGCAGTTATTCAGGTTATTCTGAATTACACCAGGCAGAAGGCAGCTCCTCCAAAGTGCCACACAAATTTGACAGCCCCTTCCCACAGCGAGGGGGGCACAGGATGATTTCCAGCCTCCCACAGGGTGTTCTGGCTCAACGCTTGGCTGTGCTCACAGGGGTCAAACAAAGCCTTCCTGGGAGATGAGTGCCTGGAAACCCCAGCAGGGCTGTGTGTGTGTGGAGATGGGGTGTGTGTGTGTGTGTGTGTGTGTGTGTGCGTGGAAGTGTGTGTGTCTGTG
>VZTR01004021.1:792997-822980 GCA_013400775.1 Chaetops frenatus
TGTGTGTCTCTGTGTGTCTCTGTGTGTCTCTGTCTGTGTCTGTGTCTGTGTGTCTGTGTGTCTCTGTCTGTGTCTCTGTGTGTGTCTGTGTGCGTTGCTCACCTTTGCTCTCCCCCGCCCCTCCCCGCCACCTTCCCCAGCCCCTCCTCCTTTGGCAAATTCCCAAAGCCGAGCGATGGAGCCGCAGAACCACATCAAGCACAGGCAGAACTCCTAAAATCTCATTACGGGAGGGAGCAGAGCAGGATGACGCGTGCGGGAGAAGCCTTATCCTGGTTAATCTGCTGGGTTTGTGCTTCATCAGCAGAGTGCTCCCTCCAGCATCGCCCGGAGATGAAGCTGAGCCGTGCAGCCCCAGCACAGGGGGCTCCCGGCAGGCCGGGGAGGCTTCACCGCTCGGGTGCAGCCTCTGGTGCAGTCACCACTAGATGGTGGCACGGCACAAGAAGTACGAGAATGAAACGGCCTGGGCTGTGAGCTCAGCCGGAAAAATCCCTTGGTCTGGTGAGATGCGCTCAGGAAGTGCCAGATGGCGTGAAACGCACTCGGCTCAGTCCCCACCACGGTGTGGATGTAGTCGAAGATGCTGCTGCGCTGCTGTCCTGACAGTGGCTGGGGCTGAAGAACAAGCAGGGATCCTGCAGGGGAGAAACACAGACAGCACCTGCACGGGAGAAATAGAGCCATGATCAATGCCATCACCCAAACCACTGAAAAGAACTCAAGAATAAGTTGCTTTCTGAGGTTGTTATTTCTTGTATTATTCCAGCTCCTCTGAAAAGAAGAATGTTCAGAGGCCACTAACATTACAGAGATTTCTACTGATAGTTGTAAATTAATTTTTTTAAAAATCTTTTATTAAAGAAACAACAGCTTTGTAAAGACAAACCTGTTTTAGGTGACCCGGGCTGCTGGCAGGACAGGGGATTTCATGTGACCCTAGGCAGGAGAAAACTTTCAAGGGATGGTAGTACTGCCCTTACTGAGACCTGCAACAATCTACAGTGCTCAGCTCTTCAGCCTCTTTGTGTGATATATCCAAGAGGGACCAATCCACACCAGCATTTAGGCCCTTTGGGGTATGCATAATCTAAAATGAAAAAGTGCATCCATGCAAAGATACAATTTAATCATAGGCAGATCAGTAATAACAGAAATAAAAATTTTTATATTATTTTAAATAAATATCCTGAGGCAGATTCCCAGGGGAGGTTGCCAGTGAGTTGTCACCATGGCTTGGACTTCTGAGAATTCAAAGTATTTTAAGAAAAGTCTGCAACTGGCACGAACTCTCTCTCTCTGCTGGCCATGAGCAACCACTGTCAATGAAACCCTGACGATGGCATGGCCTAGAGACTCCCAGCAAAGTCTCCCAAGAGTCATTTTCCAACTTAACTGAACTCCCAATGAAATAAAGTGCCTAAATCCCTCCGAGCCTTTGCAGAGACTCTGGGCAGGACTCCACACAGGTCCCCAGCTGGATGGAGAGCTCAGGTCCTGCAAACAGCCCCTGTGCCATGTGGCAATGTGCTGCAGCCCCCCAGCCCTCACAGCAAGGGGTTCCTCACCTGCAAAAGGCAAGAAGTAGCCAGGAACTTCCAGAAAATCTCTGTGCATCAGTGGCAGTGTTGGCACACGTAGCCACCACCAGTTGCTGTGGGAGCTGCAGTCAAGGCAACAGCTGTGGGTGCAACATTTCCAACCCAACTCTGCCTGGTTAATACAAAACCAGCTCATTAATTTTTCATGGCAATATCTTCTTCACTGGTACAGTAGTGGCTGCCTGCTGTAATGCACAGGAGGTTAATGGGCTGGGGGATGTAATTAGAGAACACAAATTATCTGGAATCTGGCACAAATCAGGTCAAAACATCTTCCTTTCATAAACTTTTAATGACAAACACAGAAACACAGAATGTCAGAATAGTTTGGAATGGAAGGAACCTTAGAGATCACCTCATTCCAGCCCCCTGCCATGGGCAGGCACACCTTCCACTGTCCCAGGTTGCTCCCAGCCCTGTCCAACCTGGCCTTGAACACTTCCAGGAGTGGGGCACCCACAACTCCTCTGGGCAACCTGTGCCCCAGCACACTCACAATAAAGAATTTCTTCATAATCTAAATCTCTCCTCATTTAATTTAAAACTGTTCCCCCTTGTCCCATTCAACATCTGCCCTGTAAAATGTCACTCTCCCACATACAAGAGAGCAGAAGCTCTTCCAGGTTGTTGATGCACCTTCAAGGAGGACCTGCAGTGAAGTGTGGAGATGCTCAGTGCTGTGTTAACCCGGCTCCCCAGCCCTGGCAAAAGCCAACAAGCTTCAAAATGCCCAGGGGAGAGTTACCTGTTACACTTACCCAAGTCTGCTAAACTGCATGGATATCCCAAAACCAGTAAGCATTCCAAGAAAACCCCTAACAAACAGAACACCAAACAAAAAAAAAAAAAAAAACTGTCAGCGTTTATAACTCAGACACTCAACCAAGCCCTGCAGAACTAACAACTGATGTTTTCCTCTGCAGCTCAGGCACCGCTGCTGTTGCTGTTTTCTTTTGCCATTAACCCCATTTGGTGACATTTTTCATGCACCCAGGAATGCTGATTCATTGCACTCTTGGGGACTATAACTACAGGAGGCTGGGATGATTTATTCAGAACCATCCTCACAAGTGCTTGGGAGAGACCTGTGGCAGTTTTGCAACAAGCATTCAAAGTTGCACCTTGTTTCTTTTAAATTAAGATTTTCTGAGAATGCAGTTGATGAAAGAGAAAACCAAATGGCTGTGGCTGAGGTAAAAAATAAAGAGGTATGTTATATTTGCCCCTCCCACCTGGCATGTTCTATTCACTCCATCATCCCTTTGAGAAGAAGGCAAGTCCAGCAGGGAGGAGGGACTTACCAGGGCAGAGGAACCATCCTGACTGTTTCTAGAGGATGTATCCATGCACATCTGCACATGTGGAATTTTCCAGATCAGTGATCTTCCTCACAAAATGTTTTTCCCAGGCTCAATACTGTGGCTGCTTAGCATAGCTGGTGTCTGAGGTTTTCTTTCCTTTTGATGGTAATTATATTTCTTGCAAGCAAGAAGGAAAAATTGAAGCTCTAAGTTACTACAGCATGATCTTAGCTGATCGTTGCTGTGAGTGAATTTAATGCATGAATGTTGCAGATCATTTCAGCTAAATTCAGCTGTTTGGCACTGGAAGTCCAGACAAACAGCTTAAACTTACACACCTGTTATATTGAAATGCTAAACAATGGCTATTTCCAGAAAAAAAAAAATCTGCTTGGAACCATATCCTGAAGGGACACACAAGTCTGTTAAGCTGCTTATTTATTTCTTTTTACTGGAGATAAAGAAAAAACCTGAATGATGACTGTGGGCTTGGGTGACTAAATCAGCAGTTACAGATAATTCCAGCCTCAATGCTGGTAACACAGAGAATATTTGCATTAAAACTAAAGCAGTGATTTTAAATCTAGGATTTCTGGTTTTCCCTTCATCCCTCCAGCAGGTCAGGACAGGCGTTGTGGGGAGCAGCAAGGCTCAGAAATGCAGTCATACTCCTGGCCTGGGCACACAGGGGTGTTGTGTGGGATGGCTATTCCCCAGGAAAGAGCAGCAGCTGTTGGGCTGCCTCTGAGGACAGTGTTGGGAAATAAATACAGAAGGAAGATTCTGCTGCAACATAACAATTCATCTCCCCACACAACATGATGCTGCAAGAAAGGCTATGAGAGGGACAGAGGGGTTATTCCAGAATTGCAGTCAGTTTGCAGCATGCAAATAAGCAAGGAAACAAAGGCAAATCCCTGCTGCCAGGGACCCGCGAGGTGGGATGCTGCCAGTCCTCCTGGCAAAGCAATTTGCTGTAATCACTTGTGTGGTCTCAGAGAAACATGAACAGGGATGATGCTGGCAGCAGTGGGAGAGGGGGGTAGGTGGAGAGGAGCCTTGGGAGGTGCTGTGGCAGGGCCGGCTGCTGCTGTCCTCCACAACAACATGGATGTACAGCTCAGCCCAGGGAGGTACAGCTCTATGCAGGGATGTACAGCCCAGGGATGCAGAGCTCGGCCCAGGGAGGTACAGCTCAGTCCAGGGATGCAGAGCTCGGCCCAGGCATTCAGAGCTCTGCCCAGGGATGCTCGGCTCGGAGCAGAATGGAAGCAAGGACAGAGGAGAGCAGCGAGCAGCACTAATGATGCTGCAAACACCCACTGCCTCTTGGGCAAACCAGCACAAATTTGTTCACAAAACAAGGCAGAGAAGGAAGAAAAAACAGCCCCAAACCCTAAGGGGCTTTCAGCAATAAAGCATGAATGAACCACGGCGCCTCTGTTCCCCACCCCAGCTTGGAGCACAGGCGGTCCGTTCCACGCGGGGAGCCGTGGCCAGGCAGCGGGGCCGAGGCGGTGCGGGCTGGCCCAGCCCGGCCGGTGCCCGCGGGCTGCCCCGGTGCCTCGGCGCCCGCCGGCTGCGGCTCGGGCAGGGCAGGCAGCCAGCGCGATATATTTAGCAACAGCAACAAAACAGGCAGCGGGATCAGCTGACTGAGGCAGGGAGCTGGCGCATGGGTGAGTGTTAGACAGCGCATCTCCCGTGCTGGAAACGGGGAGCAGGCGGCGGGCAGAGCCGCGCAGCCCGGGGAGACCACAGCCGCCCGTGCCCGCAGGTAAGGGGAGGGGGTCTGCCCAAGGGCTGTGTCCTGGGGGTCGCTGGGAATATCCGGGATGCTGGTAGGCAGCGATGCTCCAGGCGTGGCGGAGGGGAAGCTGCAGGGCAGCGGGCTCCGCTCCCCGGGGGCTGCAGGTGAGGTGACCTCGGCCGTGCCAGCGCGGTGCCCAGGGAGAAGCGGATCGCATCCGGGTGGGACCTGATCCATCCCATCATCGGAAGGATTTTCCTGCAAATAGGTAATTTAATTTCCTTCCGGAGGAAGGGCGTGTTGGCAGGACTCGGTTACTGATAAGCGCTATCGTGATTTAACACGACAGGCCCTTATCAGGAGCATCCGGCCGCTCTCCCCATTGCCGGCCCCAGGCTCTGGCACTGCCGGGCTCAGGCAAGGGCTGGGAGGGGAGGAAGGAACAAACCTTTTCTTTAAGGCTTAAAGACATGAGAGAAACAGAGCACGCAGCAAAAGGGATAATAAAAAGGCCCTGAGGTTTAAAACAAGCATCTCCAGCTCTCAGGTCAGCAAATCCCAGCTTGGCTGGCTTTACCAGCAGCACCTGAGGAAAACCAGCGAGGGCCAGCAGCAGCCTGGGGAGGGATGGGCACCCCGGGCTCGGCACGAGCTGCTCGTTTGTGCTCCGTGTGTGATCTGCAGATTTGCAGGGAGGTTCAACAAAGCCAGATTTATTTCCAGCAATGACAAGCAAGGCATTAAAATAGCTAGCAAAGCACTTTTGCGTTTAATCACACAACAAAGCTATATTGTGTCTGCAGATTAGTCACATACAAATTTCATTGGGGGAAGCAGTAAAAAAAAAAAAAAAAAGATCCAGGCTATGTGGTCATTTCTGCCAGAAGGGGAGATAAGCGAAGCATGGAGGGGAGTGTTTGGAGAAAGAAAAAAAAAAATCAGTACAGCTAGAAAACACTGCAGCATAAAATATATACTGAAATATTTGTAATTCAATATATTTAACTGAGTAGTGGGGGCAGTTTGATGGAAATTCATCCTAAAACGGGTTGAGGATGACTATTTGAATATAAAGGACATTAATTAAATCCCTTTGACTCTGTGTAAGCACTCAAGGGAGGGCTTACTTCTCCATAACTACATTTATGGACTACAGACAAAAGTGACCCTGTGCATTCTCACCTACAGCTTCTAGAAGAGACCACAGTAATGTTGCTTTACTTAGGTAGTGCTCCCCACAGGGCAGGGCAGCTCCTCTCCTGTTGGGTTCAGCTCCTGCCTGCTTGGACAAAGGGTAAAGTCAGAGCCCTGTCACAGTGAACAGACATGGAGCATTAAATAAGGAGAGTAATTTGTGCCTTGCTGCTACAACAGGGGCAGTGAGACAAGCTCATGCCCCTGCCCCACAGCTCTCCAGCTGTGCTGTCATTGCTTCAGGAGGAAGTGCCATTGCTGATCTCCTTAATGAACCTATTATTTACTGCCACATTTAATGACTTGGCTTCTTTGGTACGTTTGTGAAGGTCTTTTTGAGGCTGTGGATATAAAAGTACTGCCAGCAAACTTTTAAAATGTGGTTTTTTGTTAACAGCCCTGTTTACCACAAGAAGACATCAGGTGGCTCAGGTAGAAACAAGGCCAGGATTCCTTTACCCCAGCAGGTTTTCACACACTGATCTGTCTCACATGTCTGATCTTCTCACATGTCTGCTCTGTTCTTTGCAGCCATGGCACCCCGGATCAGACTGAGCCTTTCAAAGCCCCTCCCAACCATACGGGAGACCCACGAGGAGGCCATGGAGGATCCAAGCAGCAATCCAAGGCGTGCTGGCAGTGCTGCAGCCAGCCCAGACTCCTACTCCAGTGATGACTACATCCAATCCATCTGCCACCTGGCCAGACCCACCTTCCCAGCCCTTCTGGAAAGCAGGTGTAAGGGTCAGGACAGAAAGACCCTGAAGACCCTTGAAGATGTGTCATGTTCTCCATCCCTTGTGGGGACACAGCAGGAAAGGTCTAAATGTAAATTGGCCGATTTCATCTCACATGTGGTGCCACTGGGAAAAGTCTCACCTGCAGAAACCGACTTTTGGTCCAGAGAGGATCCCCTGGAGCAAATTTACACCAATGCAGGAAATCTTAGCTCCTCCAAGGCTTCTTCCTTTGATGAAAGTGCCAGCACTGGTTACTCACAGTGCAACTCTTCTGCCCCATATGGTGACCTTCATCATGCAAACCTGGAAGAAAAAAACACAGGGAAAAGCAGTTTTCCACGAGTGTTCAGTTTTCCAAGGCTACCTTCCCCCAGACCAGTTCAGAAAGAAGCAGTATGCTCAGAGCTGAGGGATCTCAGAAGGGATGAGGGAACAGTTTTAGGGAATAACCACAGCCAGAAAGAAAATGGCCCTGTATCCATTAACACTGAAGAGCTATCAGCACCCACAGCCAGAGGGAGGCTGGTAGGAAACCCAGCCCTGCCCTGCTCTGTAAGAAGGCAGAGTTTGTTCAATACAGCAAGCATAAATGAAAAAGAAGGAAGAGAAACTTCTCACTGTGACAAAAATGTCATGGGTGCTGTCCCTACTAAGCAGAGATACTTCGAGTCTTTCCAGGTACCTAAAAAAGCCACCATCCATAACTGGATTTCAGAGCACAGATGCATCTGGAAAGAAGCAAAGATAAAAGCTTGTTTGCTCCCAGCCATTGCTGAAGTGTGAAGAAGTAGCTGCTTAGAATAATTTTATTCACAAGATATAACCACCCTGTGCTCTAGCAGCTCTCCCTGGAGTCCTCACACAGCAAACATGGCTTGAACATGCATGCGAGTCAGGCAGACTCTTGTGATCCATCATATCCCTCATCCGTGGGCAAAGGGACAATTCAGAGTCTCATCTACTAAGGAAAGAGCAATCAGTTTTCATTCTGGAAAGGCAACAGTTCATAAAGCATCTCCTCCCACCTACTGCCTAGAACTGCCCTGAGCATGGAGAAAAGCTGTAGAGAACACAAATCCTATCTGTGCTGGAGAAGGAGAGGGAACACAGAAATACCAGTGCTTTCCAGCCAATGTCAAGCAGCCAGATGTTGCTGACACTTGGGTAGAGTTATTCACAAAAGGGACCCTTTGCCCAAGGCTCAGACAGTACAAAATGCACTCTCTCTGACACACATTTACTGGGACACCCATCATAGATCCCTGCCTCAGCACCAGGAACCCACTGGAGAGGTCATCCATTAGAGCAGTAGCATAAAGAAATATTTCTTAAAAATCATAAGAAGGCTTTTATGAGGATTTGCTGGAGGGCAACGTGGAAAATATTTCAACTCCTTGGGTGGGGATTTTCCTGGTGCTTACTCTGGCACAACTCTGTTCCCTTTACTCCTGGATCTACCCCTGGCAGAAGGAGAGCTGGGAGCCCTGGTGGGCATTGCTGTGGCAGTGCTGTGGCTGTTCTGGAGCCAGCTGTAAGGAAACAGCCCCTCATGCTGGGCTCTGCACTGTCACAGCCAGGCTGCACACTGCAGGCACCCATGGGATTTGCTGCTCGCGTGCAGGAGCTCCATGAGCCCACACAGAGCTCTGCAGGCTCAGAAGAGCTGCCTTGGCTGAGGGACAGCCTAGGGATGCTGGGCTGGAGCTCACAGAACCAGAATGTAAAAAAGCCTTGTGTTTCCCTTCATATCTGTGCTTCTGTACTCTCACCTACCTGACCATGCTGATGATGTTGACTGAGCTTCGCTTCTTGCTGAGAGACCGAAACATGGAAAAAACAAATGTGCATGTTCCAGCCAGCCAGCACATAGCAAACACAAAGAATTCATGTCACTGCTACATGGGATGTCTGTAGGACGAGAAGCATTCCCACAAGGCTGGGAGGCCCTGACATGGGGCAGTGGGAACGTGCCCAGGCCCTCCCTCACTGCCACACAGAGACTTCTCCATCCACAGAAGCTGCCATTGGCACTTTCTTCTGCAGTCAGAGCAACCTCACCCACCTGTATCTGGTGCCACAGTCCCTATAAGCAGTCAGGAGAAGTAGCTGAGAAAACTGCAAAGCAATAGCAGCCTGATTATTACTACTACTAGGAATAAATGTTTTGGCACAGCAGAGAGCAGAGGGACCAGGCTGTTTGCTCAACAGCAGCTAAGATGAGAAGCAGCACTGGAAAACTGCAATTATAAAAATGCTCACAAGTGATTTCCAAACCACCCTCAAGCAGATTAAATGAAAAGGCAACTTCTACTCAGTACCAAATGAGTGTAAATATGCTCAAGGATCAAAAGGTGAGAGTGTTTAAGCTTCTCATCCTCACATCTCTTACCTCAAATATTTTTTTCCCCTGTTGAAACTCATTAGTGCTATGGAGCTGAGAGGCTTCTCAGCTCTGTTTTTGAACTAACCACACAGCAAGAACAGAAGTGAAGATGGCTCCAGCACTTATTAAAGCTGATGGAGAAAGTTGAACACGAGAGGTCCCAGCCTGCTCTGCCTCCTCCACACCTGTCCTTCCCTTCTCAGGTAAATGCTGGGGTTTAAGTGATGCTTGTCCTCACTGCTCTGCTGTCATTTAAATTTCTCTCCATGTGAATATTTATGACTCTAATGCCTAACAAGTCTTGTGCCAACTGCATGTATCACTGCTTTTGACAGAGGAAACAAATAAAATCCTTCCATCCAGTTGTTGTTTCCATTCTGCATTCCACAGGGGATTACTTTTAGTGCTGGGCTGGTCCACAGCACATGGGTTGTGACTTGCTATGCAAACACCTTCTCCCTCTACCCAGGTCACCAAAGGCCTTCACACCTCACCCCTTCAGCAGCTGCTGCCCAGGACTGTGGTTCCCTCTCAGCTGCCACATAATCCTGCAAGTCTCCACACCCCTGAAACCCATCAATCACCTTTTCCCTCCAGAGCAAAGAGGAACAGCAGCAGATGAGAGCTGCAACTCAGGACACACTGGGAAAAGCCTCTGTCTCCTCTGATGTAGGACTGGGAGCAGGTTGTGGGGGTTGGGGTGATGGCAGGGTTGGGCTCAGAGCTGGGGACATTTGAAAGCTCAGTGTTAGTTCCAGGTTTCCTCAGCAGTGGCTGCTACCTGCCCATGGAGCACCAGGAGTTTGGAGCTGGGTGCAGCCAGGTTTGGAGCAATGAAACTTTGGACTGAAGTGGCTCTTTCTGGAGAATACTTTTTCTTTAGTGAAAACTGAGGTTCTACTCAAGCAACTGGGTTTTGCAATAGGAGCCAAAGTTGCTGGGATGCAGCAAAGATGGGGGGAAAGAGCCATGAGCAAATTAGGGTCACAGGAGTGGCAGGGCAGGGATGGGAGGAGGGAAATGTGGGGCTGGTGGTGCCCGTGAGTGATCAGACAGCTCCCAGCAGGAGGGGAATGCTGGGTGGCAGGGCCAGGAGCCCAGGGCTGAGGAAGTCCAGCTGTGCAGTAGAAGCTGTGACAGGTAAGGGTAGAAAAGCTGGTTTTACACAGGACAGAGGCAGCAGATAGGGTGGGTTGTTTCTATTCAGTTTCAGTTAAATCCTGTTTTGAAAAGCACAGTCCTTACCTCCTTCACCATCAGCTCCGTTGGAATGAGCGTGTTGGTGCTCATGAAATCACTGCACAGTTAAATATGTACCAGTTCCCTGGATGAGGCAGTTTTGCAGCTGTACCACATCACTCACCTGCTGCAGCTGCATTTTGGGCTGGTTCAGGGAGGGGATGGGGAGTGGGGCAGCCTTGTCACTCTCCTGTCACAGCCTCTCTGACCCCCACATGCTGAGAGAGCCTGCAGTCCTACCAAAGGAAAAAAAATTGTATGTTGTTGGGTGGGATAACATGGCCTGTAGTTATACAGCACTTTTCTGCCTGTTCACCCCATGGATGCACACCTGGGCCATCAGAAAGTGCTCCCCCTCTTTTCCTCCCTGCAGAACAGCCCCTGAGGAATCACTGGTCAGGATAAGCCTGCAGAAGTTGCTGCCTGTTCAGAAATGCTTCCAGACAAGAAAGAAAACCTTATCTAGGAATTTAGGTCACAGAGAGAGATAAAAGCCGTGCTGCTTCCATGGCCAATCTCATGGCAGGCTCTGCATTTGAAGTCACTGGCAGAAAAATCTCATTTATTTAGATCACCAGAGCTGCTGGAGGGATTTGGATTAATTTGAATGGGGAACTGGTATCCAAATCCCACTGGCAGCTTTCAGTCTCAGACTTCACATCCAGTTCACAAGCAGACTGGGAGCTAACATGCAGTTCTGCCTGCATGATCATGCAGCCTCTTCCTGCTGCAAATAGTAAATGCATTTGGACACAGAAAATCATTACCAGAATTTACAAACCAGAGCTGGCAAGGCAGAAGGAAAACCATCCCACTCTTTCCTCAGATTCTTTTTTTTTTAAATGACAAAGATACCCATCAGCTGAAACCAAAGGTGAGGAAGCAACAGCTCCACGAGCCTCTCTCTGGTGATCAGACCTGTGCAGTGCAGGAGCTGCTTGGAAACTCCTACAGCAGCCACAGCACAGAGAGCCTCACCCACCCAGGAGGGGCCTTTCTGTGCCCACACAGACAGCCAGCATGAGAGATGTTGATAAAAATCTGAAATATGAGCCAGTGCAGCCTGATTACAGACAGGGATACACCGTGAACGGGGCTCTCTCAGCCAGGGGTTGTAATGGGAGAGACGAGCGGGAGCAGATTGAAGGGCTGCACAAAACCAGGAGGGGTATGAGCAGGGTTAGCAAAATCAGCTTCTAAAAAGGTGTTTAACTCTGAAGTTAGGATGAAAGCAGATATTCTTGATTGAAGAAGAAAAATCAAAATCTTAAAGCTCTAAGGAAAACTTGAAGTTCCTTCTTTTTAAGGAGATCAGACATGAGCCCGAGGCAAAACCCAGGATGCCTCTGCTGAAAGCAGGGGCTTTGCTTTGTGGGTGGTGCTTCAGGCTTTCCCCTGCCCTGGAGTGCCTGCACGTGGGCCTAATTGCTCATTGAGGGCATATTTTAATTAACTTTGAGCCTTCCTAAGTGGAGACTAACTTCATTTATCGTGGTGCAGAATGAAGTTAAACTGCATTTAGTGACTAAGCAGGAATCCCTTAGCTTTGAATGAAACCTTGACTGAACTATCAGCAATGTGATTAATGGCAAAGTGTTTTGTATTTTCCATTTGCAGCTGTAACCATGGGCAGAAGAGAGCTCTGAAATGGTGGCTGAAAGCTTTTCTGCTTGTATTTGAGGAGCCAGAGCTTTCAGACACAGCTCTCTGCCTTGCTCACCAGGGCCCACGTGTGTTTTTGTGGCTGGCATCACTTATGTGGGCCACAGTTGACAGCAGGGATGACCCTGAAGTGCCACATCATGGGCTTGTGGCCTTTCCCCATGCTCAGGGATTCTCAAGTATAATCTAATTTTCTTGACATGAGCTAGAGCTGATGCAAAATACATGTTGTGTAAATAGAGAGATATTGTTCCTGGTAATTGCAGCCTTCCTGGAATTAATGGTCCTGGAGGCAATGCTTCCTAGGACTGTTGCAAAGAGCTGTAGAAAAACTGGGCATTTTTAGAATACCAGCTTGTTGCTACATAAAATTTGACCAAATGCCATTTAAATCAAAGGGAGACTCTAAGTGCTTTGGAATGGGCTTGTAATGGGAATAATTTTCCACTGCATTTAAAGCACAGATTTCTAATAGCAGCTGATGAGGAAAATCAAATTATTACTTTATTTATTTGTGTGCATTATCTTTGTATCAACTGTTTCTTGTCTTTGCTTTTAAAATAACCTAGCTGAAAGCCCATCAGCCTGCTGTGAGCTTAGCAAAAACTGTGTAAACCACAAGGCTTTACCTTTCTGTGCCTCACACACCTGCAGAGGCTTTGTCCCTGGGGATCAGCAAATCCCTGCTCTGCAGAGAGGGTGGTCACGCCCGGGGAGAGCAGAAGGAGCCAGCAGGGACACTGCCACATCTCATCTGGCAGCACAATGTGACGTTTGCAAGTCAGCTGTGCTTTGCTGAATGTTTTGTTATTTTTTCCTGGATGGCAAATATGTGGGAGAGAAAATGGGTTATACCAGAGGTGCTGGGCTGCTCTGTAAAACTCCCTGAAAGGAGGCTGTAGCCAGAGGGGGTTGGTCTCTACTCCCAGGTAACAAGTGGCAGGACCAGAGGAAATAGCCTCAAGCTGTGCCAGGACAGCTTTAGATTAGATATTGGGAAAAATTTCTGGATGGGCTGTCAAGTCCTGGAACAGGCTGCCAAGGAAAATGGTGGAATCACTGTCCCTGGAAGTGTTCAAAACATGTGTTAAGTGTGGCACTTGGGAACAGGGTTTAGGAGTGCCTTTGGCAGCGCTGCTGCGCTGAAGTCAATGAAATAGAGGGTTTTTCCAACCTTAATTATTCTATTTTATGCTTTTATATCTTTCCAACTCACACAATGAGCACTGGCTGAGCTACACTAACTCAGCTTCAGAGCAGGGAGATGCCACATCTCAAGTGTCCCAGCTCCAAAGTGATTACACAAGAAATCCCAAATTTGCTCCAGATGTTCTTCACATTTCCCCTCAGGTCATGCTACAGAAGCATCAAAAACTGCAGAGAATAAATTGTGACATTGGTTCACCAATGCCCTTCTTGGTTTGCAGTGCCAGCCTCCCACCAGGCCCTGTTGAGCTGGGGGCTGTGAATGCACAGAGTGGCCACCCCTGACTTGCTGAGCCTGGGAGCCATTCCAGCCTCTTTAGTGGGATGAGCTGGGAGCTTCATTGAGGTTGATGTGCACAAAGAGGAAAGGAATGAGCACACGGTCCTTGTTCAGAGCAGAGCCAGCTGTGGAAAACAGTGAAAAATATACCTGGTTTTTAGGGGAAGCAAATACAAGCACAGGCCTGATCATGCCCAGTTTTGAATCCAGAAACATCCATGTCCTACTCCAGACCCCAATTTAGGACAGATGGGTGTCCAACAACTGGCACTGTTTGCAGTTTAGAAGAGTTTGGTGGTACAAATACTGCAGGTGAGTTCCTGCTCCTGCCCAGAAGAGCTGGTGGGGATGGGCCAGAGGGGCTGCAGCTGGGACTCTGCTGCTGCTCCCAGCCTGGCTCAGGCCCAGCTCTCCCCAAAACATCACAACACCTGTTCCTTCAGGCACTACAAGGTGACACAAGGCACAGCCAAGGTGTGGTGACATTTGAGCTGCTCAGTCAATGTTCAGGTTTCCTTCAGGTGTGCTGAGGTGTGAAGCATCCCCAGCCCTGGAGGGATAGTGACATCCCTGCCTCAGATGCCAAATTCTGTGTTGCCCCTCCATGCTGCCTCTGCTCTAACCTGGTTTTCTAGAACAAGGGCACACAGACAGAAAACAAACCAGCCTGCTTGATGTGCAGGGTCAGCTCCTGGAATTAATTGCTGCAGGATGTCAACAAGATAAAATTCAACAGGATTCAAGAGAGGATTAGACAGTCCTGTGATCAGAAACATTTGTGCAATGCTAACTGGGTCAAAGAAATACAAGAGAAATTAAACGTTGTTCTTCCCTGAAGGGCTGAGCTGGTACCAGCTGGGCTTAGAACAGATTCCTCCCCACCTCCCTTTCCCAGTCTTTTTATAGCAACAAACAAATAGCAGGATCTATTGCAAAGTGTCTTCTCTTCCCTTGGAATAATAAAGCGTTGCCTGCTCTAGGAAGTCCTCGAGACCAAAGTAACAACTGTTCCATGCTACAGTGCTCAGCAAAATCCTCCCCTTGTCATTTTAAAGGCAGAAAATGAAAGTTTCTTTCCTCTGCTGCCTCTAAGCTTTGGATGAACAATTTCTAAAGAAGGGAATGAACTGCACAATAAACTGGCTGCAGATGATCTGCTTGTGTCTCCACCCTGCAACCCTTTTCTAAGCATAATTAACCAAATTAATTATGTAACTCTACAACAGAGTTAACCAGAAAAACATGTGGGGTAAATAGCTGAATCCAAAAGCCAACAGTGGTATTGTAGGGAAGTGTCAGGGGGATAATGGGAGTGATGGTTTCTACCACCAAAGACAGCAGAAGAGATTGGGTCTTGCAACAGGGAAGAAAAGGAGCAAAATCCTCAGGATTTTGGAATAGAGTTCACTCTCCAGGTTGGCAGATATTGCACCTGGTGCTCCAAGGTGGGAGCCGCCATGGAGGTAGAAGGTGGAGGCTGGGGCACCCGGTATAACCTTTTCCAGGATTTTATTTTTCACTAGAAAGATGCTGACAAACATCCATAATCTCTGCACATTTTTCTGACACATAGAAGTGCTCCTGGCACAATTGGCCAGAAGGCACAAGGCACTGCATGTGACAGCAGCAAGGGCACTGCAGCTGCTCCCAGCACATCGGTTCACTTCATTAAATTTCACTGTCTTCAACAACAGGATTCTGAGAGAAAAGTCTCACTGAGGCTAATACTGGCAACAGAAAATTACCTGGTGATCTCAGACAGGCAGCAGAAATCTTTGGATTCTGTGCCCAAAGACACAGAAAAGCCTCCTTCTTACAATCCATTGCAAAGGATACAGGATAGAAAGGAAAACATGTCAGCATTGAAATATCACCCCATTAGGCTTGGCAAAATTTGTGATGCCCATTGTATTCAAAATTTTCATAGTATCCTAGAATGGTTTGGACCTTAAAGATCATCCTATTCCAAACCCCTGCCATGGGCAGGGGCACCTTCCACTAAACCAGGCTTCTCCAAGCCCCATCCATCTTAACCTTGAATCTTTCCAGGGATGAAGCAGCCACAGCTTCTCTGAGAACCTGTGCCAGGGCCTCACATGGAAGAACTTCTTCCTAATACCCAATTAACCCTGCCCTCTGTCAGCCACTCATTTTTGAATTTGCAGCCAAAATTGACAAAGAAACAAACCCTCCCCAAACCACTCCACCACATTTTGTTGCATCTAATAATAATTCTAGCAATTTAAGTTCAAAAAGGAAATCCAAAATGTTTTCATTGTTTCCCTTTTCCCTGTTGTTCCAGAAATAGCAATGGCTAATATGGCCTGTCCCACCTTGTCAGACTCCGAGACCTGTAGGGGCTCTGAGGTCCCAGCTATCAAACCAAACACTGTAATTAGCTTTTACTAGAATTATTTCCTCTCTCACCAACAGTATCAAGCACCACATTTACATGGAGAGTTTGTCACACGTTTGGGGTTTTTTTTTAGAGAAGTGTTTTTTGTTTGGACCACAAAACAACAGTTGGGCTCTCAGATTTTACTGCTCCTGGTACAAGCACTCACATCCTGACCCCTACAAGCTCCCAAGGTCTCTCAGCTCCATTGTACTTCAACAGACAACACAGACTTACAGACTTATATATCTTTATGGGTCAGGGGCTTTGCAGATATATTTGAGAAGTCATTGCTCTCAGAACCTTGTGCAGAGTGTTCCAGGCCAGCAGTACAGTACTTTTAAAATCACTGTGAAAACAAAGCACTGCACCACACGCCTTCCTTCTCCTGGGGACAGGAGGGAACCAACCCACCTGACAGACTGAAGGCACATTGCTCATCCTGCTGTGGACAGGAGCTCCAGGCAGGGCAAGGCCATGGCTCTGTGCCCTCCTCAGACCATTTGATCTGCCTGAATGCAGAGCAGTTTTACCCTTGCTAAAGTCTCTCAGCTCATGGGATGAGATTCTCACCAGCAGGACAAGAGGGAGTAGAACCAATCCCAGAGTCCAAGCTGGGGACTGCAGGTGTGACCTGCTCCACCACCCAGACACCCAGAACCTTCAGCAAGTTGCTGGCTTTTGGAGTCATTTCTGCTTTCTGTAGAATGGGAATCATTCCTATATAGGGGAAGAAGATTTGTAGGATTAACCAAACATATAAGAAAAAAATTATATAGAAACAGATTTGTCAGAGCCAGAAAGAATCACAGAGGTGAAAGAGGAACATACGTTGCAGTGCCAGGTGGTTCTTTCTTTTTATTCATTTCACCAGTTCCTACAGGACATGACTAATACACAGACAAATATAAGGGAAAGGCTGGCTGACTCCTGAGGATGATGTAACAAGTTGAAACTGCAGTTTTCACACCATCAAATTGAAAGTTTAATTAAATTGTACAGCCATGCCAGAGACTTGGCACTGGACCCAGCAAAAATGCAAACCCAGTTCAGTGGAGTGTGAATCCTGTGTTGGGTGCCACAGGTCAGACACTGCCCTGGTGCCTGCAGGGCTCTGGGGGGTTGGGACAACCTGTCCCACGTGCACAGGTGGGAACTTCATTTTTCTGTACTCCTGATTATGTGTTCCCAGTGAAAGCCCAGTGGAGTCAATGGAAAATTTCCTGTTGGCTGTCTTGGGCCAAGACCCAAATTTCTACTTTTTATTCATCTTCCTCCTCCCTCACTGGTCTGTGGATAAATGATTCCACCTGAGGGAGAAAATGTTACACAGGGTAGTCCCAATCCTTCCTGTAGTCTATTACCTCAACTTACACCAGAAATACTCCTAGTTTACTACCTGCAAGCATTAACAGGCATAGCCCCCACTTACACAGGGGTACAGCCTCTCAGAGGGCAGCTAAAAAATCCTCAGCTGCCTCACACACCAACTTAAAACACTTTTCATGCAAAGGACATGAAAATACATAAATTTGTGAAGTCAGAAACTGAAAATCAAAGAGCAGTTTGAAGGAAAAGCATGTTTGATTTGACCTTCTCTCACTGGGCAATGCATGTAAGCTTTTTACTGGATGTAGCTGTTATTACTCACTGCAAAACTGTCCAACCATGAACCCAGCACTGCCAAGCCCACCACATCCCCAGGTGCCACAGCTGAACATCTTATAAATCCCTCCAGGGATGGTCACTCCACCTCTTCTCTGAGAAGCTTGTTCCAATGCTTAACAACCCTTTCCAGGAAGGAATTTTCTAGGCAAAGCTAATATCCAGTCTAAACTCTTCCTGACAGACCATTTCCTCTTGTCCTGCTGCTGGTCACCTGGAAGAAGAGACCAACCCCCACCTGGCTACAGCCTCCTTCCAGAGAGCTGTAGAGTGGGATGAGGTTTCCCCTGGAGCTCAGTTTTCAGAGGTATTAACCAGGGCAAACATTAACTAGATCTCCACTGGTTTCCTTTGCACAGTAACCTGTCATTCCTATTTCTGAGGCTGCAGCAGCTGTTCCATGGCTGGCTGCCCCTGCACCCCTGACCCAGGTGAGAGCACAAGGGTAGCAAGAGCTTGGTTCCCAGCATCCCCCCAGCCATGCTGCCCATGAAGCACCTCACAAGCCACTGGAGCCTGGCATGTTCCCAGAGACCAGAAAACTGCAGAAAAAACTTAAACTAGGAAAAAAAGAAAAGTGTAGTCTCATCAAGTGACTGATGTGTTACTTACATCTCTGTGGTGATTAAAACACAGAGGGAGGATAGACATGTTTTTATTTTCTGTAGTGCATGCTTTTCTTACAATAAACATTTTATACTTTAAAAAGAGATCAGTACTGTCTACTGATATACCAGAAAGATTGAACCAAAACATACCATCTTATCTTTTAGAAACTGATAATCTGTGAGAACATTAGGCTTATTTTGGAATAAGAAAATATTCAGATGTACCAAAGATCCCTATAAATAGCTTAATTAGATTTACTGCTTTCCATACAGAGTAAGGGAACATTCAGAGAGCAAACAATAACTGCCTTTGGGCTAGGAAGGGAGGATGAAAATCAAGAAAATAACCAGAACACTCACCTTTCATGAAGTGTTTCTCCCAAAAGGTCACTCCATGTACCTGGCAGAGTCTTGTCCTTTCCACTTACCTTTTTCTCTTCGGGATCAATTCCATTGGTTTTAAGGCTCCTCTGCTTCACCAGTGCCAGTAGAAAAGCCACACAGTCAACTGCTCTGATTTGGGAGACTCTTACCCCAGAAGGCCCAAATCCAACTTTTTTCTATCACTGAAGAGCCAGAGAAGACAGAGAATGAAGGACCAGTAACCAGTGTCCACAGAGATTTTGTAGTCTATTAAAATAGCTGCAGTTATTTTACTGCAAGTTAAGTAAAGACAAGATTTCTTTGACCTGGCTGAGGATGACAGGACACAAGCTCAGCTCAGTCCTTTGCCTTTGAGGGAGAGATGCTCTTTACTCTGTACATTCTCTGGCAAGGACACTGGCCTCTACCTTAATTTTGGCAGTTTCCCTACAAATAGCTCCCCCCTGACAAGTCAGGTTTGCAGATACTATTTAAGAGCTTGTAAATATCAGTTTGGAACCATGTAACAACTGTACTAATCTGAAAATACAACGTTTAAGTAGATTAAAGCAGCAAGGCCCTATTGAATGCAGGTCCTTTTCATTCCCATCACGACAGCTGCATTTATAAATCCAGTATTAATTGGCATGGATGTTACCAAACCAACTGCTGCCACTAGAAAAGGTCCATCCCTGGGCCTGAATTTGCACAGATATTCTTCAGAATAATTCAGCAAGGCACACTTTGTGCATGGCACTGAAATAGGTTCAGGCTGTGTGCAGCTGAAGCCCGTGTTTCCCACACCATCTAGTGGCAATCCTGCAAATGTGATGGGAATTAACATCTCACCCGTGAGACAAAACCAAAGAGAAATAATTTATAGGCCTGTAAGGGACTCATCACACTGCTGGGGACTTACAGCTGCTTCAAGACAGCTCATTTTAAACCTACAAACAGCTGAACATTCTGGGGCCTGTGGTATTTATGGGAACATTGAACTATATCATTTATTTCATAGCAAAGCAGCATCAACATACTGCACCATGGGCTCTGCGAAGGGCAGTGATGGCAGGAGAGATCCTGGGTGCTTCAGTGCTCCACACACACACACAGGTGTGCTCAGGTGTCTCACATTTGCTGCTGCCAGTGATGGGAACATCACACCAAATGTGGTGAGGCTGCACCATTACAGACACTCAGAGAAAGGCAGCAGCAGAGAAAAAACATGGTATGAAAATACACCAATGACAAGAGTTTGCTGAATTTCACTCCTGGAAAAGAAGTTGAAAAAGTGTTCACTTTGCTCCCCTCCCACAGTAAATTACTGGAGTATTTGAATCCCTTCCTGCTGTCAGACCCCAACTCCACCTGGTGCTTCTGGAGCAGTAAGAGGAAGGAAGGAGCGGGGTCTACAGGACCGAGACAAAACCTCCACTGCACAACTGACCTTACAGGCTGACCTGGGAGTCAGAGGGTGGCCAGCTATGAAGACAATGGGTTGAGCTCTGAGTAGGTTTGGACAGTGTCCTCCATGAGCTCTGGAGGCATTTCTGATCATGGCTTCACTTTGCAATCCAAACCCAACTGACTGGAGCAGATTTCTGGTGTGCAGGTCTAGAAAGCAGCAGGAAGCACAGCAAGGTCTTTTCTGGGATTATCAAGTTCCTTATGTTTGCATTATACCCCTGACACACTTCACTCACTCTGGCTGTACGTGTAACTCTTGAGAAAGAGCTTCAGGAATCAAGTTAAAATATGAATTAGACTTCAAGAAGGTTTGAAACAGATACTGGATTTATTGGTCAGCTATGAGTAGGAAAATACATTGGTAAAGAAAAAGAAGACCCTGTATATAAATATAATACTAACTAGTTAAAATTTGACCAAGAAGAAAGTTCCACTGAAGAGAACAGTAAAAGCCCTTGTTTACCATCAGACCATATTCAGTTCCCATTTATCTTATTGAAGAGCTGCCTATAGACAAATGCAACATTCTTTGAGCTTAGTGCAGATAATGTGCTGGTTTTTGTTACATGAATGGTAAACAAGAGTTAGTCCAGTGCATTACACATTATACAGAAGTACTGTGAATAAAGACTAAGATATTCTATTTTAGACACTACTTAAACATACCAAGACACTTAAGTGTTACAAATTTATGCAACCAAAAGAAAAGAATAGCAGTTAACATACTAAAAAATACTGTGTCTGGCTGGATGAGAAAGGCTTTGCTACTGAAGCGATTAACTGAACTTTTCAAAGTTTTACAGTGTAATTAGTTTTCTTCTTCCCCCTCCCCCACAATGGTGTTGCAATTATTTTGTCTTTCATACAGGTTTTGCATGGTTGAAAAAGCAAAGCATAAGCTGTTTTCCTAAGCCTGCTCTTAAAAAAAAAAAACCTTGAGAGATTTGCTGTAGTTACATCAAAGATGCATACAACATTATTAAAATCACTTCAGTCAAATGCTAGACAAATTTACCTTTAATTTAAAGCTGCTAAAAGGACAAAATAATTACAACACACACCAATTTATATGCTCTTCCCCCCCTACTTGTGTTATGTTAAAAGCAGTAACTTGTGGTATTAGTCTTGTACTCTAAACAATTGTTTTAGTTAAAGGTGTAGTTCAATTTACACTTTGACACCCAGAATTCTTGGTAAATGTAAATAAAACTAGACAAGATATGGCAGAGTGTACTTTAAGTGGAAAAAAGCCTGGTCTTACCTAAATAAATCCTTTAAACCCCAAGGATGTTCTGTGACTTTTGCTATATGTGCTTTTACAACAAGAACACTGAAGGTACATTATGGCAACACCCAAGACCACCTTGAATAAAAATATTGCAAATAACCATTTCATGTTAAAGACTATGAAGCAAACATTTTGATTTTTTGAAGACACGGTTTATTGCCTTATTCTATGTTATAGCTGGAAATTGAGACTTTTGAGTTAGATTTGTTTGACACAAGAATGTATTTTCTTTGAGAGATTGTTTGACAAAGTTTATCTCAGCTCTGTTTTGGTGCCATCTGATCTTTGCCTATTTTCAAAACATTTCTCCTTCCTTCCTTCCTTCAGCCCCCGAGTCACAGCTGCAGTCCAGTTAAAACCCAGTGAAGTCAAAGGAGTGTCGTCAATGGATTCAGAGGGTTTTCAATCAGGACCTGATGGACCACTACAAAAGCTGGAGGAAATGGTTATTCAAATGGACCCTTAGACCATAAGGTGACTAAGCAGGAACAGTTGTGTCTCCAAAAGCACAAGGGGCCATATTTTCACATGCTGTCATAAATTCAAATATTTTTTAAGACTAAGCAATAGAGGAGAACACATACTGGATAAAGCTCAAACCTTTAGAATCTAACAAGTGCACTCAAGCTCCAGCATCTATTAAAGTAAATTATCCCCCTCTAAAAAAATACAAAATGAGTAAGTGCTTCCCTTCCCCTTCTGTAAAGCTTTCTGGACTCCTTACACAATCCAGATTTCAGAAAAGAAAAATAATTTGCTTAGTCTGACAAGCTAAATTGGCTCATCATTACTGGAAATTGTCATGATGTACATTATCAAGACATAATTAAGGAAACATGAGTAAAACACCTTTTATTCACACTTTACAAAAAAACCCCAAAAAACAAACAGAAAAAAATAACACTACGCATTAAATCTACTACAGCAATACTACCAGCATTTCAATGTACTGATTATAAACTGGACATGTTTGGTGTTTTTACAACTAAAACCAAAACAATATAACCCCAAGAGATCAGGTCCCAGACAAGGATTCAAGATCAAAACTTCTCGTATTGAAATTTAAAAATTTACATTTTGCACATCTGAACTGTTTGTAATTTTTACTTTGAGCTTAAAACAGAATGGTTTGAACACACTTATGTGCTGACTACTTTTCAATAAAATTTTGAATCATTATTACCAATTCATTCTCTTATATATAAAAAATTCACAATATTTAGAAAGTTTTCTCTTAATGCTCAGTGTCCTTTTGCTTCCCTGCCCGCAGCTGAAACAAAAGCTGTTTAAGACCAAGCTCTATTTCCATTATTAATTTTTTTTTTTTACATTTATTATTCAAGTTGTATTAGTTTAAGGAGATGATGAATTCTCCCTTTTAGGATACAAATAGACAAGTTAAATTTGTAAGCTGTCATATACTTGGCTTCATGACACAAATGGCACTGAGGGTACACTGTAAATTCGGTCTTGCTTGACACTTTAAAATAAGACTTGGTCACTTTAAAATATGATCTGAAGAATTGTCTTTGGGACCTGTATTGAAAGCATATTTATTTTACACTGCTTCATTAATAGAAAATGTAGGGCTAGGTTTTTATCTTCAAGGAATTATACTTTCAGAAACTGAGGAACACACAAACGAAAGAGAATCCACATGATAGTAACTCTTAGTGGGAAAAACTGCACTGTGCAATGACACTGAAAGAAGCAGTGCATGGGCATTAGAAGCTAGAAACTGTGTACCCATAACCTGAACATGTTCCAAAGTGTGATATTCAATGCTTCACAAAGGAAAAAAAGATGCCACAGCTTATACAAAAGTATCTTCATAAAATTTTCACAAGTGTTAACATTATTTAAAAAAATAAAAGAGAATGCACAGGATCTCTCTGCATGCACAGGCAGTGCTAGTTGAGAACAAATTTAAGCAGGCACAGTGGAGATAGGACAAATATTTAAAACAGAAATGAAGAAGCTGTACACAAGTATCCCTAGATTTTACTTCAAAAGTTAGAGATGAAAAAAATGTCTGAGTGTATCAGCAATAACTTTCAATCCATACAGGTCTACTTATATTCACTGCTCAGCTTATCTGTTCTGCGAGAACTCTATGCCTCTCTTTTTAAAATCAGAAATAGAATGTATTTCATTATCTTTGTAAGATATTAAGATTTTATAGGTTTGGATTTTGAAAGCAACGTTCTCAATTGAACATAAAAAGTAGTATAAAAGGGCTAACGAAACCCTAACAGTGCAAATCATTAGCAGAGAAAACCTGTGACAACCTCTTTTACACGCTGGCCTTTATAACACATGAAAACAGATAAAAATTTAGCCTTAGTTTACAATACAATCATTTTCCAAATCTGATTTTTCTTTTTTTTTTTTTTAAAGTACAAAATCTCATAAATCAGGTTTTCTGTTGTTCATATACAATCAATAAAGGCTAAATTCAAATTCTATATTTTACAAACAAGTCTGAAAAAGGAGGGAGTGAAGTACGGAGAATGTTCTGTGGATGTTCCTACTGGCCTCAAAAAAGTAGTGCTACAGATAACTGTGCAAAGAGAATACACTGTATAACAATTCCCTATTTCAAGGCATGAAAACGTCACGTTGGAGAAAAGAAACAGGAAGGTTAATTGTAACGTATTAAAGAAAGGTGCAAATGCACCAATCGCTGTGGAACAGTATACAAAGTATATTGGGCTCAGAATTGTGTCTGTTGATAGCACCTGGCTTTTACTATGTCTTTAGCAAATAATTAGATTTAAGATTAAGATTATTAAGAAAAAAATCCCTGTTGGCCATACCTCACTCCTCTATATTCAGATTTTACAATTGTACAAGTCAGATTGAGGTTACCCTCTAAAATGTATTTGACTACCTCCTGCCAGGGAGATGGATTCCATTTACAGGAGGCAGGAAAGGCAGCAAAAGCTCCAGTTGTGCAAAAAGTGAGAAGTGGTCAGAAGGGATGAGTGGATGTGGACAACCACTTATATTGTTCTCTATTAACCAATGATGATCCAAAGGTCCAAGAATGCCAAGTATGTTTAGCTGAGGTTTAGAGTAGAAGATGTAATCAATAATACCCTAAAACAAGAGGGGGAAAAAAAGATTATTGTTAGTATTTATTCTTGTCTCAAGTTATTCTTCTAAACAAGAGGTGAGCTCAGTGTTATGAGTAATGAAATATCCCATTCCTTCTCTATAGCACATCATCCATTTAGGAAATTTCTTCTTCCTGTATCCTGGGGGATGCTCAATATAGATTAGGAAAACAAAAGAAAAGGCCACCCTTTATCACTTCTGCTATGCTTCTGTGGGTTTCAATTTCCAACCTCCTACAGAGTTTCAAATCACATTTAGCTGATTTTGAAGGGGAAAAAAACCATCTTTGTTTTCCCTGGGCAACAGAGAACTGAGAGTTTTCCAGAAGCAATATGGATTATCTCCTTGCACTTGACAGCTTAAGTGCTCCTGTCATTTAGCTTGGAGTATCAAAACACAAACTCTTACTGTTTACAGAGAAGGTTAAGAGCACCCCAACTTTTGCAAAGCTATTGCAAGTTATTAATAATAAGATGGTTTCTAAGAGACTGAAGTGTTGGGCATTCTAGTTTGCTATGCTTTAAGTATAAACTTGGTGAACTTAGCTACACAGATTAACTTATATAACAACTTCATAGAGCAAATCACATTAGTTACACTTGAAGATGGAGAACTTCTCTAAAATACAAGCAAGTCCTTACCTTGAAGTCAAATGTGTAATTTGTATAAGGCATTAGACCATTCTCATAGGCACTCTTCAACTTGAAACCATGTGTAATTCTTCCATTTGTTGTCCCATTTTTTCCATTACAGCTGAAGTTAGTAAGACTTTCATTGTATCTCAGTTCCTTAAAATCTTTGTGGTTTGTTTCCACTCCACCAGTGCTCAAGTACTCAACAACACCTGTGAGGAGACACATTACAAACAAGGTATTAACAAGCACTCAGCAATTAAGTGTGTGTAGGCACTTGAAGTCAGACATGCAACTTGAGGCTTTATATAAGCAAAACCTTAACAATATACAGTACAATCAACAGTAATTCTTTTAAAATACTGCAGGGCAATTTATATGTATATCAAGAGGAAATGTCACCTAGAACAAGGAGACATGCTTTGATTAGAAAAAATGAAAATACTAGTAAGGAATAGACTGGGAAGGGGAAGATGAAACAAATCAGAAATAAAATTTTATCCATGTTAGTTATTGGCTGCCTCTTCTTGCTTCTATGCTCAGGTCCTGCCATTCAATGTTCTTCAGCTAAATTATTGCAAAAAGGCCAACTTCTGAAATACTACTTCAAAAGAAGTTAAATTTGAAGAGGCTGCAAAGCCAAATTGAATTTGTGTCATAGAAAACTATGATTGTGCCTCAGTTTCAGAATAGCTGTGGTAAAGTTCTGGAAGGTAAAAGAAGCAGTAAATTGTTCTGAAGACACAACCAGACACATGAACTGGTCATTACAATCACCAATAGTGATACTGGCCTTCCTGGGATCAAAAAGAATCACACTTCCATCACTGTTTTAAGGAGCAATAACTGCTCCTTAAAACCCTAACAGATGTTAAAAGTTGCCAAGATGAGGCCAGAAGGAAGGGGACCAGGAATGGAGATTATTACATTGAACAGGCAGCAGTATGAGGGAAGGATGGCTCTCAGGTACAGCACTCCAGCTCAGTACCTGGCAATACCAAGGTGGCAGTCACTGATTGTGTTCTTTTCTTGCACTTTTTATAAAGTTGCCACCAAGTCAAGAAACAAAGTTCCATGGTAGTAAAACACCTCTGGGAAGTCCCCTTCTGAAGGGGATGTACTGAATTTTAGAAGTTCTAAAACATTACAGAGAATGATTGTATGGTTGCAAATTTAAAAGTAAGAAATAATTTATTCATGCTTAAAATTAAGAAAATCCAATTATCAGCAATACACTCATGTTTCCAGTTATGTTTGGAAAACATTTTAAAATATAGGAACAAAGAAGAAAAAAAAAAACCACAGTGGAAATACTTCTGAAAGACCAGACACAGCTCTACTACAGTGCAGGCAATAAGGTCACTCACAAATGAAACAGTTCTACCTTCTCTCTCCTCATTCTCTTCCCTTAGTACCTCTAGAGCTTATATTATCAAACAATGCATTCTCTAAGTTGAAAAACTTAAATTGTTACACACTTGGAAACAGTCTAAAGAATAAAAAATAGAACTCTTACCAGAGTCTGGTAGAGAATTGAGATCTGCACACAGTACAAGTGGAATGGTTCCAAGTTCTCCCGAAACACCAGGTTTGAGACTACGAGAAGCTTTATCAATAATGTTCTTTACCTCGGACAGGAACATCATAGTCTGAACCAGCTTCACATCAGAATAATCTGGGTCCCAATGCATATGTGCATTAGCTACAAGAACTAGCTGCTTTTCCATCCCAAGATGTGGCTTTCCAGCTAAAATTTAAAATCAGTTATTTATTTAAAACCAATCAGCAACAGAAAATACTATTACAGAAATTTAAACAAAATGTTTGAGGGGACAAAAAAATAAAATACCAGTATAACTTCAAGAAGGTTAATATCATTTGAATAAAGAGGGTCGGATAACTCCTCTTACATTTAACAAATATTTTAGTTGATATAAAGTATTAGGAATGATATTTCACATTTAAGACCACTATCAGACTACCTTGTTATGTGTAATGCTTTTGTATTCACTGAAAATTAACATAAGTAACCGATAATCCTAATTACAAGCAAATAGTATTTTTCTAAAAAATTACAGCAGCTTTCCTCAGGCTATGATAGCAAACAGGCTCTTTCATATCTTATTAGGCAGCCGAGTTCTGAATTCTAAGTTATCCACATTCTAAGTTACCTCTCTTGCTTGAAGTGGTTCTCAAAAGGCTTGTTGGCTACAATCTGAATTAATAAAATATCATTTGAATAAATATAACACAGGTTGAGGAGGTTCCCACTGTGATACTTATAAAGCCAATTTACATTTCCTAAATTAAGAATGACAGGGCAGAACAAACAGGTTGTACAAGCATGACAGTAAACAAAATAAGTTAAAATGATGCAGATACACGATCCAGAAACACACAACTAAGACCACCTGATTCTTTGATACTTGTACATAATTTTTAGAAAAAAACCCCAAAACCAAACAATAAAGTCACTCAAACTCAAGTCTTTACGTATTTTTTTCCTTAAAAATACAAGTGGGGAAAAAAACCCTCACCATTTAAGCAATCTGACTTTTCCCCAAAATCCTCTTTGGAAATAAATCTGTTTGAACATACAATCTGCAGAGCCATATTCACCTGCAGGACCTAGTTTTTCTTGTTTACTATGACAAAATAATTTCTTTCATTGAGAAAATACCATCTATTAAACAAATAAATGAAATGGGACTTACATGACATCTCTATCAATTCCTTTCGCAGTTCTAAGAGAACAGCAACTCCAATGTTATCTTTTGTCATAACTCTGTTCAGCATAGCCTCTGAACCTTCTGAGTTTGCCATTGCTAGTTGATTGAACTCAACAGTATGCTTTTGAACCAAAGTAAATCTGAAAGAACAACATCATATATATGTTTTTTTCAGCAGCCAGATATAGTAGGAAACATTATTGGTAATTCTCCTTTTAATTAAAGCTCAAATGCATTTATGATGTGAAAATGTCAGCCAGTCAAATCATTTCATAAAATTCTAAACTGAAATCAAGGGATAGAGGTTTCCTAGCAATTTTCATGTAGTTTGTAGTACCTTAGTTACACTTAAAATATTTTGTTGGAAGAGAGAGAGGTATTTTAGAAAAGTCATGCCTGTTTCTAACTCTGCATCTGCTCCTAGTTCAAATATGCAGATTTAACAGAGGGACTAAATAATTTCCAAGCCACTAGGTATTAAACCTGGCACATACATTTACTTGTGGATACACAGGAATGGAAGCAGGAAGGGCCATTATTGCCATCACATCCAAAGCTGTCCAAGTGCAATATGACACAACCAGTGGGTGCTGCAGCTCTTAAATGATTAGGGTATTTTTACAGAAGTGTGCAGTGACACCCTGTTGTTTGCTTTACCAAAGGCTAATGTATCAATAGGTCAATGTCATCTGAGGCCTTATATCAGCAATTTGGGGGATTATAAATTGCTTTACTCAAAAAACCAAAAGGCAAGAAAATTTGCTTCATTTTTCATTATTTCCTTCATTTTCTGTTATTAACACCTAATGGCTGGGGGACACACACTCAACAAGTGAAGGATAATTTAGTGAACTCCCAACCAGCACTGCTCACACAGAATGAAATCTCATTCAATTCAGTATTTCAGAGTTAAATTTTTAACTGCTAGCTCCACACAGAATGATCTCTCTCATAGAAACCACTCTTTCCAGGGGTCGAAATGCTCTGTATGAAACCCTGCCTGGCTACAAAAGGGCAGTCAAAGCCAAACTGTTTGAGCTATAGACCAACCCGAGAAATTACGTAAAAGACAGCAAGAGAAAACAGAAGGTTTAGCAAACCACATCACTTACTTTTCTGTTTTGAAAAATATTGCACAACCATCCACATGTTTTCTTTCCTGTTCTGACATTGTCCTAGCTCTAGATTTTGGACTGAAGAATCCATTATAGCCACGTTCTTTCAATTCTACCAGGAAAAAACTGTAGTACTGCTCTGTTTCAACCTCCTGTAAAGTTAAGGCAGCACAGCATGAACGTACTATTAGCAAAATATAGAAGACAGATATTATTTAGACTCTTCAGAAGTGCAAATCACTTTCAAATTAGATTTAAGGGGGAAAAAATCTAAGAATTAAGTACATCAGAGAATGCAAATTCAAGAGCTATATCCCTATTTTAAGAAAATATAAATGAATTTCTGTAATCCCTGGAGTTATGATTATCTCAAGCCTCTTATTTGAAAATGTGTCAATTACAGCCCCACATACACACACAGGCACAAAGACACCCCCACGAACATTGCTTTGATCAGGGGCTGCTGGTTCCCATTCCAACTGCAGGGGCTGAGAGCCTTCTTTTGATGTCAAGCAACAAATAATGTTCTAAACATCACTTCTTTTCCTTTTGTTTGCAGTAGGTTCTGAAAACAGACCATTTACTATAAATACACTTAATGTGAAGAAATCAGCACGTGGGAATGGAAAAGGAAAAGAAATAATGGTGTATTTTTTTACCTGCAGACTTATGATGTCAGCATTGCAGCTCAGTATTTCCTGCATAATGGCTTTTTTTCTGTATTCCCAGTTCAAGGCCCAGGATGGACAATAGCCATACAGCTGCCGGGTGGCATATTTGTCACAGAGGACGTTGTAACACATGACAGAGAACAAGGCTGAAGAACAATAATTTTACTTACACACTGACAGATTAAAAAAAAAATACACAATTATGTTCTTGACTTTTGTCTTCTGTGAATTTATCAATTCATGCTTCATTTGTTTCAACCAAAACACAGCATGTGTATCTGTGCTAAAAAAAATTGTTAGTTCTTTTGGGGAGACAAATTACATGTTTGGACTTATGGCAGCTGTCTTCTAGCATTTAATTAGGAAACAAACACCCCCCTTTATATGGTTAACGCAGTAAACAGCAGAAAAATGGGTTTTATGCTAAGTGGTGCTGTACTGTGAAAAGTCCAAAACAAAGTAAGTGTATTTGAACACTTATATTTACCAGCTACACAAAGGTCTGTGAGTCTACAATGAGATTCTTTAAAAATCTACCTCAATTATTGCCACCACAAACTGTAACAGATCTCTAGGC
>VZTR01004022.1:0-38229 GCA_013400775.1 Chaetops frenatus
CCCCCCCCCCCCCCCACGGTCCTCGCTTTGCCCAGCCCCTGAACCAGCACCAGCGTCCCAAAATCCACCCCATAGCCAGCACCCACTGTGGGGCCCCACGGCTGACACGGGGGTGACACCGCGGCGGGGACACCAGGGCCGCTCGCCTCCCCCCAGCACAGGCTGTGCTGTTTGTCCCACGCTGCTTTAACCCCCCCCCACCCCAGATGGGCCGGGCCCCTTGCCTCCATCCTCCTCGTCGTGCCCATAAATTAATTCCCGATCCCGTTCCCAACCTGCCAGGCCCTCGCGGGACACGCGGCGGCTCCCAGCTCGTGCTGGAGATACGGACTGAACTTTGGTCCCTGAGCAATTAAGGTGCCTGAAACTGCACTTCATTAATGGTTGTTCCGCAATAAAACCCATCAAACTGCCCTTATTTGCAATATAAAACTGCAATTTGTTTTAATTTATGTTTTTCAATCCCTGCCGGGTGGTTCCCGGGATCTGCCAAGCATCTGTCACTGGAAGCAGCCGTCGGGAGCAGGGTGGCCCTGGGTGCCGGGCGTGGTGGGGCCCTGGGTGAAGGGGGGACACGGGGTGGGGTGTGGGTGAGCTTGCCCCAGGTCTGGAGAGGGGGTTCCCATTCCTTCCCATCCCCCGCGGACCCTGTGCTGTGCCCCCCAAGAAGGGAGGGCAGGGATGCTCCCCTGGTTCCAGGGAGGAGCATTCCCGTGCCCTGGGAAGCTCTCACGGGAGCCTCCTGGCAAGGAGCTGCCACTGAGGGGAATTCCTGAACGAGGGTGGGAGCAGAGGTGGACCCAGCTGTTTTCCTGGGACAGCGTCACCCACGGGAGCTGGGGTCGTGGCTCGGCTCAGCTCTGTGTCCCAGCACACGTGTACTGATCCCTGCGGAGCAGATCGGACACAGCAGCAGCCCCTGGACATCCCGAGGGGTTTGTGCTTCCATAAAGCAGCGCGGGATCCCTGTGGGATCAGCCAGCCCTGAGCCCTTGTTTCTAATTACAGTAATTGTGGCTCTGCCATCCTCCGGGGCTGCTGCTTCTCCGTGGCTCAAAATCCAGCAGGAGGAATCTGGGCCGTGGGGCAGGGCTGGGAAGGGCTCTGAGCCACCTGGGATTCCCAGTGGGTCCTGTGCTGGGAACGCTGCCTTTGCCGGCTCCCGCTGTCGGCAGAGCAGGGTCGGGGGTCCCTCGTGTTGGTTCCTGGCCGTTCAGAGTGCTTGGGGCTTTCCAGAGAATTCTCCTTACCCTCGGGCAGGTTTGTGATGGGGAACTGCCCTGGCACCGCTGGGACAGAGCCCGGCTCCTGCTGGAGGCAGGGTTTGGGATGTTTGGAGGTGCCGAGGAGCTGACCGTACCTGAGGAGCTGCAGAAAGCTCCATTCCCCGGGGCTCGGCACGGACAAACCCCGCGGCTGCGGCGCCCGAGGGTGGCACAGCGGGGGCTGCTCCCCTGGTGTCCCCATCCCGTCTCACGGGGACCCCTGGCTGGCTCTGCACATCTCCCAAGCCCCGAGATCCTACTCGGAGATGGAGGAACCACCAGAGCCCTCTTGCTGACCGTGGGTGACATCCCCGAGGGGATCCCTCCTGCCACGCCGAGGACACACGGGGAGGGACACAGCCACCGCTCCGGCACAGGAGCCAGGAAAGCGCAGCCGGAGCTGCCGATCCCGCGCCGCACCTGGAGGGAATTAGGCCGCCCGTTCACCTCCCTGAAAACCTTTTGTAGAGCGAATTCCTGCGGTTTCCCATCGCAATTGCTGCAAATTATACGAGCGCCGCGTTTCGTCCCGACGGGAACGTGCCCTTGGCGTGCGCCACTCGGAGCTGCCGCCACGCCTGGCCTCGAGGGACCCTTCCAGAGCACCCCCCCCGCATCTTTCCGTCTTCTTCCCTTGTCCTGTGGGATGTGGGGGGCACGTCCGCGGCAGCTCCGCTCGGGATGGGGAGCAGATGTGTCAGCACAGCTGGATGCGTGCCCAGATGTGCGCGCGGGAGGGGATGCCGGGGGGTGAGGGGCTGCCCTGGAGGGGCCTTTCAGGGGCCCCCCCATCACGCCGGGGACCCCCGCTCGGGTGCCAGCGCTGCCGCAAGATGCGCGGTCACGCGTGTATCCGCACACGCGTGCGTGTCAAGGCATGCACACCCCCGCGTTCGTGCCTTTCCACGCGTGGGTCCGCGTGGATGTGTATCCTCGGGCCCTCCCGCACCTCCCTGGCTGAGCTCAGCTCCCCGGGGCCGCCCCCAAACGTGGGGACCCCGCTTTACTCTCCAGTACCAGCGAGTCCAAGCCTCCAGGGCGGCAAGAGCGTCCCCGCCCCGCCGCCGGGGTGACGTCACTTCCCGTGGCAGCAGCGGAAGCCGGAAGTGCCGCTGTGGCCGGTGCCGGGTCGGGGCGGGCCCGGTGCGGCCATGGCGGGCACGGGCGGCTGAGGGGGACCGGGGGCACCAGGCGCTCCGAGCCGGCCGTGGGGCGCGGGGAGCGGCCACAAACCGCCGGGGCCCATGGCGGCGGCGGCGGCGGCGGCGGGCTCCAACTGGGGCCTGATCATGAACGTGGTGAACAGCATCGTGGGGGTGAGCGTGCTCACCGTGCCCTTCTGCTTCCGACAGGTGAGGGGCCGCTCGCCTGGGCGCTGTGTCCGAGCGGGGAGCGGGGTCCTGCCGGTGTCTCCCGGGCCGGGGCGGGGGTGTCGGTCCGTGCCCTTGGCAGCCTGAAGCCCCTGCGAGCTCCTCCGCACCCGGGGAAGGCGGGCAGAGGCCGCCTCTGCCCTTCTGGTGCCAGTTTGGGGAGTGGTTGGGAAGGAAAGTCAGCAAAGGAAACACTGAAAACCCACAGCGGGCATCTGGTGTTCCAAACACTGTGTTTTTCTTAGTCGTGAAGTTTCCAACTCAAAACTTCTGCGCCAGAGTCTGGGTTTTTCCCTAGTCCTGTGGTCTCCAACTGACCGTTTGTGCCTGTCTTGTCAGGAGAAGGGAAAAATTAAACCAGAGGATTTACCCGTGTGATAAACGTGAGTTGGCTTGGAGGCCTTTCCAAACCCCGCTGTGCCCCCACACCCCTCCCTGGCCTCTGCTCCAGGTCAGCTGCGTGGTGCCCCGTGGTTCCCAGCCCTGCAAACAGGGAAGGCAGGAGAGCTGGGCCAGCAGCTTGTGCTGCCAGGTGGGCGTTGATAAATAAGTTTGCAGCAGAGGTGGCACCTCGGAGTCTCTGAACCTGCTGGGGGAAGAGGAGTTGTGCTCCACAAGCTTCTCCCAGTGCACTCCCTGGTGCTTGCACTGGTGCAGCTGGGAGCTGTGGGAAGCAGGCATGCATTCCACGTGTCCTTGTGCTGCAGAGAGAGGGATGTGGAGCTGGCAGGAATGGGACAGGACTTCCTGAAAGAGGGAAAAATGTGGCTGGAACAAGTTGGGGAAGCTGAGGGAGGGTGTGAGGTCTGTGGTGGGGTCTGACCCCCCCATCTCCTGCTGGTCTGTTCCCCCTGGCTCCATTGCAGTGTGGGATCCTCCTGGGAGCTGTGCTGCTGATCTTCTGCTCGTGGATGACTCACCAGTCCTGCATGTTCCTGGTGAAGGCGGCCAACCTGAGCAAGCGCAGGACCTACCCTGGCCTTGGTGAGATCCCAGCTCCAGGGCTGCTTCCCAGCCCTCCTGCTCCCTTAACTGTGAACTTGGCCTCCCAGCTGACATTTCCCCAGTGCTGCTGTTGGAATAACAAATGCTTTCTTGCTGCACTTCCCAGTGTCCCTCCTTTTCCTGCCTCGGCCTCTCCCCCAGGCAGTGCTGGGGTTGGATCCTGCTCCCCACAGCCCCGTTAATGGGTGCTGAGTTGTTTTGGCTCCACAGGGCAGGGGAGGAGATGATCCAAACCCCAGCTCCCTGGAGCCATCTGGGATGCATTGTGGGTCTGGAATGAATTAATTGTGGGTCTGGGCACGAGTTCCCCACCCAGGGCTGCCGGGACAGCGGGTCCTGCCAGCCTGGCACGGAGCTGGGCTGCCTGGATCCGAGCTGGAAGCTCCTTTATGGCTCAGCAGAGAGGAAACAGAGCGAGGTTCCAAAGGGCTGAGAAAATAAAAACATCTGGAAGATCCCTGGGTGGGTTTTGGCAAAGCCTGGCTGCCCTCGGAGCTCAGCACTGGCACCAGGATTGGCCTCTGCTCGTGGCCTCTCTTGGGATTCTGACTGACTTGGGGAGCAGAGGAGGTGTTTGGGTTCTAGTCCTTGCCCTTGGCATATGGAGCAGCAGGAAAACTTGCTTTTTCCTTGTTCTCCCTTACTTCTCTGTGGGAGGAGGGAGTTGTTTGGCTCTCCCTGGCACAAGGGCCGGCACCAGCTGCTGACAGATGAGTTTGTTCCTCCCTCAGAGTGCCAGAGGTGCTGCTCCCAGGAAGCACATCCCAGCTTCTGCTGACTTGTGTCTGCTAGAAACAGAAAAGGTGGAGAAGCTCTGTGCTCTGGGAGGTTGTTTTGGTGCCAGAGGGAAGGGGGAGTGCCCGGCCCAGCTGCCGGTGCCGCTGCTCCCTGCCCCTCACAAGACTCCTTTGTGTGCTGCTTCCCGGAGGACAGAGAGTCCCCTCCACCTTGGAGCGGGTCCCAGGAAGAAGGGATCCTCTGCACACCCGGGAGCCAAGGGGCTGGAATACAGAGAGGGCCAGTAACACTCCCCAGCTTCCTCCTGGCAGGCGGGGGCTGGCAGCAGCGCCTGTGCCCGCTGCCCTGGGAGAGGTGCCACGGGCTGGGAGCGCTCCCACGCCGCATCCCAATGCTCCAGGCTCGGGCAGCTCCACACAGACCCCCTTTGTCCCCCAGGCTGGGCCCTGGGGACATCTGCGGGCACTCCTGGGAGGCTTTGGCAGCGCTGAGCCGAGGAGGAAGGTTCTGCACATTCCCTGAGGGCAGGCAGTGCCTTCCGGAGGAACACCGGGAGCGAGGGCTCGAGGGCGAGGGCTCAGCACAAAGGATGTCCCAGGCTGGGGCTGCTGGTGGCTCTTCACCGCTGCAGGAAAGGGAGGGGCTGCAGGGAGGTGGGTGGGTGAGGAGGGGAGCAGGATGCAGTTCCCAGATGGATTTTAAGCAGGAGGTGAGTGAATCCCTCCCCTTCCAGCAGCACTCGGGATGTGCGGGAGCTGTGCTGGGCAGCTCAGCCCCACAGGGGAAGGGGCAGAAGCTCTGTCCCAGGAACCACATTGGGTTTAAAAGGCTTCTCCAGGTACTGAGCAAGCCCTGCCCAGTTTTGGGGGCATTCCCAGATCCCATTCCAAGGATTTGACCGTACTGTTTATTTTATAGTCGTCACCTCCTGGACAAGATAAAGAATCCCATTTTTCCGTTGTCCCCAGGTGGGGACACCTGCCAGTGACGATTGGAGGCTTGTTCTCATTGAACATCAATTCCAAACAGCTGGGGAGATGGGCTGGTTCCAGCATCACCCGTGGCTGTGTCTGTGTAGAGGCTGGAATGTGCTCTGGAAGGATCAGCAGCACCATTCCTCCATCGCCGCCAGCTCAGCCTGTTACTGACCCATCTCCAGGAGGGACCTTTTCCTCTTGCTGGCTCCTCTTTCTCCTCCCAGACCCTTCGTCTGTGGGCCTGACCCCCACCCCAGAGCTGTTGCCTTTTCCCTCCTGGTTGTGAATTCCCAGAGGAGGCCAGAGCCGAGCGGCCGCTGCCCAGGCACAGTGCCTGGTGGCAGCTGTCCCACTGCCCTGTCACTGATCCAGCAGCTATTTTGGGTGCTCCCCCACATCCCTGCTCTGGGCTCTGGGTCCCTGCCGTGCCTTTTGCTCATTCTGTGGGAGAACATCTCGTTTCCTGAATTTTTAGCTCGAGTAGAGTCCAAGGAAATCAAGAGTTGAAGTTAGTATTTAAAATAGCAGAAGAAGCTTCCAGAAAGGATTCGAGTTTGTTTTCTGGCAGGCAGTGGGAATGTTGGGCTGTGCCTTGAGGGAAGGCACAGGGGACTCCAGGGTGGTGGGTTCATGCTGGACCTCACTGGCAGATTTGGGCACTGTGGTCTGGGTTTGGCATTGCAGCTCCCCATTCCCGTTCTGACCAACAAGAGCTAAAAATAGAGGTAGAGTTTTCTTGGCATTGTCTTTTTAAGAGAAAACCCAATGATTTTAAGACTACTGAGCATTTTCTGCTCCAACCCGAGGTTGGGAGGGGGGAAAGCAAAGCCTTGGCAGCAGCCCTTTGGTGTGGGTTGGGAGCATTGGGTATTCTGGGAATGGGATTGAACGTTCTGGGCACCAGCTCAGCTCTCCCAGCCAGCGATGTCGGACGGCCCAGTTCGAGGGGGAAGATAAAAATAAAAGAGGGACTTGGATTGGAATTCTGCACCACTTTAACTTTCGCCACACACACAATCTTGTACAGGAATATTTTCTCTCCCATTGCCTTTAATGGCTGCCATGTGTGGCTGCTGCTTCACACCACTTCTGGTTTTAAATAGAAAAAAAAAGAACCTGCTTGCTGGCTTTCCCTCGTCCCTGTTCCTGTCTTATGTGGTTTTCAGTTTCCAAAGGGAAAGACTGAAAAAGAAAGTGGGAGGGTGAGGGAAACAGCCCCAAAATACCAGTGGTGGGTTCCTGCTGCACTGCCCTCTGTCACTGTTAGTGTCTAATTATCAACTGACATCTTGCCCTGTTCTGGACCTTTCTTTGACTAACTTCCACTCTTTTTTTCCCTTTTATGCCAGCATTCCATGCCTATGGAAAAGCGGGAAAAATGTTGGTGGAAACAAGGTAAATCTGCTGCTTATTCAAAGTGTGAACAGTTTGGATGTCTTTGATTAAAACTTTTCTGAGCTTTGCTGTGCTCTCCTTCCTCCCCCTGAGTCCCTGAGTGGGATCCCCTGAGCACAGCTCACAGGTGTCACCTCCATCCTGGAGATGAGAGCACTTCCCAGGCTCTGGAGCACACAGGGTGGGGATGAGCTCCTCTCCTGCTCTGCTGTGAAATCACAGCCGTGTCACTCGTGGCAGCTTTCCAGGGGTGACATCCCTGCTGTTGAGTTAGTGGGAGGGAGTGTTTGCTTCCTTGGATCTCGGGATCTGCTCTGCTCCTGCTCTGTGCTCCTTTCCCTGTGAGAGGGAATCCTTCCTCCATCTCTGCTTCCTCCCATGATCCCAGTGCAGATCTCAGGTGATGGTACAATCCTCACAGCCCTGCTTTTTCCAGCAGGGGTTCTTTTCCAGGCATGTTGAGCCCAGGGCAGGCGGTGGTGCCGGCTCCTTCACTCTTCCCAGCTGCAAACTTCTGCACAGCACTAAAAATACACAGGATATTCCTCAGATGTTACTTGTCCATGCAAGCAGAGGCTGTAATTGCCACAGGGATGTTCTATAATTGGAACTTGAAAGGAAAGTGGTCCAGGAGTGGGAGGAGAAGCAGTTCATGGACAATCTTTTCATTAAAGTGTGGTCCATTGTGTGGAGAGACATTGGAGAGCCCATTGGATATCGAGATTCTCATGGCAGGGCCCTGCTGTGGGTGTGGGGCTCTGAGAGTCTCATGTTGATTCTTTTGTGTTTTTCCAGGAGCTAAAGGAGTTCAAGGAGTTCTTGTCATCTCCAAGATTAGTTTTCCTTGGTTTTTTTTTTTCCAGGGCTCCAACAGGAGTTAAACCCGTGCTTGGGTTGTGGGCAGAGCTGCGTCTCCGAGTGTTTGGTGTGGATGGAGGTTCTCTGGTGGCTGTTTTATTGGGATGGGGTGCAGGGGTGGTGTCCTGCCCTTCCCAAGGCTGAGGATGGAAGTGTGGCCATGCTAACCCGTCCCTGTTTGTGTTTGCAGCATGATTGGGCTGATGCTGGGCACTTGCATCGCTTTCTACGTCGTCATCGGTGATTTGGGCTCCAACTTCTTTGCCCAGATGCTCGGATTCCAGGTGAATAAATCACTCCTGCAGTGCTCCCAGACCTTGCACTGGGCTCTGTGTTCCCTGGATACAGCAGAGCTCCTGCCTTGGAGTGTGCTGAGCACCCCCTGGGGGTCCCAAGGGGACTTTGTGGGGTCCCCTCCTGGCGAGATCCTCGTGCACAGAGCCTTTGGCTCTGGGAAGTCTGGAAAGCTCAGACATATGGCAAACAATCAGCTGTGTCAAACTCCAAGAAGGCATTTCCATCAAAGGAATTCTTTTTAACTTGGTCCCTTACTAATTCTGGAGCAGATTCCTGGGGGAGATAATGCTTCCTGCCTTAATTCCTACCCCAAGTGATAGTGACAGGCAGTTCCTCTGCCTGAGCTCTCCTCCCTGTAGTTCAGGAGGGATTTTTGTCCTGTCCCTGGCTGGTTTTGTGGCCAAAGTCTCTGTGTTCCTGCCTCCTCAGCCGTGTGATGAGCCTGCTGCTGGCTCGGGGTGCTCTGAGCAAGAGGTGCTTCTCGGAGCCGGCACAAGGGCTGTGCAGGGAAGCAAAAGCATTTTTGGTAGAGTGTTATCTGTGCTGCCTGATGCTCCTAAGCTCAGATTAAGGGACTGTGAAGTTAAAAAAGATGCGTTGAGGCTGCAGCCAAATTAGGTATTAAATATTTCCAAGCATTCCAGACTGTTCTGCCATAATAAATACCAGTGTGAGGCTTTGATTAATTTTCTGGATCGGAGTTTTCAACACTTTCAATCTCTCGTCTCCCCAAGTAAATTTAGGTTTTATTTAATTGCATGAAAATACCTAAATAGCTTGTGCTGGATTAGCATTTAACCCCCACCAGCCACCCCCTAAATTCTTCCAGCTCGGACCTGTCACACACTGCAGAGCAACAGTGGCACCCAGTGACTGCCTCAGCTCAGCACAAACAGAGCCCAGAGAGCACCGAGACTGCAGCAGCCTCAAACACCTCCAGACACTGTTTAAAGTTGCTTTTCACTCTGGAAAGATGAACCATGCCAGGGTTTGCTGATGGGGTGGGTGTGCTGAGTATCCTCCCTGCTCCAGGTGTTTATGCAGGTTCCTTTTCCAGGTGTCGGGCAGTTTCCGGATCGTCCTGCTCTTCGTCGTGTCCCTGTGCATTGTCCTTCCCCTGAGCCTCCAGAGGAATATGATGGCCTCTATTCAGTCCTTCAGTGCCATGGCTCTCATCTTCTACACCGTGTTCATGTTTGTGGTGGGTACGGACTCTGGGCATCCCATTTTCCTACTTTCTGTTGCTTTTTAATGACCACTTTCAGCCTCATGGAGCTCCAGCCCTGTCTCATCCAAATTTCAGGACTGCAAGAAGAGGAAGGTGTGGGAATTCTTTCCATGTGACTTTTCTAGTAGGCTGTGCAGGGTGACACCTCAGAGCTGCCTCCTCAAGGAGGTGTGTGGAACCTCCCAGCAGCTGTGCCTTTAAGAAACCACAACACTGGTGAGAGTTGGCTGCAGTGAAACATCTCTGGGGATTAGAAACCCCATCCAAGGATATTATAAACAGACATTCAGACATATTTACCTTCTGCTTCCTGTGCAACCCAACTCCTGCCAGTTCCTGTGTCCATGGCAAGGGAGCTCCCTGGTGTCAGCTCCTCCCCCTGTCCATAAAGTTTTTCCTTCTCTTTGGTGAGCTGGTGTTGTTAAATGGCCCTGGAGCAGCAGGTGGGATCCTGTTTTAGGACCCTTTGTCTCTCTTTGCTGAACAGGATTCTCTAAGGCCAACGGTGCTTCCTGTTTGGATTTAAAAACACATTTTAAAAAGTGCAGAAGAGGTTGCTTTGAGCAATAATCCTCACAGTTACTGTGTCAGTGGAAATTATCCCAGCCTGGTATGTGCTGTGATGTCTGATGGCCTCAAACAAGGAGGGAATGTCACAGATGCCTTGAAATACTCCCTGGGATCCCTGGTGGCCCTGGGAGCTGTGTGGGTGGGATGGGGAGCTGGGGATTGGGATGGGGCTGTGCTGGCAGCTCCAGCTGCTCCCAGCAGAGCTGTCACGTGCTGCTTCTCATCCCAGCCTGGCATTGCTGCTGCCAGGGAGCTGTTTGGGGCTGGGTCCTCACCCCTGCTCTCTGTTCTGGCTGCAGGTCGTGGTGTCCTCCTTCAACCACGGGCTCTTCAGCGGGCAGTGGCTGCAGAGAGTGAGTTACATGCGCTGGGAGGGCATTTTCCGCTGCATCCCCATCTTTGGAATGTCTTTTGCCTGTCAGTCGTAAGTACCTGCCCTTCCCAGCCCTGGCAGTTGTTCCTGCAGTGAGTTTGTGTGAGGGCACAGGGTCAGGAGGATCTTCAAGGGGTAGATACCATCTGCTTTGGTGGTTTGTTTTCATCAGAGTATTTTACAGCTCGCTGAATTTCAGCCTCTCACTCAGTCATGACCCTTTTGTTACCCAGACCCTTTTGTTATTCCATTTCACCTGGGAGTTCTTGTAATGGAGCTACATGAGACCATTGGAGCCCAACAGCTCCTCAGGAGCTTCTGGTGCAGCTGCAGGAGGTATGAGATTCCCCTGGTTCTTGAAGGGAATGCTGGAGCACCAGGAAAGGCAGTGGGGCTGTGTCACCCCAGTGGGACCCCCACAGGGCCTCCCCTGAGCAGTGAGTGCTGAGGGCTGCTCTGCTTCCCCAAGTTTCCTGGAGAACACTCCGAAAATCACACAGTTGTTGGCTCTGGAGGGTTGTTCCTGGCTTCAACCCAGTCCCCTGGGTTTAGTGGCACACACAAAGAGGTGAGAGCACACCAGGCTGTTTCCACCTTTCCAGTTCCCTGTTCTTGTGAGGGTTTCTGCTGACAAGTGGAAGAAGGTGAGGGCAGACCAGGCTATTCCAGGTTTCCAGCAGCATTACCTGCTGCACCAGGCCAGCATGTAAGCACTGCATGCCTGGCCAGAACCATGACAGCTCTAACCAGTGTAAATCCAGCCCTGGACACGGGAAGGACTGGCCTTCTCTGGAAGGACCATCTTTCTCTGGAAGCCTGGCAGAGCTGGGCTTCCCCCCTGTAGTTCCAGCAAACAGGGCTCATGCCAAGAGTAAATGAATGTGACAGATAAAATTTGCTCAGACTGCTGTGTTTACACCCACTCCAAGATCCAAATCATCATTTCCTACTTACTGGCTCTCTTGGCAGCTCAGATCCTACCCCAGCACACTCCAGGCTTGCTGTTTAATGTCTCCATTAACAACTGGTGAAGGGAATTGTCTTCTCTTGCAGCTTTACCTTGTTAACAAATCCTTTTAATTTTTTTTCCTTCTGGAAGCCATGCAGTACCCAGCACAATTTTCCTGGGAGTTGGAAATGCAGGGAAATGGTTTTGTCTGGACCTGTGTGTGTGGATCTAAATATGAACTCCATAGCAGCACTTATGTGGCAAACCCAATCTAAAGCTGTGTGTTTTTTCCAAACATCAGAAAAATACACTGTCCCCAGCCCAGGCAATATTTATATATATTTTTTATTTCTTTCCATCTGTGTATTCTCTCTCTTTCTCTCTCTACCCCCTCTCTATATATTCTGTTCCTCTCTCTATATATATTTTGTCTATGTAGCCTCAGCTGGGTAGGTTTAATTTGCTAACCTCTCAATCACTTTTTAACACTGCAGAACCTCCCTGTTTCCCTCTTTTTTCCTTCCCAAGCCTGAATGTTTGGCTGGACCTTTTCCTTGGAGGCTGAACGCCAGAATGTAGCTGGTTAATCTAATGGAGGTGGCTGTGGAGAGGGCAGGGAGGAATCCCAAATGGAGAGATTCCCAGGGAATACAGTCTCCTCATTCCCAGAGAGGAATCCCAAAGGGAGAAACTCCCAGGGAAGCCAGTCTCCTTTCTCCCATGGAGGAATCCCAAATAGAGAGACTTTGGGTAGTCAGCCTCCTCATTCCCAGGGAGGAATCCCAAATGGAGACACTTTGGGCAGCCAGTCTCCTTTCTCTTAGGGAGGAATCCCAAAGGGAGGGATTTTGGGAAGTCAGTCTCCTTTTTCTCAGAGAGGAAACCCAAAGGGAGAAACTCCCAGGGAAGCCAGTCTCCTTTCTCCCATGGAGGAATCCCAAATAGAGAGACTTTGGGAAGCCAGTTCACACTGCCAGGGTGGAATCCCAAATGGAGAGACTTTGGGTAGTCAGCCTCCTCATTCCCAGGGAGGAATCCCAAATGGAGACACTTTGGGAAGGCAGTCTCCTTTCTCCTGGGGAGGAACCCCAAATGGAGATTCCCAGGGAAGCCAGTCCTCATTCCCAGGGAGGAATCCCAAATGGAGACTCCCAGGGAAGCCAGCCTTGCTCCAGCCCTGGCGCGTGTCCCGGAGCCGACGTGCTCAGCCTCCTTTGACGTTCAGGGATGAAGAGCTGAGGATCTTCCCGCTTGGCCTCAGCCTGACACACTTCCTGGGAATGGCTTGGTGCCCACTGGAGCTGGGGATCCCCTTCCCATCTCCCTGCAGGCTCTCCCCCTCCTCCCGGGACCCGTAACACGATCCCAGGATGCAGCCGCTAGAATTCAAGTAACGAAAGGTTAATAAGTTGCTAAAATATGCACCTGCTGTCAAAAAAAGACATTCCCCATGCTTTCCAAGGCTGCAAGTACCCCGAATCCTGGGGAATTGGCGCTCCCAGCTTTCCATGGAGGCAGCTGAAGTAGGACAGGCGCTGCTGCGCTCGGGTTTGTTTGTTTAACTTTTCCTTCAGACAGTGGGATACTCCAACCTTCTTCCCGCTTTTCCTCTGTAAACACTGTGTTGCTTTAATTATCAGCACGGAGAGCTCCAAGAACAATAATCTCCAGCACTGGGGCTGGCCTGGAGCCACCCACGGTCCCGGGAACAAATGGTCATTCATTCTGCAACCCTCTATGAACCCGAATGTTTACATCACACGTTTCGCTCCACGTGGTGGGGTGGGGAGAGCAGGAATATTTTTGCAACACTTAAAAGTTATGAGTGTTCCGAAGTCTCTTGGCATTAGCAGTATAAATTGTGGAATAGCAGCGGGTGTTTATGCTCCAGAGGGGGAAGGTGTCAGGGATTTGTTGCTGCTGGGCTGAGGCAGAGAATGGGTTGAGATTGGGGTTTTTTTCCCGTTTTCTGCAGGTTTCCTTAAATATTTTACCCTTTTTCCAGTCAGGTCTTGCCTACTTACGACAGCTTGGATGAGCCGTCTGTCAAAATCATGAGCTCCATATTTGCTTCTTCCCTAAACGTGGTCACCACCTTTTACATCATGGTAGGAACTTCCCCTTCTCTCCCCTTGCCAGAAATCTGGAGGGGCCACAGGGATGAGGATTTATCTGCAGCTGGGGCTGGTTTCTGCTTATCTGTATTTATTCTGACAGATAAGTCGTCGTGCTGAAAGCAGAGTTAGGTGGGAGGTGATGAACCCAAGGGCACAAGGGGCATTGGGAAAGTCCAAATTTTCAGAGTAACACATTTCCTTGGATGGAGGCAGAGTGGAGGCCCAGCTCTTCCAGGGCCCAGTCGGGAGCTGGGGCTGCTGCCCAGAGTTTGGGAGAGCTTTTTCCAGCCTGTTGTGAAGGAAGTTATGCCTCATAAGGCAGCAGTTAATAAAACTGGGTTAATAATTCCTGAGAAGAGCCTTGGCCCATGAGCCAAGGAATTGGGACAGCCCCCCTGTTGGAGAGGGGGCAAGCAAAATGTGGCAGCAAGCAAAGTATGTCTGCTAGGAAAACCCCTGGATTTGGTGAGAAACTTGATTTTAGGCAGCTCCCACTCTTGATTAATGACCTTTCCCAGATTTTGGGGTGCTGGGGCCGCTGGCAGGTTGCCCTAGCAGTGACCTCACGCTCGCACTTGGCTGCTCCAAGGGGAGATCACCGTCCTGACCCCTCTGTGAGGAGCAGGTGTGAAGTGTTTGGAGTCCAACCCTGCTCCCCTCCCCAGGTGGGCTTCTTTGGCTACGTGAGTTACACTGAAGCCATTGCTGGGAACGTCCTAATGAACTTCCCTTCCAACGTGGTGACGGAGATGATCCGAGTGGGATTCATGATGTCGGTGGCAGTGGGGTTCCCCATGATGATCCTGCCGTGCAGACAGGCACTCAACACCCTGCTCTTTGAGCAGCAGGTAAGGTCCCCAGGGCTGCCTCGGTTTGAAATTTGATTTTTGAAGGGTTTTTGTGACCCTTTGGTCTCTGACTGGGCCCCAAACTTGCCTTGGCTCTGCGAGACTCTGGCGATAATGGCATGTGGCAGGTACTCACTATCCAGAGAGACAAAGCCTCAACTCCCATAAAATCCTCAGTGCCCAGGGTGTGGTGACAGTGCAGCAGGGGGCTGTGGCCATCTCTAAATCCTACTCTGCACAGTGGTTAATCCCTGGCACTTGGAGGTTCGTGCCCTCTCTGCAGAGGAATTCCATGGGCCGAAGGGCTGGAGTTCCCAGTGTTCAGCCCATGTCCTGTGGCTGCTGCTCCGTTGGGGATTCCAGCACTGGCACAGACATGTTACACAGCTCAGAGCCGAGGTGGTTCTGCTCCTCAGAAAGAGGGAGAAATGTGCTTTTGGAAGCAGCGGAGCCTCCTCATTTCCTGCTGCTCCAGCTGCCGTCCTTTTGCTGGCCAACTCATTGAGCTCCTGCTCCTGTTCCCGGCCTCGGAGCCCAGCCCAGCCCCGTTTCTTCTTGCTTCCTTGTGTGCCTGCTCATTCCTGCTCCATTATTCTCACCCAGCAGCTTTGTCAGCAGCCCTGGAGCAGCCCCTTCCCCTCCAGGTTCGGGTGTCCCCTTCCTCCAGCGCCTCCTGGGCTGCGGTGCCGGCCCAGTGCGGGGGCGGGCAGTGGGATATGGGATGCAGTCCTCTCCCACACGTTCCACCTTTCCCAGGGCCAGCTCCTCAGCCAGCCTTTGTGACTGAAGCTGGTCTGTGTGCTGGAGACTGTGAGTCCCTTGTGGCAGTGGCGTGTTCTCCTCTGTGCATTGTGTGCACGGAGCGCGCCGAGGGGATTCAGCAAATAACAGTGAGAGATTGTGGGAATGTTCTGAGGCCTTTGTGTATCCGCATAAATAGAAACCTCTTAGGCAGGAAATAAAACTTGAGCAATTTATAGCTCTAAATCCTGCCACTTCTGCCTGTGAGAAGCCCCTGGCTCTTTTCTCACGTCGGGAGGGCCTGAGGATGGGGGCAGACAGTTGGAGAGAGCCAGGGGGTGCAGAGGAGAAAGCACTGGAAACACTTGGGAACGCTTTGGATCTCGTCTGGGCTCAGCTCGTGGCTGGCTGGGCTCTGAAGGTGTCACTTTGCCTTCTTCTCTCCCATCTGTGCAGCAGCAGAGCCGGGACCTGCTGGGTCTGCAGGGCACACTGGGGCCTTCCACACCTCCCACTCGGGTGGGGTGGGATGGGGTGGGAAGGGAAGCAGAGGGCCTCTGGAATTCTTCCAGCAGCTGCCCAGCAGCACCCATCCTCCCCTGCCACCTCCCCAGGGTGTCCTCCCAGTCGGAGGAGCTGCTCCTGTGGCCAAGCACAGTGGGAATGGCCCTGCTCCCAGAGCTGTTGGGGAACACCTCTCTGTAGCACAGCCAGAGCTCTTCCCCTGTGACTTCTCCCTCCTGCTGCACCCCTGAGCTCCTTCCTCCTGCCCTTGGCCTTGGGCTGCTCTCTGAGTCCCTGCACGGGCACTGGGGCACAGCTGAGGGGATCACACTTGGGATGCTGCGGGGAGCATTGCTGAGGGAGTTGCTGGGGGGCTGAGGGAATTTCTAGGGTGTTTTGGGGGGCTGGGGACTGTGATACGGGAGCTAAACCCACCCCCTCCACCCTCCCTCTCGCAGCAGAAGGACGGCACCTTCGCTGCTGGAGGCTACATGCCCCCGCTCCGCTTCAAAGCCCTGACACTGGCTGTTGTGTTTGGAACCATGGTCGGAGGCATCATGATCCCGAATGGTGAGTGAGGAGCTGGGAACAAGGGCTGGCTGCTTTCTCTGGTCTCTGTTATTTGTTTTCCTGGCTGGGGTGACCAGACTCACACCCCATCCTGCCCGGGGGCTCTGGCAGCAGTCCCGCGCTGCTGCTCTGGCACTCCTGGAAAAGACCTTTGCTGACTTTTCCTCTTCTTCTCCAGTGGAAACAGTCCTGGGCCTGACAGGTGCGACCATGGGAAGCCTCATTTGTTTCATCTGCCCAGCTCTTATTTACAAGAAGATCCACAAGAATGCGCTTTGTTCACAGGTCAGTGCTGATGCTGCTTGACATCCCCCTAAACCCTCTGCGGAGCCTGGGAATGTGCTGCATTTGGCTGCAGCACAGAAACTGCTCAGCACCTCCCCCAGCCTCCCCCTCCAGTCTGTGCAGCACAGGTGGGAGCTGTTCTGGGGGGGTGCCCACCGTTTAGGGATGCGTGGACAGTGGCAGAGGTGCTGGAACACCAGCTCTTTTTATCCTTCCAGCAGCAAGTGAAACAATCATTTCGTACATAAAATGCTGCTTCCAGTCCTCCTCCTGGTGGGATTCGGGTTTTGGATCCTCAGAACAGGAAATCCAGGCAGCCTGTAAAACCTTAAAGCCTCACATCCCGACCTGCCTGGGCTGGGTAAAACAAACAGGGCTCCACGATGTGGTTTGTGCTGCCGACCCTCAGCTTTCTGCTTTCCACCAAAATAATAGTAAAAAGGAACACACACATAGAGGTGTTGCTTCAGGAATTGATTTTCTGAGGGATTGGGGTCGTTCAGAGGCTGTTAGAAGTTTAACTTCTCCTTTTGCTCCAGTTTGAATTGGCCTCCTCGGGGACTGAAACAAAGTGGTTCTTTGCTGGGCTTGATCTCTCTGCTCCTGCAAATACCATGGGCTGAAATTAACAGGTTTTGGGGGTTCTTTTCCTAGCAATAGTTTAATCCACTGCCTTTTTCACAGGCTTCTGTCCCAACATTCCCAGTCAGGACAGTGCTGGGCTGGGAATAAGGTTTTGGGCACAGTGTGGAGTCAACAGGGGAGGGCAGCACGTTTTTGTGGGGCCCACAGAACTGGTGGCTTGTTCTGTGCTTAATGACTTGTGGCTTTGCAAACCTACGTGAATTTTTTAAGCAGGGTGTGTTTTTTTTTTCTTCTTCCCTGTGCTTCCCCTGACACAAGGAAATAGTCCAACTTTCCAGCTTTCACTCTGAATTCTGACACTTAGCTCCAAACTTCATTGAGTGAAACCCCGAGCAGGAGTCTGAATGCCAGCCTGGGTTTTTCAGGGAAACAAAGAGCACTTTCAGGAATTGCTTTCTATTCCGGCTGAGCCGGAGTGTTTCCCTGCAGTGCCTCGAGGCTGCACTCAGGACAGGCTGAGCTCTCAGCCCGGCTGCTCGGGGTGGGACACTGGGGCCCTCACAGTGTCTGACCCCAACCCCAGTCACGAGGCTGAGGGAGATGTTTGTCCTGCAGAAATCCCCACAAAGGAGGAAGGGCTTATCTAAAGCATCAGGCCCCGGGTTACCTCCTGAGGGGCTGGCAGCAAGCTGTCCAGCCTTCCCTGAGTGATCCATTGCCTGTCAGGTTTGCATTCCTGCTCAGAGTGAGGACACACCTGCTTGCCCTGCTCAGCACCTCTCCGCCTCCACAGCCCAGCTCGGAGCCCACCCTCTCCCCCTCCCTCTAGGTCTTTGCAAAGGCTCATTTATTCTTTCCCTGGAGCTCTGTCTTTGGTCTCCTCCTTCATTCCTGCTCTCCTTTGATCAGGTGCTCCACTCCATCAAAGTCAACTCTTGAGGAAGGTAGCGGGCAGGGGGAGAGGAGCCAGCCCTGGGCTCAGCTGTCCTTCCCTTCCTGTCCCTGTCCAAACAGCCTACATGGACGTTCTCCCTCCTTCCCTCCGTCAGGTTTATGTTCTTTCAGAGCAGCAAACCTAAGTGCCAGCTTTTACACTTCTCTGGGTTATCTTGGCTCTTGTGCTGCTGAGAACTGGCTGCTTTTATCAGGCCACTTCTGGCACCCAGCAGCGTCCAGTGTCAGGCAGGTGGTGACATGGAAGGTCAGGTTTTTACAGGAGATGGTGCAAACTGAGGCTGTGAAATAGGGATTTTGCACTAAAAGTAGTGAAGAGGATTTCAGGCAGGGGAGGGAAATGGGCAGATGTTTGCTCGCCAGCAAAGGGCTTCTGCTGGGGGAACTGGGAATGACTGGAGCTGCTGCTCAGCTGGGATGGGCTGGGCTGGGCGTGTCCTGGTTGGAAGGCTTGGGTTGGAAAGGCAGGTCCCAGAGCAGTTAAAAGGCCCAGAGTCAGGCACACTGTGCAGAGTGAAGCAGGGAGAGTGTTCCCTTTCTTGTGGTTAAGCATCTGTTCCTGTAAAGGTCCATGTCCCGCTGCTCCCCGGGAGCCCTGGGTTTGGCAGAGCTGCTGCAGGGCGTGTGGGGGTCTGTGAGCAGTGTGTAACTGCCAGCAGGAAGGTGTTGCCTTCCCAGTGTTGACACAAGCTTGTCCGAGAGGCCCCTCCTAGGGAGGCCAGAGTTGCTGTTGTCCCAGTTGGGGAAGAGGAGCTGCCAGAGGTCAGGAAGTGACCCCTCGGCTCGCTCCTGTGCGGGTGGAAAAGAGATTCCCTCTGCCCTTCCCTGGCAGCGCAGGGGCCAGCACACCTTCCCCACCAGCCCATGCAGGGGTACAGCCCCCCAAACACAGCAGCCCTGAGGAGGGAGCTGGCGGTGACCGGGGCTGTGCATTCCTTTGCCGTGACTCCATCCCTCGGAACACTCCGTGTCCAGAGGACGGGGATGGCGTCACGCCACACAAATGCAGCGTGTTTGCTTCCCGTGGCTGCAGGAGAAGGGCTGAGCTAACGGCTCTGCTGTGCAGAGTTGGAGTCACCCTCTGGGAGGAAGGAGGGCTGAGGGAGTGCAACTGGCTGAGGAAATGGCCACGTAAACTTCCTCTGCTGAATTCCCTTCCATGTGCGGAGCGTGGCTCCTGGGGGACAGATCCTGGCCGTGCTGACCTGTCCAAGGGCTTTCCACAGCCTCTCACCATGTCCATGCTGACAGGGCCTTCTGCAGAAGGGTCTCTGCCCTCTGTGGGATTGCTGGCTCTCAGGGAGATCATTCCCATGGGACCAGACCTTGGCTCAGGAGTGCCCTGCAGTGCTGAGCCTCCCCTCGCTCCAGGGTCTCTGGATGCTGTGGGGATTGGTGGCTCCTCTGCCAGGATCAGTTCCTTGAGCCCCCCAGTCCTTGCAGCCCTCACTCCTGTTCCTTCAATTGCATTGGTGGTCCCCTGAGCACAAAGCGCCTGCTTTTCCATGTCATAAGCATCTCCATGGAATTAAGCCAGATCATGCACCTCTTTATTCTGGTCTTCAGTTGGGGAGGGGGTAGGTGAGGAGGGGGGAGCTGGGTGAGGGTGGCTCGGGGACAGCCCAGCCTGTCTCTGACTGCCACGTGTGCCCGTACCCGCTGCTCCGGGAGCTCGCAGCTGAACTCCAAATGTGCAACAATCAAAGGGGTTTCAATCCGAGGCATTTGAGCCCCTGGTTCCCCACTAAGATAAGAAACAACAAAAATCCTTTTAAAACATTTAATGTTTTCAGCCGTTTCCTACAGTTCCCTCCTCTCCCACGTTGCTCCTGGTTCCTGTGGCACCAGAATAGATCCTCTTTGTGGAAAAGCTCTTCCTCTCTGCTGTTGTTTCTGGAAGGTGCCAGAACAGCCTCCCAGGCACAAAATGCATTTGTGCCGGGGCTGGGAATTGTGGGAGGGGAGGAAGTGGAGCAGCTCGAGCCCAGGGCAGCAGTGCAGGACCTGCTGACTCGGCGTTTGCCCGGGGGTGGGTGGACGGCAGGATATCTGCTCTTTGTGCACCCCGGGCAAGGCAGGCAGCACAATTCTGCTCCTGTTTCCTCTGCTGCAGCTCTAAGGTCTGGCCTCTGCTCCCTGGCCACGCTGCCCCTGATCCAGAGCTGCTCCATGTCTCGCCAGCCTTTTCCTTCCGAAGGCGTCAGGCTGTCTGTGGGGTGTGCTGGGAACGGCCCCTCTGGGCTCTCCTGGGCCCAGCTCTGACCACGCTGCTCCTCAGCACCAGGCGGTGAGGAAAGCATCAGCCCCTCCTCCCCACTCTGGAAGTGCCAATGTTTTAATTCCTCCCAATTTCACCTCTCCCCTTGATTTGCAGTTTTCTGGCAGCTTCCGGTGCTAAGAATGTTCCCTTTGGCCATTCCTGGTTTTCCCCACGCTGAGAAGCATCTTTTTTTGTTGTGCTTTTTGTGAATTGGGATGTAAATCTGCACAGTGAGGATTGGGAGTCATGGAATCATGGAATGGTTTGGGCTGGGAGGGACCTTAAAGCTCCTCCAGTTCCACCTCCTGCCATGGGCAAGGATGCCTTCCAATAGACCAGGTTGTCCAAGTGCCATCCAACACTTCCTATGACTCATGTGGAATTAGATCCTTTTAGATCAATTTGTCATCGCATAACAAGCTGTAAAAATTCTTTTGCTGCTCATCACTTTCTCCTTTTTGAGGTAGAGAAATTCCAGGAGCCCTTCCCTCCACGGGATCCAGATTCCATCCTTCTATTTTTATCCTGTTTGATCCTAGCTTTCTGGGAATCAGGGAGTCACTTCTCAGCAGCTTCTTGAGCCCTGGGACCAGGACCTGTGTGTGGACATGCTTTCAAAACCAAGGATTTTTAAGCAGCTCCCTGGAATCTTTGGGGGTTGTAACCAGACCAGGCTCCTCTGTGCTCAGCCCGTTTCCTGGAGTTCTCGTGCTGGGAATACTAGGGAATGAGCCTTTCCAGCAAGATTTGTGCCTGCCACATGCATTTTCCTATCCCTGTGTCCTGTCCACTAATTTTTGAGCCTTTCCAATGCAGGAGCCACCTCTCCAACAGCTTCCAGCCTCTGAAATTCCCGTTCCCAAGGCTCTGCACCCAAATACAAACCTCAGCCAGGAGCAACTGATTTTCCTGTTTCTCTCTGACATTTCTCTCCTCTCCTCTCCCTGAAACATCACTGCACTAAGCTTGGAATTGTGTGGAGGCACCGTGGCAATGCCGTGGGGGAGCAGCAGTTCCCTTGGATTTCCTGTGCTGACTGTCCCTCTGACACTCTGTGCAGATTATCCTGTGGATTGGGCTGGGAATGCTGGTGATAAGCACCTACACCACTCTGTCTGCCACTGAGGACAGCCCTGTGAGGATGGAAGCAGTGGGCTTGGAGCACCTGGACAGAGAGGAGAACAGGATTGACCAGGATGCAGTCAAACTCCCAGGTATGTGCTTGCTGGAGTTGGATTTCCCAGCCCTGTTCCCAGCTTCACCTCTTAAAAAGAAGCACAAGGGTTTTTTGTTTTTTTTTTTTTTAAAGTGTGGCAGAAGCAGGGTAATTTCTGTGCATCTTCCCAGCTTCCTGGGGTCTTTCCCAAGAAAAGCTGCACTTTTGCCTGCTGGAAAAGCCCACTGTGACCTCCAATGGTACTTTGTGGGAGTGTTCTTTTGAGAAGGGAAAGGTGGGGTGCAGGCCTGGGATCCCCAGGAGGGACAGAGCAGGGTTCCCTCTTTGGGAAGAGCACAGGGCCCACCTGGCCCAGCAGGACTGTTCTCCCCCTCTTCCAACCCAAGGACCAGCCATCCATCACCCTCAAAGGTACAGAAATTTATGGGAACTGCCTCTTTTTTTGGTGCCGAGGGTATAAATTTGGACTCAGCTTTTGCTCTGACAAAGCCTGTGATTATGCCTCAGCTTTGTTTACTGGTTCCTGTTATTTATTATTTGTTTGCTGGGGCTGCTGATGGAATTACGGCCTCTCCTCCCTCTCCCAGCTGCTCGGGAGCGAGGCGGTGGCGCGCAGGTGCCGCCTGACCCTGTGCTGCCCCTCGGCCCTGCCGCGTCCTCTTCCTTCCCTTCAGTTTTGTTTCCTTCTGCTCCTACGGGGTTTTTTTTTTTTTTCTTTTTTCTTTTTTTTCTTTTTTTTTTGTTCTTTGGAGGCCTTGAAATATCCTCGCAGAGATTGAGAGCGGAAGGGAGAAAGGGGCTGGCTCTTCTGGAGATTATCCTCCCTCCTGGTTCTTGGCCGGGTTCCTGCCCGGCAGCTTGGAGCGTCTCCCACACCGGTGCTGCTGCCGATAACATTCACTCAGGGGTTGCTCCGTGGTGGAGTTTACTTGTGGTTTACTCGTGGCTTACTCAAGGCTGTGTGTGCCTTCCCGGGCATGACGATGCCAGTGAACTCCCAGCAAGAAACGCTCCCAATCCCTTAATGGAGCCCTCAGCAGGGCCGGGAGGAGGGACGCGATTGAATTCTTCCGTCTTGGTTAATTTTGGAGCAGTAATGGCCAAAGAACAGCTGCTCCTTTCAGGAGGAATCGCTAATGACACGTGTTCTGACTGGGAAAATAAAAAATCCCATAAAACACGGTGTCTGCTGGAGTTTGCTGAATCTTCTCCCCTTCTCGGCGTGAGGCGGGGCGGCGGAGCAGGATGCCAGGCTCTGATCATCCGAGCGATCCCGGAGCCCGCCGGCAGCAGCTCTGAGTGCTGCTGGATTAAATAATCCCACCCGGGAGGAAGGCGGGTTTAGTGCTCCCGGGTCATAAACTTCCCAGGGAGGAGCTGTGCGGCTCCGAGGGAAAGCTCAGCTGTCCCCGAGGTCCCTTTGGCAGTGGGGGCTCCGACCCTGGGGAGGAGGAAGACGGGGGAGACGAAGCCGGGCAGAGAAGGGGCAAGGACCTGCAGGGTGGATGTGGGGCTGCCCCGGCAGAGCCGCCGCCGCGATTCCTTGGATCTGTGCCTCCCTGTGCCTCCGCAGGGTGTCGGCTTGACTAGCAATGAGAGGCGTTAAATGGTGCCCTTCATCCCCCGCCGCGGCTCCCCCTCGTCCTCAGCCGCCTTGTTTTGCAGAGCAGGAGCTGCCGCCTGGAACACGCTGCAGCAGCTGCATCCTGTTGTTCCAGGGGCTCAGGATGCGGGCTGGGCCACCCCCGGCACCTGGGTGCCCTCCGGAGGGGCCGTATTCCTCACGGGGGCTGCAGCAGGATCCCACGGCTTCTCCCTGGGCACCACTGCTGGGTGCTCAGCCCTTCCCCGGGGCACAGGGAGCCTTGTGCCCCTTTCCTGGCTGCAGGGTGCTGCTCCAGGCTCCTTTCCTGGCTGGAGGGTGGTGCTCCCAGCCCTTTTCCTGGTTCTTCCAGGTCTCTTCTTCCAGGCACTCCGGTGCCTCTGGGTCAGAGGGTGCTCAGCCCCTTCCCTGGGCACAGGGTTGCTCCGTGCCCTTTCCCGTGCTGCCCCATCCAAGGCAAACCGCAGGGCCTTTCCCCATTGCTGCCTTCCCTGCCTGCCTCCTGCCTGTCAGCATGTGAGAGGAGTTTTATTGGCCTCTTTGATGTTGTGGAGCCCAGAACTGGAGAGACTTTCATTAAAGCCCTGCCCCGTGGGCCTGGGGATTATGAATATTAGAACATTGGCCTTTTATGTGAACACGTATTGACCAGCGGCCTTGGAATCGTGTTTTTCCTAACGACACCCAAGTGCCCATTACAGCCCCAGCCTGTGGTGCTGGAGGTTTTACTGTCAGCAGCTCTTCGGGAAAGGGATAAAACCCCTTCCAGCCCCGTCCTGCTGCTCCGCGCCGCGGCTGCGCCTCTGTTAAAAGGTTGCTAAGCTGCCTCTGAAAGCTCAGGAAGGCAATTATCCATTTAAAAAAAAAAAAAAAAAAAAGAAAAAAAGCTAATTAGGCAATTTCTCTCCATATTTAAAGCACCCTCGAGGGTCTCGGGGGGGATTAAGATTTTGTAATATTTTTCAGCTCCTTACTTGGTCGCTTCTGCTTCATCTTCTCCCTGGCGTTGTTGCAATGTTGGGTAACAAAGCCCTGATTCAGGCTCCTTGTGCAAGAGTCCTTCTCCCGGTGTGCTGGGCACTGCTCTCTGGCCATCCCGGTGTCCTGTGGGATGGGGTGGGCTGTGTTATGTGGACTGGGGCAAAAATTTGGGGTTGCATTTGGCGCATGCCATCCCTGCATCCTCCACCCCTGCATCCGTGTGCTTTGCCCCCCACAAAAGCAACCTGCCCGAGCCAGGCCGGGTCCCTGCTGGCATTCCCAGCCGGAGCAGCCCCGGAGATGTGTGGAACGTGGCTCCTGCATCCTGCTTAGCTGCAGGAACAGCTTGGCTCCGTGGCGGCTCTCCCTGGTGCTTTGTGTGAGCGAGCTTTTAATAGTGCCTGTGACACAGAAAAGGAACCAGCAGCCTCTGGTAATTTGGGTTGGTTTTTACTGCTGGTGCGTCAGGAGACAACTGTGAACTAATTTCAGGGATGCCATTCCATAACCTTGTGAAATGTGGACCCGTTTTGGCAGGAGGGAGGGCTCCTGGAGGCACAGCTGGGCTGGGGGCTCCCCGGGGAGGGCCTGGCTCTGCCCTGCACCGGGTGCGGGGCTGCTCGGCACAGCCGAGGGCAGCGTTTGCCCCTGGCCCTCTGCCCCGCTTGTTCAGCTCCGTTTTCCTTGGCACCAGCTCCTGGGTCTTGCTCCATATCATGCGATGAAGGAGTTTCAGCAGATCTGGAGCTGCGCCGGCAGGTCCTGGACCCCGTGTCCCTGGTCAGCCCTGGGACGATGCCCTGTAGTGGGTGATGTGTCCTGGAGCTCCCTGTGCTGTCCCTAGGGCTCCCCTGGACTGCGGGTGAGCACAGTGGGGCCCCTCCTGCTGCCTCTGCCCAGGGCAGGGGCTGTGGAGGAGTATTTTGGCTCCAAGAGGCTGGAAAAGCATGAGGGGGGGTTTAGTGCCTGCCTGGGACCATTGCAATGATCCGAACCAGGAGCGGGGGGAGAGGGGAAGCTTTTAGGTTGCTAATCATGAAATTTTATGGCAGCCTGGAGAGGCTGTTGGCAAACCACAACACACCCAGGCACACACACACACAAATCAGCTGCAGGGCGCCTCGGCTTCCCCTCGTGTGAGTGGAGCTGCCGGAGAGCCGAGGGGTCAGAGCGAACCCTCTTGGTGCTGCTTCACACCCCAGCCTCTCCTTGGGAGCCAAAAAGCTTTTACAGCCTCTCAGGCCTTGTCTGTAAAGTCCAAGGCCGCTCATAAAACATGACGAGGCGCAGCATTACTGGAAGATGCTCCAAAGGGACCTGGAGGGCAACAAGACAGGCAGAGCCCAAGCAAAACTGTTCCCTGCAAAGCTCCCGGAGCCCTGGATGGATTTCCAGGCAGCCCGGGAGGTTGTTAATTCATGCCCTGATGATGAACTTAATTTTGTCTCCTGCTGGGCAAATGACGGCTTAGAGGCAGCTTGGCCTTATTGCGGCGTGGAGACTTTTGGGTTTGTGTTTTGTTTGTGTTTTGGGCTTTTCCTGCATTGTTTGCAGAGTGAGGAGCGTGCCTCTGCCTGATTTATGATGGAAGCTGCCAGGGACACTCCTGGAGCACTGCGGGGCCTCCCCTGGCCCCTCGAGCTGCCCTGGGCCTGTGGGGGGTTCACCTGCTGCTCTGGGCAGGGGAACTGCTGGGTGTAACTCCTCCAGTTCCTGCTGGCAAGGAAAGCTTCCTCCCTTCTTCCTTCTTATTTCCTCCCCTCTTCCTTTCTATCTCCCCTTCCTTCCTTTCTGTTTCCCCTTGAACATCACGGTGCTGCCTTGGCTCGTTGTTCCCGTCCGCTGTGGGAACAGCCCTGCCCATGTTGGGCTTCTCTGGATCCTCCGGTCCTCTCTGACTGCAGCCATCTCCCGCCTCCATGAACCAATTAACGACAAACTTTCCTCCAGTGGAGTAAATAATTTCTTGCATTGAGGCCAGGATTGAGCTGGGAACATCCGCAGCCGTGCCGAGTGCTCCCCTCCCCGGCCTCGGCCTCCCGCTTCCCAGGGCCCCTGGCCAGGGCTGGGCACTGGTTCCTGCAGCCCAGATTTTCCTGAAAAGGAGGAGTGTCCTGCCCTGACTTGCTGAACCCTGGGAAGTCCCTCAATGGAGAGGGGGACCCTTGGGTACTAGGCTTGAATTTCTCAGAAAATCCAAGTGCTTTTCCCCTCCCACCATCATTCCCAAAGCGAAGGAACATGGAAAGCCGGCCAGCCCCACACACGTCCCTCCCCTGGGCGTGGAGCTCCGGGCTGGAGTCTGGGTTTCTGGAGAGGCTCAAGGTTCTGCTGGCACAGATCCCTCTGGGCCAGAAGTTTGTACTTAATTTTTTGTGAATTTTTGTTGTTCCCCCCCCTGCCCCAGCTCAGGCAAGGCCCACGCAGCTGAAGTTGTGGCAATCCCTTCTTTCCCATGAGTTCATCTCGTAATAAATCGCACCAGCCCTGTGGAGGGGGAGGAGAAAATGGAAAGATGTTTATAGAATTAATTCCCCAAAGGAAATCACACGGGGGAGGGCGAAGGGGGGAAGAGTTGGGATTTTTTTTGTTACAGAAGATAGATTTTTTTTTTTAAGACTTTGTTGGATGGAAAAAAATCTGCAGAACAACTTCACTGCTGGGAAACAATTCGATTTCCTTCTCTGCTGCTCTCTAAAGGAAGAGTTCACTCCCTGTGTGGGTTTTCTGCCACGCTGAGGGGGGAAGGGACCTTTCCCATCCCATGGAATGTGCAAAAGATTCCATGTTGAATACACTGGTCATACCAGTGCTGAACACAGTGATTGGTTTGACTGGGATGTATCTTCCAAAAACATTCCATCTCTTTGACTGCAAGGTGAAGGCAAACTCCTCTGTCTCCCTCAAGAGTTTCCCCTAATTAATGCCTGATTAATCCCCTTCCTCAAAACTTCTGCGGGAAAAGGAAACTTCTCCACCCCTCTTCTGAGAGGCATCTGAAGGGCTGTGGGAACACTCAGGCACTAAAATGGGCGAAAAATCAAAATAAAGGCAGTTTCAAGGCGTTTTACAGCAAACAGCAGTGGTGGGACAGGAGGTGCGCTGGACCCCAGTTCGGGTTCTGGTGTTGGGGGGGGTTTGGGGCTGGATCCCAGCTCTGCCTCTTCCAGTGCCGGGGGCTCCGGATCTGGATTCCAGCTCGGTCTCTCCCGGAGCCGAGGGGTCTGGAGCAGGGAGCTGGGGGGATGCTACCATCTGCTGGCACTGGCTCGCAGCAGCAGCCGGCCCCAGCCGAGCTCCAGCCCGGCTCCATCCCCCACTCCATCCCTGGCTCCATCCCTGCTGGCAGCCCCATAAAATCCCACTTCAGAGAAAACAACGAGGTGACCCTGGAACAAAAGCTCCCCCAGCCCCACCGTGCTAAGGCTGGAGGGAAACCAGCAGCTGGGCTGGGTGGGTGAAGGGGGTTGGGACAGACACAGCGATTCCCAGACCCCACACCTCATCCCTGTCCCCATCCTGTGTTTGCAGAGCAGAACCCGGTGGTGGAGGAGCCCAAGGATGACCGTGATAAACCCAAAGTGCCCAAGGAGAAGGAGGAGATGGAGCAGCCACAGATCAAGGTGCCCGTGCAGGTGCCCAAGAGGGAGGAGGAGAGAGGAAAGGCAGAAGAGAAAGTTCAGCTGGACCGTCCTGATCAAGGTAAAGGTGACCTGGCGGTGTGTGTTGTGGGACTCTGAGATAGAGATCCTGAACTCTGCTCCATACCCTCCTCCCCTCAGTCCACCTCCCTGGTGGTGTTGGTGGGTTGAAGGTGATTTAGTGTTTGATGTTCTGGGGGCTTGTTGGGAACGTGGCCTCCAGATGAGGGAGAGAAGGCAGGGCTGTGTGATGGCAGCATGGAGCTGGGTGTACTGGGTGTACTGGGTGTACTGGGAACCTGCTGCCTCTGACCCTGCCTGTCCCCCCAGGGATTGCCCTGCCCGTGGGGGAAGCTCATCGCCACGAGCCCCCAGTCCCACATGATGAGGTGGTCGTGGACATGGGGCGGGAGCAGGAGGAATCTAATGAGAACAAGGTGGCTCCTGGAGGAGCCAACGACCGCCTGCTGGAGGAGCCAGCGAGGCTGAAGCCCCAGAAGGAGGCACTGGCCCCAAAACAAGGGAAGGAGATGGTTGCTGAGAACCAGCAGTGGGGAGGCACTGCCAGGCCTGTCCCAAATGTGGAGAAGGTCCTGGAGGCAGCGGTGCAGCAGGGTGGAAGGCCACCCTACAAGGAGCTGGAGCCAGGGGAAGCCAAGGCACAGGCAGCCGTGCCGGACGGTGACGCTGCCAAGGCTGCTGACCAGGACAAGTCACACCTCCAGCTCCCCAGGAACGCAGAGGAGGCTCCAAAGTCCATGGAGAAGGAAGCAGACCCTGGTAAGCTCCTTCCACAGCAGCTCATCTGAGCAAGCTCTTCTGGGCCTGTAATCCCTCTGGGGACGGGACAATTTGGTCATTCCCATCTCTATCCTAGTGCTTCCTTTTAACTCCACGAGTGGAGCACGTGAGTGTGCACAGCCCCTCCAGCAGCTGCTGTGGGAAGGGAGGAATCTGGTGGCTTTGACAGCTACTGCAAGAGCTGTCAAACAGTTGTTCTCTACCCGCCAAAATGTCAGGTGCCATGCTGTTCCTGCACGGCTCCCAAATCACCGGGGACACGGAGCCGGGAGATCTTGACAGGGAACACATTGCCAAGTGCCCGTCTAAAAGCCAGTTAGAGCTGTTCTTGCATGTTAATTGGCCGAGGTAGTTAGTGCTGGCTCGCTGCCACCAGGCATGGGATTGTTAAATATTGGGTTTATTACTTCCCTCGCAGCCGTCGGGTTGGATACAAACGGTGCTGGGGCGACACGGAGGCATTTTAGGGAACATCTGCACTGATAGCAAAGCTCTGTTGTCCTTTGCAGGTGAAAAGCAGGAGCTGCCCCTCCCAGAGAGAGCAGAACTGCTGGAGAACCGGAACACTGAGGAGAAAGAGGAGAAGGCAGGGGGTGAGTGTGTGTCCCTGGGGTGTGCGGGGACAGGGGCACCTGGATCCCTCTCTGTGGGAGGACAGTATCTCGAGGCCACAGTCCCTGTCCCAGTGGCAGCAGGTGGAGCCTGTCCCATCTCTGGCACACCTGGCAGGGCCACTCAGGGCTCTGAGTCATGCTGGCAGCTGGGCCTGGCTGCTCCCCGTGTTGGAGCCCTGGGAAGAGAGAGACAAAGAGACCGCTCTGGCAGCACAGCAGAAGGGGCATGGCCAGGGGCACACGGGGACACCTGAGCCCTGTCTGCTCCTTCTCCCCCCAGCTGCTCTGTCCCTGGGGTGTCGGAGCTGGAGCTGCAAAGCCCTTCCTCAGGCTGAGCTTCTTGCTCCAATCTCTGCCTGGCAATGGGGGATTGGAGCCTGAGCTTGGACTCAGTGCAAGTCCCTCACTCTCATCCCATCCTCTTCCAGCTTCCTTCTCTCTCTCCTGGCAGGGTTTGTGGAGTTCCTGCAGCCCATCCAGAGCTGAGACACAATTTTTGAGGGCTTTGGGTTACAGAAGTTTTATTTCCTCTCTTTTTTTCCCTGTTTTCCAGAAGCAGGGCCAGGAAAACTGCTGGACCACAACGTGCTGCTGCAGGTGATCAAGGAGCAGCAGGTGCAGCAGAAGCAGCTCCTGGACCAGCAGGCAAAGCTGCTGGCAGTGATTGAGGAGCAGCACAAGGAGATCCACCAGCAGCGGCAGGAGGAGGGGGCAGAGGAGAAACCAAAGCCAGGTAAGGACATGGCCAGGGAGCAGGACCCCTCCATGGGGTGCTCATGGCTCAAAGTGGCTCTAAAATCGAGCTGGGAGAGATCTGAGTTCCTTTGGCCCATGGCAAAGTCCACTTGCACAGCCATTTCTGTAGGGATAACACCCCACAGCTCTGCTCATCCTCCTGTGTGGCCTTGTGTCTCAGAGAATGTGGTGGCAGGAGAATGGAATGTCCTGAGAAAAGCCTTTTCCATGTCGGTTTTGTCCTGCAGCAGAAGTGCAGCTGGAGCCTGCCGTGGCCCTCTCGAGGAGCAGGGAGGACGAGGGCCTTGGAGCCAAGGGAGAAGGGAAGCTGCTGAGCAAGGAGCAGCTGGAGCAGCCCCCCGATTCCACCAAGCAGCACAGGGACATGGTGGGGAAGCTGGAAGAGGCTGGGCACAGGCGTGACATTCCTGTGGCTCCTCCTAAGGAAGGGAAGGTGCCGCTCCAGAATGACAGAGCTGTTAAGAATCCTGTGGAGAACCAGGATCCCCTCCATGGGGATGCCCAGCGTGTTCCAGCAGCCAGAAACCACCTGGAGAAAAAGCCCTTGGCAGAAGATTTGGGAGGAGAACGTGAAGCCAAAGCTGGAAGAGATGGCCACCAGAAGAAGAATTTCCTGAAACCTGTGGAAGCAGCTACAGCTCCCATCCAAAGAGAACAGCCGGGGGCTGCCAAAGTTCAGGGAGTAGCAGGAAAGAGCTTGGAAAGAGACTCAGGAACAGACCTTAAAGCCAAAGCTCTGAGTCAGGTGGAGGCCAAGGACCTGGCAGCAGTGCCGGACTCTTCCAGTAACAGGAATGTGGCAGTGAGGGAGCAGCACCCCCGGGAGAGGGAGCGGCAGAGAGGGGCGGAGGCCGAGGGCGGGCGGCAGCGGGACCCGCCTGGCCACGGGCACAGGAAGGAGGAGGATCCCCGGGAGGAGCCGCGGGGCCGGCACGGCCGTGGGGATGGGGGTCCCTCCAACGGCGCCGACAGGAAGCTCGGCCCTCAGGATGCTCCAGCATCCGAGAACAGAGCAGCCGCCCCCGGGAATCTGCAGCAGCCGGAGCGCGACATCAAACCCAACCGGGACCTGAAGCTGCAGGGGGGGCTGGACCTGCGCCGCCGCAGACGGGACCTGCTGCCTCCCGACCAGGAGGAGGAGGAGGATGGGGAGGAGAACGAGGCTGCACCGGGAGCCGAGGGGGTCCTGATCGGCCTGAACCCCCTTCCCGATGTGAAGGTGAACGACCTGCGGAGCGCGCTGGAGACGCGGCTGAGCCGGGTGGCCGAGGGCGTGCAGCACCTGGTGCGCAGCCGCCACATCCAGCAGCTGACACAGGACAGGAGCCCGTGATGTGGCCATGCTCCACAGGGAAGGCTTGGGCTCACCCGTGGATTTTGGGCTCAGGCACGGAGAGATCTAAGCCAGCAGCTCTTTGCTGGATGCAGCACTCGGATCCACAGGATCTCCTTGGATCCCCGAGCACCATCCTGGGGGCTTCCACAGCAGCACCCCCAGCATGTGCCTGCGGGAGGAGAGGAGATGGTGACACTGGAAGTGACATTCCTGCTTCCAGAGCTGCCATCCACCTCGTCTCCCTGCCAGGCCACTGCTCTAAGGGCCTTTTCCAGCATCTCATTCCTATCAAATTGCCTTCTCCAACCATCTCCCAACTCCTCTCAGAACCGGGAAGGGGCCCCATTGCCCCAGCTGTGCCGAGGGGACCTGGGATCCTGGGAAGGGCTTTACCCCAGAGAAGCCGTGAGCTAAGGAGAGCAGAGCCGATGCTCCAGTGCTGGACTGGGAGCAGAGCCTTGTGTTTGGGACACAGTGGTGGTTTAGGAACCTCATTTAGTAGAAACGCTGCCTTAACCGGGCACAACTCCTGCTGTTGTGCTGCCTCTCTCCCAGGGATGGGGTTCCTTGGCCACACACTGGGATCACACTGAGCTGTGCCCCCGCTGCCCTCCCCAGGTGCTCCTCTCCAGCTCCACTTCCCCTCTCCAAAGTGCATTAAGCTCAATTTCCCCCAACCCTTCCCAACCCAGCTTAATTCTTCTGCCAGAGGTGAGTATTTTGGGAACAGACGTGGCAGAGCCAGGTGGGTCCAGGGGCTTGGCTCATGCACACCCTACCTCTTCCTGTGTTCCGTGGGCTCTTCCCAGCCTCCCCCTGCCCTGTCCTGCATCCAGACAGGTCCCTGCTCCACCTCTGCAAATTTGTGTGCTGAGTGAGGAAGGGAAGAGCTTCCTCAAGAGCTCTGTGTTGTTTCAGGCTCCCAGTGATTCATCTCTTGGGTTTTTTTGGGTTTTGTGTTTTTACATCCTGACCCGTGAATGTACGGAATCCATTCCCAAAGCTCTGCCTAGACCGGCTGAGAATTCCCAGCCTGGAGCCCTCAGACCTCATCACTGTGGTGGGTTTTATATCCCGACCTCCAAATGTCTTTGGTGACCTCGAGTCTGTGTCCAGTGGAAGCCTGCAGAGCTGGGACTGTCCCTGCCTGGTGCTCCCGGGATGTCACAAAGCAGAGTGACAGGGAAGCGGCCTCGGGAGTCCTTTGGGAAGATCCCCTCGGAACACTGTGGCCTTAGACCCCCCTCATCCCAACCAGCTTCTCCATTAATGCTGTCAAGCACAAGCACCGCGCCCAGGAGCCCCGGAGCCGCTCGGGGTGGGGGCAGGGATGGGCTCTGCAGCACGGCTCCAGCTCTGCCCTGGGGAGATGGATCCACCGAGCAGCCTTCCTGAAGTGAGAGGGAGCCAGATCGGCTCCTTCACCCCCTCTGCTGCCGGCTCCGGCCCCGCGGGCTCAGACCCGCCTGTTTGTTGTTCTCTGTGCGAACGTAAGGGACCAAAGATGCTCCTGACATTCCTGCTCCTGGGAATGCCCTGGGCACCCCGAGCTGGGCTGGAAGCTGGCGGGAGCTGCCTTGTCCCGCCGGGAACGGCTCCCCCGGGGCGGGTGGGACGCTGGGAGGGGGAGCCCGAAGTGTGGGCTGAGCCCATCAATAAAATAAGCTGAAGCATTCTGATCTGAATTCTGTTGTGGTTTTGTTTTAAATAAATAAAAATAGATTTGTGACCCTCAGCCAGCCCGCGGCTGCTCCTCCTTCCAGCCGAGGAGCGGCAGTTCGGGCTCCGGGACCGGGGGGTTCCGTCATTTGAGGACAATCCGGTGGGTTTGAGGGTTTTATTCCCCGCAAGCGTCTCCAGGCGGGGGCGGCTCCGGGGTCACTTCGGTGTCTCCTTTGCCTGCAAAGAGCCGCGGTCAGGACGGGCCGAGGCCGCCCCTCTCCGCCAGCACCGGGATCGGATCTGGGACGCGGATTGGGACCGGGACTGGGACCGAGACGTACCGCCCTGGCGAAGCATGCCCGCAGCGCCTGGAACTCCTCCAGGCCCGTGTCCCGCCGCAGCTCCGCCGGTCCGGCCGCCGCCGCCGCCACGCACCGCCCGTAGGCCGCAGCCTGCAGGAATCACACGGGACGGGAGCGGGGGCCGCCGGGACCCACCGACCCCGGAGCCGATCCCCGCAGCCTCTCGGTGCCGCCCGGCCCCACCTGGTCCCCGCAGGCCGCCAGCGCCGCCGGGAAGCGCCGCAGCCGCGCCCGAGCCCGCAGCCACACTCCGCTCCCCGACATCGCCTCACCGCATGGGCGCCGCCATGCCCGGACGGCCGCGATTGGCTGCCCGCCCCGCCCGTCACGCAGCGCGCTCTCCTATTGGGCAGTACTGGCCCAAACCGCGCCCTTTCTGATTGGTCGCTCAGCGCGGGCGGCTCTGATTGGTGAAAATGCTTGTTGTTTACCTCCCGCCTCCTTCAGGCGTCAACCTCAATGGGCTTTTCCGCCTGAAGCCCCGCCTTCCCTCGGCGATAATTGGCTGAGCGGCAGATATTCGCTTTCTCATTGGTGAAAAGCAACTTCCGGGGAGCAGCTCCCTGACGCCGCCGAGGGAGCGGGCAGGGCCGGTGCCGGCAGTGTCATGGCGGCGCCGCTGCGGGACCGGCTGAGTTTCCTGAGCCGGGTACGGACGGGGGGTTTTGTGGGGTGGGAGGGGGCTGCTGGGGACTGACGTCACTGCCCACCCGAGACGTCATCGGTGCATCCCCCCCACTCGCTCCTACAGCGGCCTCGCACAGTCCTGACGGGGCCGGGCCTGGCCCGGGACCTCGGGCCGGTCCCCCCCAGCAGGGGTCCGGGTCAGGTCCGCCCCGTCTCACGCCGCCCCTTCCTCCTCCAGCTGCCAGTGTTGCTGCGGGGCACGGCCGACGACGACAGCCCCTGCCCCGGGTACCTGTTCGAGGAGATCGCCAGTATCCTTCGGGGAGCCGGGGCGGGGGCCAGGGCAGGGGCGTTCCCCGGGGCTGGGAGGGGGTCCCGGGACAGGGGGAGCTCCCCGGGGCTGCTCCAGGCCGTGGTGGGAGTTGGAGGCCTGCAGGGCTGCTGGGGGGCAGCCGTGGTATTGTGGGCCCTGGCTGGGACCCTGTGGAGGGGCTGAATTCTTGGCACTCGGGGGGCTGCTGGTGCCCTCCGGTCCCGGCTGGATCCCTAACCCGTCCCAAGAGATCTCCCACGAGTCCCCCGGGAGCAGCCAGTGCCTGCTGGAGCATCTCCTCACACGGCTGCAGAGCAGCTCCTGCCACGTCAAGTTGAAGGTGAGTCGGTGCTGGGAGCACTGAGGGGGTGATGGGATGGAACCCCCCCCACTCCGGGAGGGGCAGCTGTGACTTGTCGTTGTCCCCCGAGGCAGGTGCTGAAAATCCTGCTGCACACCTGCTCCCAGGGCTCTCCCCAGTTCGTCCTGCAGCTGAAGAGGAACGCCAGCTTCATCCGGGAGGCCGCGGGTAACGGGCTGGGGGGACATGGGAGAGCAGCAACCGTCCCATGGGGGGCTGGAGACCCCAGAAGGGCTCCTGCTGCAGGGGCTGTGCCAGGAGCAGGGTCCTACCCCACCTGGGAGCATCGCCCACCCTCCCCTCTGTGTGTCTGCAGTGTTCTCCGGGCCCCCAGACCCCCTCCACGGCAACAGCTTGAACCAGAAGGTGCGGGCAGCCGCACAGGTGGGTGCAGGAGGGACAGGGCAGCCCCCAGCCTCTTCCTCTGGGTTTCTCAGTGCTGCCCACACTGCTCTCTCTCTCTCCATCCCACAGGACCTGGCCAGCGTTCTGTTCTCGGATGCGCCGCTGCCGCAGCCCCTGGCCCTGCCCGCCCGGCCCCCGGCCCCTGCCGGTGAGTGCTGCCCCCCGGGACAGGCCCTCGCTCAGGCAGAGGGGGAAACAGCAGGAAAGGGGAACCCTGAGTGCCTGTGCTCCCTCTGACATTCCCTGTGCCTCCCCAGGGATGGGCTCCAGCCCCAGCCCCTGTGGCTCCCTGCAGGGATTTGGCTTCAGCAGTGACAAAAGCGGCTCTGGTGAGTCCTGGCTGGGCCCTCACTGGGTCCTTTCCCCCTGCGAGCTGGGGCAGGGCCATGAGGGTCATTTGTGCCTCATCTTCTGAGCTCCCAGGATCCCCTCACCCCCCTTTCCCATCCTGGAGCCCGGTGTTGTGGTGATCCCCGTGGGGCTGGGCTCCCGGGATTCCACCACATCCCATCCCCTCGCAGCTTCCACAGGGGAGGCCCTGCTGAGCAGCCTCCAGCGAGCGGCCGAGGCCGTGGCCCAGGCTGTGCTCCCAGCAGCGGGGGGGCCCCAGCGGCTCTGTGGCAACCTCCCCGAGGACACCTACGAGCCCGTGCGAGCCCCATCCCCTGCCAGCAGCCCAGCCGTGCCGCTCCCGGCTCCCCCTGCCCCCCGTGCCTCCCGAGGTGGGTCCTGCCGCAGCAGCCGGGGGAGTTCGAGGGGTCCGCACCCATCCTGGGCGGGTCTGGGGACCCCAGCTCAGCAGCTCTGTCCCTGCAGTGAGCCACCAGCCAGGGCTGCCCGGGGGTGGCTGGGAGGAGGCGGACAGCGGGCACAGCTCGCGGGAATCCTCGCAGGGAAACGAGCGGAGCCGCACCTCGGATTCCGGCAGCAAATCCGGCAGTGACAGCCGCTCCGGGGCCAGCCGGGAGCTGAGCCATGGGGCTGACAGGTGAGAGGGGCCCCGGGGACTCCCCTGCCCTGGGACTGCCCCGGGTGCATTCCCAGGAGCACTGCCCTCGTTTTCCACACCACTAATCCAGAGTGCCTCGGCACTGCTGCCTCTGTTCCTCCTGGGATGTTCGTCCTGCCAGCCGTGGGTGGGTGGGTGGAGCTGCTCAGGGTGGGGGTCCCAGTCTGTCAGGGGGTGTGCAGGGACCCCCAGGAGGAGTTAGCAGGGGGCCCCTGTCCCCACGAGGTGTATCTTCAGCAGGGTGGATGCTGACAGCCCAGGTGACTGCCGGCGGGAGCTGAGCCTGGTGTCAGCACTGATGCGCGGGGCCAGGGTCTTCCTCACCAGGGAGGAAGCTCAGCACTTCCTCAAGGAGTAAGTGTTGGAGGTGGGCACTCCCTGGGGCTGGGGGGGCTTCTGGGGGCAACCTGAGCCCTTACCTGGCTGCCTGGGCCTGCATCCAGGGGGTAGGAAGGGGCTGCAGGTGGCCGTGACCCCCATCTCTGTGCAGGTGTGGGCTCCTGAACTGTGAGGTGGTGCTGGAACTGTTGGGCCGGGCTCTGGAGGATCCCAGTGACAGCGTCCGCATGGTGAGCACAGGGGGCTCCCCTGGGGGGGCGTTTGGGGGCCTGCCTGGCTCAGCCACGCTCCCCTGTCCCCCCACCAGAGGTCCATGTGTGCCATCTCTGCCCTCGGCTGCTCTGACCTGCTCTCCCCAGAGCAGATCTTTGCTGTGATCCAGCAGCGCCTGCAGCACCTCAGCCAAGGCAGCCCTGGGCCTGTGGCCAACCGAGCAACAAAGGTGACTCTGGGGACATCCCTGTGCCCTATCCCCAGGGTGGGGGCTCCTGGCCAGGTTTGACGGCCCTTGGGGACACACAGCCCTTGGGAATGGCTCCATGTATGTCCCAGAGGGGTGGGACTGGCTGCCTTACCCAGCGAGGAGCCTGGGTGGGGTGATGCTCCCTCTGAGCCTGGGAGGGGACACTGGGGACAGTCCCTCTGCCTGGAAAAGGCTGCCAGGGCCAAGCCCCTTTGCTGAGGCCGCTCTCACTCCCCTCATCCCTCTCCTGTCCCAGATGCTGCGGCAGTTCGAGGCCCTGTGCCGGGCCCAGCCCTCCCCGAGGGCCTCACGCCCACCCTCGGCCCCCTCGGTGGGCTCAGCCAGGGACCTGCTCATGGACATCCCAGCCCTGGCCAGCGAGAGTTTCCTGACCCTCCTGAGCCCGGCCCCGACCCCTGTGGCCCCCATGGCCCCCGGTGAGGAGCCGGGGTTGGCATCGGAGCCCCCTGGGCAGCCCGGGGCCATGCCAGCCTGTCCCTGCAAGCAGGGTGGGGGGAGCAGGTTGGCAGGGGACACGGTGGCCCCCAGCCTGTCCCTGTTTGCTGGCATGGAGCTGGTGGCCCGTCCTGGCACGGTGCTCAGGCCGCAGTCGGCGCCGGTGGAGCCACAGATGCCATCCCAGCCCCGAGAGGGGGACACGGACACGGAGGGCACCCGGCAGCCATCGGCCTTCCCCTTCCTCAACATGTAGCTGCTGTGGGGCCCCAGGGGCTGTGGGGGCTGTGCCCCCCTCCCTGCGGGGCCCGCGCTGTCCTGGTGCCTCAGAGGGAACACGGGCTGTGAAATGGCCACAAGCTTCCATCAGGTGACAACGTCCCTCTCGCTGTCGGTGCTGTTCCAGGGCACGCAGAGGGGCGTGACTCTGCTCCTCTGAGCTGGACAGGGGTGTGGGACCTGCTGGGACAGAGCTGGGGGTGCTTTGGGGACCCCAGCAGGGCAGTGGGTGCTCTTGGGTGGCCCCCAGCTCCAGCCTGGGCTCTGTGGGGGTGGGGTGGGAGAAGGCACCGTCCCCATGGGGCCAGGACCCACCAATAAACCCCCGCTCGGGTCTGGGAACGTGTGACTTCTTCCTGCGCCGCTGATGGAGCCCATGGCTCCTCCTGGCCCACAGCCCCACATTTTCCTACAGCCCCACGGCCCCCCAGCAGCCCCACAGCTTTCCCCCTGCCCCACTATTCTCCCCCACATCAGCAGCCCCATGGTTCCCCCTCTTCCTTCCAGCTTCCCCACGGCCTCAGAACCCTCTAACAGCTCCCCTTTTTCCCATGGCCCTCAATAATCCCATGACTCCCTCTGCCCCATAGCTCCCCCTCTCCAGCCCTCCTCCTCCAATACCCCTGTGACTCCCCCATCGTCCTCCCAGCTCCCTCCACCCATAGCTCCCCAGTAGCCCCACACCCCCTCTCAGGTCTCCAAAATCCCCATTTTCCCCCCAAAACCCCGACCTGAGCCAAGTGCCGCCCGTTTCCCGCCTCCCCGAGCCACGCCCATCTCCAGCCGCTCGCCTCATTGGCTCACGCCCGCTAAGCCACGCCCTCCCGTGGGAACCACGCCTCCGCCCTCCACCCCACCTTATTCCCGCCCTCCTTCTCCGCCTCAGCCAATCACGTCTCTTTTCCCGCCCTGTCCTCCCTCCCCATTGGCCACTTTCCGGCAGCCCCGCCCAATGGCTGTGGCCGGAGCGCGGCCGTAGGTGAGGGGATGGGGGCGTTTAATGGCGGCTATGGGGGGTCTGGGGGAGCAAAGGGAGTTCCAGGGGAAGCGAGGACAGGGACAGGGCCTCAGTCCCGGCATCGCCCCCGGAGCGAGGGGGTCTCGCCCGCCTTTGGGTGCGTGGAGCCCGTTGGGGTCTGGGGGTTTGGGGCTTGG
>VZTR01004023.1:8577-30329 GCA_013400775.1 Chaetops frenatus
TGGCACAGCCCATGGTGCCCATGGGGATCCCATCCCAGCTGGCACAGCCCATGGTGGCCATTGGGATCCCATCCCAGCTGGCACAGCCCATGGTGCCCATTGGGATCCCATTCCATGATCAGCATCCTGGGGCCATCACCCACAGCATCCTGAGCAAAGGTACATCCAACCCCTCACTCACCCCCCACCATCTCCTCCTCTCCCTCCCCTGTGGGAGCTATTTTTATCTTTTGAGGGCCTGCTGGTGCCTTTCTCCCTCTTTGTCACCAAGAACAAACCACGGAGTTCAAACCACATTTCCCTTGTTGCATTAGTGAGAAGCGGAGTAATTTTGACTCAATTTTTACATGCAAAGGTCACCATTAAAAAGTCATCATTCAGCTGCTCCCAGGGCTGGGTTCTGCCTGTGCTGTCATTAGAGCAGAACTTCAGGAGGTTCTGCCTGAAATGAGTGGGTATTTTTAGCTGACAGTATCAGAGAGGGAGCTGGGGGTGCATGGGGAGATAAGGGCTTGGTTTAGATTTCTGCCTTTACGCTCACTGTCACATTCAAAAAAATAAATCATAATTTTGATTTTCCATGTCCCTCAGGGAGAGATTGACAAGAGCATCCAGTGCTCATAATTGGATCATTCCTCTGGGAAAGTTGGCTCCTCCGCTGAAATCCTTACATGCTCTAAGGAAAATTGCTCTAAACGTTATTGAAAATATTTTAGGAGACTGAAGATTCTGGGGCCTTTCCAATTCGAATGCTCAGATCGGTCATGCTAGAGGAAGACAATAATGGGAACCAAATCTGGAGAGCATTGCACTTAATTGGAGCCCAATCCTGAGAGCTCAGAAGGCCCAGGACCCCCAGGGGCTCTGAGCCCTCCTCTGGTGGGGACTTGCAGGAAGGAGCCATTCGGACTCATTCCAAAATAGATGCCTGAAATAAATTATTGAAAATCTTTGGGTTGGTTTTTTTTAGTAATGAAAAATGCAAGTGTTTTGACATGGGTAAATACTGGAGAGCAGGGCTGCAAGAAGCTGGTGCAAAACCTCTGCTGAACAACCCCTTTCCCTGCTGCTGCAGGATTTTGGAGACAGACCTTTGGGATGTGTTTTAACAGTGGTTTGCAGCCCCCGTTTGCCTGCTGAGGATGATGAGGTTCCTCTGTCATTCTCACCCTCCATCTGAAGGAGGTTGAAGCCAGGTAAGGGTCGGGCCCTTCTCTGTGGGAACAAGTGACGGGACAGGAAACAATCTCAAGTTGCACTAGGAGAGATTTAGGTTGGATATTTGGGAAAATTTCTTCATGGAGGGGGTTGTCAAGGCTTGGAACAGGGCAGTGATGGAATCCCAGTCCCTGGAGGGATTTAACAGCCCTGTGGATGTGGCACTTGGGGACCTTGGTAAGTGGTCTTGGTACTGCTGGATGAATGGTTGGACTCGATTTTGGAGAGCTTTTCCAGCCTTAGGGATTCTGGGATTCTGTTGGATCCCAGCTGTGACGGGCACTGTGCGGGGCCACGCTGGGCACTCTCCATCATTCCCTGTGGAAGTGATGGTGCCATGCACGGTTTTACCCAGCTCACTTTTGGAGGAAGAGGCTAAAAGGGGAAGTTTTGATGAGATATAGCCTTCCACATAAATTAATTGCACAGTTTAATAAACTAACAGGTGATTCCACTTCGAAGCAAGCAGATTTACCCTGAATGAGCCGAGTCCCCACTCGCCATCCCCTCGTACCCCAGCTATTCCTTCCTTCTTATCTTCCCCTTTCTCCTCACCTCTTCCCTTTTCCCCTTCTTCTCCCTCTGATTTATGAGCAGCTCCAATATGAAATGTTTTGTCTGGGCTCTATGAATATTGATGATGGGGTTGTGCTGATTTGAGCCATGTTCATGGCTTTCTCTGCGTCCCGGGACCGTCCCTTCTCCCAGGCTCTGGCACCGCTCTTCCATCCCAATTTATTCCAGGGAGTTTTTGGGAGGCGGCCCCATTTGTTAGAGCTGCCTCTGGCCTGCACATTTGTCTTGGATTATCTCCCGAGGAGAAGATGATAAGTACTTACACAAACCTACGCCGAAATTAAACACACAAAACAAATGAGCCTGGCGTGTTCACATTCTTTCATTTCCAGGGATAATGCCCGGGAGGAAACACTTGTGTGACCGCAAATGGAGGATGGGTTGGGAGCCCCAGGAGGATTTGGGCTGCCCTCTTTAGAGGAAAGCTCTCCTCTGCTTCCCATATGGAGGGAAAAATTGATAGCACTGCTAATGGCTGGGGCATGGCTGGGCACCGAGGGGAAGGAGGAGGTAGAGGGAGGGGATGGAGAGAAGACTGGAAAATAATAATGGGAAATGTTTTGATAAGAAGCGTTGCGGTCTTATACAAATATTCCAAAACTTCTGGAGCCCATTTATCCCTAGATTGAACCCAGATGACAGCAAGCTGTTTGTAGGGGCTGGAATGTGCCTCCAACAGACACCCAGTTCTCCAGGCTGGGGACCCAGGGGGGAATGTGGGGGCAGCCCTGGGTGGCTCATTCCCCCCTCACCTCCTCCAGAGCCCCAAACATCCCTGTCTGACCATGGCCGGGCACTCCTGCCCCCCCGGGACCTGCTCACAGTCACTCACGTCTTCTGTGGTAAAAGGAGAGGCCTCAAATAGGAAGCTGTGAATGGCACATGGAAAGCACCTCAAGCTTTTCAAAGGCTGGAGAAGGTCCAGCCCACACCAAAAGCCCATGGCAGCCTGGCATATCCCTGCCCTAAACATCTACACCAGAACTACTAAAACAGAACATCTCAACCAGAGCTACTGAGCATTTCCACCTCTCCCTTGGCCACCTTCCCTTCTTGTCTTCTCCTCGTCTTGCAGGCACCACCACTGAAATTTCCTTTGTATCCCTCTTAAGCTGCTTCTGATGTTGAGGAACAAGTGGCAATAAAAAGTGTTGAACACTAATCAGTAATTTCCTCCTGGAAGCTCTAAGTGTGATCCACGTGTGTGTTTGTTTTCCCTGGAGCAGCTGCAGGGCTGGTTGCATCCAGCAAGGGCCACAGCACCATTCCCTGCTGGGGTTTGGCTCTTTACCTCTGCACAGACAGTGTCTAGAACTTGGAGTTTTAGTACAAAAGTCATCAAGAAAATCCAGTGGCACTGGGTGAGATCCATTCCTTTGTCAGCAGTCCTTCTGCCCTCAGCCTCTGCAGAGCACTTGAGAAGGATGAATTCTAAACATTGCAGCACTCCAGCCATTTCTTTGCTCCATCCAGGGAAAATTTCCAAGGAAAGGATTGTCCAGCCTGGCACAGCTGCCCAGGGCAGTGGTGGAGTCCCCATCCCTGGAAGGATTTAACACCCATGTGGATGTGGCACTTGGGTACATGGGTTAGTGGTGGCCTTGGCAGCCCTGGGGGAATGGTTGAACTTGATCTCAGATTTTTCCAACCTATATAATTCCATGATTTTATGATTTTGTGGGCTGGTGTTGGCCCCAGAGGCTGGGGCTTGTTGCACAAACAGTGTTGGCTGATGCAGAGCAGCTCCTGGAGAGCATCGATAGTGATCAGCAACAGCAGGAATGAGCTGGGGGTGTGTAATTCCCATCCAGCAGGAATAATCTTCAAAGTCCTGCTGGGGAGCTTTTGGACGACAGCAGAGTTTTCCCTGCTGTAAATGGGATGCGAAAGAATTAACTGAAGTTGGAATGTTATTGTTTGTGTCAGACTCTGTTAACCACGTTAAAACTATATATAATACTCCAATTTCCTATGTCAAAACTCTCTAATGGGCAATATTCTGAAATCAAAGTCTTATGGAGCAGTTAATCTTCCGCACGGACAACGCCAAGTTTAAATCCAGTCCAAATGCCACTTCTCAGTCACAGCTTTAAAGGATTATAAATGATTATAATGGTATTTGTCTACTTGCCTGATACATAAGTTCACGTCAATGTTATCTCGAAAATTGACATTCGGTTTCATCTCGGAGGTGAGAGAATAAACTGTTGACTACCAGCTCCAGAGAGGAAAATGGATTAGCTCTAATGTAATTAGGGCTCCATTCACAGATGATTATTTTCGGCGGGCGCACAAACACCGCTGATAAGGAGCGCACTGGGCAGGGGCGAGCGGGGAACACGGGGCTGGATTTGCTCTTTATCCTGCACGGGGTGATGGATCCCTGTGTGCAGCTCCTGCTTCAGGCCTGCACAAGGTTTGGGCAGTGCCCAAAGGCAGCCAGGGCTCCAGCACTTGAATTTCCATGATTTCCATGTGGGTGTTGATGAGAATGAGGGTTGGGTGTCAGTCACCCTCTGACAGGCCAGGCCAAACGGGGCAGAGTCTCTGTTTTGGTGGCTTTCTTTTTCCTGGGTCTTGTCCCAATGTGCCAACACCAGCATCAATGCCAATGTCAACACCAACATCAGCATCAATGCCAATGCCAACATCAACACCAATGTCAACATCAACACCAAAGCTAGAGTCCAACACCAAAGCCAAAATCAACACCAGTGTCAAAGTCAACACCAACACAAATGCCAAAATCAACACTAACACCGACATCAACATCAATACCAACACCAATGCCAGCACCAATACCAATGCCAACATCAATGCCAAACCAACACCAATGTCACTGTCGATGCCACCACCCCCACCACAATGGCCTCCTCCAGCTCAAGGTTTTTAACTCCTTCCAGCACTCCAAACCCGAAGACAAAGACCCAAAGACTAAAACCACTGCGCCTTTTTAATCTGTTATTTGTCTTTGTGACTCTTTAGATCTTAAAAATACATGGAAGAATAAGGATTGTCCCCGAGGATAATGAAACAATGGGAAGCAGCGACGATTTAATGAAAATAAATAAATTAATCTGTATACACTGATGCTAATACAAATGCTTTGTGAGCAGCATGAAAGATTTTGCATTATTTTCAAAAAAGCACAAACCCCTTTTCTTTTGCACTAAAAACCCAATTTAAGTCACATGATGAATGGTGGCAAATTGAACTTTATTACGAATTCATGAACGCAGTTTAATACGATTGTTCTTTCTGGCCTTTGTGCTTTGAAGACAGTCCCTTCTGCCACGTGGTTATTTTTTAATGTGCCAGTTCAGCAGTGATGACCTGTGATGTCCCTGGCCCGTGGGTGCCAGCAGAGCCGTGCTCTGTGTCTAGCAGGATGCAATTTGGGATCACCAGCTGTGGAAAAGCTTTTGCTGCCTTCCCATCCCCTGGCTGGGCAGGAAAGACCCTCGTGTGGAGAGCTACAGGGGAATTACGGAGCGGGGATTATTTCTGAAGACAATGCAGACTCCGAGGCGTGAGTGTGACTGCAGCGACGCTGCGGCACGGAGCCTTGGCCCTGGCAGCCTTGGCAGCTGGATAATGGCACTGCCAGCCCGGCCTCCAAGCCAGCCTCGAGGGAGCCAGCTCAGAAAGTGCCAAGACGTCTTGTTTTGGGCCCTGAATTGTTCTGTTCCCCTGTCAGCTTGGCCAATCCTCCTCATCCCCAGCCTGCCACCCCTCGGCAAGGGGAGCTCAAGGACAGGGCTGAGGAGTTTGTGCCTCCTGTCCCCTCACTGCTGCCCTGAGCTGTCACCATGTCCCCATCAGGGAGCCACCAAAGGAGGTGACATCTGCACATCCAATATTCACTTGCCGTGAGGAATGTTATAACTCCCACTCCTTTGGGTGATTAACCAGAACCATCACACCGGCTCTTTAACAGAATAAAAAGTGGACGGATAAAAATCATTAAAATAATGGCGGGGATTAAATAGATCTGTGCAAAAAACAGAAATGCAATTTGTAGCTGAAAAATCTGTGCGTGCACTCTGGGTGTTTCCATGGGCAGAACAGAGCAGAGTTGGTGGTGCAGGAAAAGGATTCCCAGTCCTGAGCACTGCCCAGCTCCAGCATTGGGCTGAGATTTCTTGCAGGGACTTTGGCAGTAAAATAACCACAGTTACTTAGAAAAACTTTTCCTCTTTTTGCTGGATACCCCCTAAATTTAGAAGAATTTCAGATGGACAAATTAAAAATTACATATGAGATAAAATACACAGTCAGAGGCAGATTTGAACTCCAGATCTAACTCCAAAATCACTTGCAGCTTGACATGGCACAATGATTTAGTGTGCTCGTGATTATATCCTGTAGGTAGCAGCTCTGCAAGTGGGAAATAATTCAGGCAGGGATGTGGAAAGGGAATAACTTTTCTTCTGAAAGTAAGACTTCAAGAGCAACAGCACAAAGCTGAAGCCCCACAGTTTCCAGTACTGGAAGGAGGCTTATAAAAAAGAAGGGAAGCAACTTTTTACACAGGCAGATAGTAATAGGATAAGGGGGAATGGCCTTAAATAAAGGAAGCGAGATTTGGATTAAATGTTAGGGAGAAATCCCTCCCTGTGAGGTGCTGAGGCCCTGGCACAGGGTGCCCAGATTTGCTGTGGCTGCCCCTGGAGCCCTGGCAGTGCCCAAGGCCAGGCTGGACACTGGGGCTTGGAGCAGCCTGGGACAGTGGAAGGTGGCCCTGCCTATGGCAGGAGTGGAGCTGGTTGGGCTTTAAGCTGCTTCCAACCCGAACCGGTCTGGGATTCAGTGATTCCGAGCAATTCCAGAAGCAATTCCATCGGAGGCTGCTCCTTGGGATGGAGGTGCAGCTCCTTTTGGCATCCCTCCAGCTCCTGGGATGAAACCTCTGCTCAGAGAATGCGGGGTGTTAAACAATTAACCAGCAGCAGGGCAGGGTGATGGTGCTGCTGATGATAATGATGATGATGTTCATCTGGGATCCTGACCCCTCTGAGAGATTTTTCCCCATTGTGCACTGAAAATGATATAACCACGCATAAAGTAAACTCTCTTACCCGCTTCCTTCGTGCACCAGGAAATGCTCTGTGAAGGCCCTTCATAAATAGCCTGTCCCACCTTCTCAGATTTAATTATGAAGATACTTGAAACACAATAGTCCTTCACATGCAGGGCTCATTTTCTAATTGAGTTTTGATATGGATATGCACCCAGGAGACCCTGGGCTGATGCACACAACAGATGGAGGGACCAAACCCTCTCTCCCCTCTCCCTGAAGCAAAGGCACAGCAGGAGGATGTGTCAGATGTCCAGGCTCATCTCTCCAGCCCCTTCTCCCCGAGGAGATGGAGCTTGTTCGGGTGCAATGGACTGGCCCCAAAATGTCCCCGCAGTGGCCAAGGGGGAAGTGGGGCAGAGAGGGGGTTCCTGGGCACTGCAGCACCCACTCCTCCCTGAGAAGGATGTCCTCAGGCCTCTGTGAGCGACCTGTCACCGACACTTCCCCACCTGGTCAGGCTAGACTGGCAAAATTAATTCTGAGAAGAGTTCCAAACCCTAAACGAGAAGCTGAGCTGAGCCAAGCTCGCAGTCCCTGCTCGCGCCGGCGCCGTGCTGGTGGGCAGCACATCAAGGGGGGGATGACACCCCGGTGATGAATTACTCACTCCTCTCACATTGCCCAGCTGGAGTGGCTGGAGCAAGCCTTAATTTACTATTTATAAACCTCTCCAGCTGTATTTTCCTAGGCAGAGCAGCTGGCTCGTTGCGGGAGTGTGAAGGAGAGGATGTTAACAGGTTGGCTGGCTGCACTCCACAGAGCGTTTGTGATGGTGCAGGGAAGGGGTTCATGTGCAGGACAGCACTGAAAACCCTCCTCAGCCAGGCCAGGGCTGCAAACCCCGCGGGGCCAGGGGGATCTGGACAGTTCCTAGTTAAAGATTATATTCCTGTGATGATTATGGTGAAAAATCAGCCCAAGAAGGCTGAGCCCAGGGCTGGGGTTGCCAGCTTGGTACCCACCATGGGAATGGGGGAAAACCCCTCATTTTTTCACCTTCACTCTCCTGCTGAACCCCAGCCTGGGCAGCCTCTCCCCATTCTGCTCCTGGTCTCCCACCTCACCCCCATAGCTCCTACCCCAGCATGGAAATGGGAGTTCCCCCACACCTCGCCTGCCCCACTGGGAAAAAAACAACATAAATGCAGCAAAACCCAGTAAAAAGAGAGGCAAACCCCACCCACAGCCCTTCCCCGGGTCAGAAGCACCCGAGGGTGTGGAATTGCTGAGCTTTGTGCTGGGTGACACCTCCCCACGCTCTGCATAGGCTTCTCCCAGCACTGCTAATGCAAACATTTAATTTTGGTGATTTATAGCACAGCTATAAAAAAAACTCTGGATTACGCTTTGGAGTCAAGGTCTCAGCTCGAGAGCACATTTTTATAGAGTCAGCATCTCTGTTTTTAAAAGTTATACTTCAATATTAAATATGACTTTTTTTTTTCCAGCAAGTCAGTAAAATCCCTTTGGAGCAGATAATAAACTCATTTCTTCTGGGCTGGCTATTGTTTCTAGCCTGGGTCATATCCTGAAGCCTTTAAGGCTGTTCTTTGGCCTCTCTGATGAGGAATTTGGAGCTCAAACCCTCCCAGGCACTGCCCAAGCAGGAACAGACCCCCAAACCAAGCCTTCCCTCAGGCAGGCTCTGTTCTTCAGTGCAATGTGGTTTGCAGAAGAAATCACCCAGCTTTGGCATAATTAAGCTCTCCAAGCTCTGATCCCTCTCCCGTGGCTGCTCCACGGCCCTGGAGATGGCCAGGGTGGGGGTTTGATGGTACCAGTCCCTGCAGGAGACAATCCCATGTCTGGGATTGGATGGAATCACCAAGGAAGTGCTGCACAGTAAAACACAACTTCTGCCTTGAAGGGCAGACAAGTGTTTTATGTTTTTACAGCTCTCAGAATTACCCTATAATCTTATTTATTTTCTAATACAAGTTTCTGTGGAAAAGGGTATCACAAGATAAATGGAAATTAACTGATTATGAGGATTGTCGTTCTTTAAGTACATATTTATCAGGCCATTTGCTCATTCTTTTCTAATATCTTGACATAAGAGTGTCAAATTAAACACTCCCCAGATTAGGATAATACCCAGCACTTTTGTAGCTTTCCTATCTGATTTGCAAAGCTTTCTTCTCCACAAATGCACTTGAAGTTGGTGCTTTACAGGGCTTGATAGAATTAATTTCAGGATTAATAAGCCTTCTCTGAACCATTTAACAAAATCTCTGCAGCGTCCTCATCTTGAATGGGGAATAGATTCCAAAGAGGGCTTTAATTAATTTGTCTAATTAATGGAGGGAACTGGAACTTGGTTCTTTGCAGCAAAAACGCTCACGTTCACGGCAGTAAATGCCAGCTGAGTTCCAGGGGTGGCCCAGCCCCGGCTCCCAGCGCACGGGGTTATCTGGGGGGGGTTTCAGCTGTACACGAAATTCGGCGTCTGGCCCCGCGTGAGGCTCTAATTACTTTTGCCACGTTTCCTTTGTGCAGTGATTCCTGCCCAGCCCGTGCTTATCTTGTCATCCCCCGGTGTCATTAGCGGCGCTTGAATGCATTAGTGACCCAAGGCAGGTTGGGCAGGCAGCGATTAGAGCGGCGGGGCCTGAGTGATGTTTGAAATCTTGGAATCGTCCTGCTCCATTTCTGTCCAAACAGGGGAGTGAGGCGTCGGTTGTTGCTCCGAGGGGGAAGCGCTTCCCGGTTTTATGGCGGCGCGATCGCTTTCCCAATTAACCCCCCGTTAACGGGGCGGCAGCGCCGCGGTGTCCTGTGAGACGGGACACTCGGGGCCGGGGCTGCAGAGCTTTGCTGGAACAGGGAATGTGCTCGGGAAAGCAGCGTCTCACCCACCCTAAACCAGCTCCCTAAAAGCTGCTGCTGCTGCTGCCAGGGTGTGACTGCGCACACGAGCACCCCCAATGCACCCCCAGCCTCGCCGGGTGCATCGCTGATCCCGGAATTGCTGGGTGGGAGAGAACTTAAAACTCATCCCATCCCACCCCTGCCATGGGCAGGGACACCTCCCCCTGCCCCAGGCTGCTCCAAGCCCCAGTGTCCAGCCTGGCCTTGGGCACTGCCAGGGATCCAGGGGCAGCCACAGCTGCTCTGGGCACCCTGTGCCAGGGCCTGCCCACCCTCCCAGGGAGGAATTCCTGCCCAATATCCCACCTCAGCCTGCTCTCCATCAGTGTGAAGCCGTTCATGAGCAGCTGTGCCAAGCCCTGCCCAGCTCAGAATCCTCTTCCAGAGACGTGGTGGTGGTGAAGGAGGAGGCACCAAGAGCTGGGCATGGCCAGGAGCTCAGGGGACGAGGCTGGCTGGGCAATCCCACCAGGAAACAGAGCTTTCCAGGCTGAAGGACATCCCTAACCCAAGAACAAATCTGTGGAGTGTCTGTGGACTGAGTTTGTGGTGTTCTGATTTCTGCGGTGTGAAGAAGTCCTGCAGCATCCGTATGGACACAGGAGACCGTGGGGGAGGATGGAAAAGCAGCCTTGGATTGGGCTGAAATTCAAGGAAAGGATTCTATCCCGTGGCTGCCTGAGTACAGAGCACTTTCCTGCCCCAAACGCACAGTGAAATCCCTGAAGTAGGAATTGTGTGCTCCTTCCTGGCTCCCACGACAAATTAAATCAAATCCTTGGACAATTAGTACAATCCTCATGTCAAGGGAACTGCCTCCAGACACAGCAAACACACTGCACGTTTGATAGATCTGAAAAATCTTTATAGTCAAGATATTTTACACTGAGCCACATTGATTTCCCGTCCATTTTTTTTTATATCAGTGTGTGTAACACCAGTCCAGCGAGGAATACAATAAATACCAGCAGTGATTTATCCAAATGGCACTCAGCAGGCACTTTGCAGTCACTCAGTTCATAGCCTCGGCATAAATAAATCAACAGGAAAACAAAAGCCAGCACGTAAATCCCATGTACAACCTGCACCCTTCTTGGGATGGAAAATCCAAGGGGAAAACAGAGCCAGCATGAGCCATTCCTGCTGGAGAAGCTGCACATCTGGCTCCCCTTGCTCAGCTAAGAATTTGCTTTTCTTCTTTTATTAAGTTTTTGCAAAGATATTACAGCATTTCATCTGCCAGTCCCAATTAGCCCACGGATTACCTGGGCCCTGTCTCCTGGAAATTCAGAAAAGATCAGGCAAGAGCAGCTCCCAAGAGGCACAGAAATATTCTGTGCTTGGAGTCTGGGGGATGGAAATGGGCAGGAGGAGATGGGAAGGAGGAATGGGAAGGCTGGAAATTAAAAATACTGATACGAAGGAGAAGGAGAAGGAGAAGGAGAAGGAGAAGGAGAAGGAGAAGGAGAAGGAGAAGGAGAAGGAGAAGGAGAAGGAGAAGGAGAAGGAGAAGGAGAAGGAGAAGGAGAAGGAGAAGGAGAAGGAGAAGGAGAAGGAGAAGGAGAAGGAGAGGAGAAGGAGAAGGAGAAGGGGAAGGAGAGGAGAAGAAGAAATTGTATATATGCTGTATAAAATGCAGAATCACAGAATCATTAATATTGAGAAAGGCCTTAAGGACCATCAAGTCCAACCATTAACCTAACAGTGACACATCCATACAGATACACTTAATTAATGCTGTGCTGGTGTATTTTAGCTGAGTTTAAAGCCTCCACATTCAGTGTTTCATTTACCCTCCTGTAGTATTTAAGATGTTGCAGATGCCCCCTTGCAGCAGAGATTGGTGCTCCCACAGTTTCCTGCAGCTGTGCCTGGAAGTTACTTTTTCCAATTGATTTTCTGGTTAATTTAAAATACCAAAACAAATGGCCTGTGTGCTAAATTCAGTATAGAAGTGCATACTTTAAAATGGACTTAGAGCAATTTTAACTGGAGATATTTCTTCAGCCTGCCTGTAGGAAAAAAAAACCAAAATAAAATCCATCTTAATTTAATTTGGAGGCCACAAACCAACTTCCCTGTTCACTGCTTGCTGTGAGGACCATGAGAGGCCGGGTTTACAAACAAAACCTGAGGCAAGGAGCCTGAAAAACCTGTTGCATATCAAGCAATTTTAATTTTTGCTCCTTTAAAAGGTGGATGGCTCCGATGCTCCCACAGATCCAAGGGGATCACCAAAGCCAGTTGCTATTTCAGGGCTCTGGGTATGAACAGCAATCCTAGAAACCCTGGAGACTCCCTAAAAGCCCTCTGGAAGTGCAAAGCATTATTAGAACCGGATCAATGCTCATATATCTGCTCCAAGCCGTGTTTATTGTGCAGCGGCTGTGGCGGGGCCGCTGGGAATGGGGATCAATGGGTCAATCCCTCCTGCCTAGCGCTGCCTTTCCATGAGAATTCAGGATCCCCAGGCTCAGCAGCACCTCAGGGGGTTCTGAGCCAGGGTTTGCACCCCGAGCCACACCCCGTGAGCCAGGAGTGTGGGCTCGCACAAACCCCTTCGAGTGCTGCTTCTGTGGCCAGGGCAGGGGCAGGAGCATGGAATGGTTTTCTCTCCCTCTTCAAGAAAACAAACATTTTCTTTCCCAGTTCTCCTGAGTGTGGGAAATTTCTCCCCGTGTTCTTTCTCCGCAGGTGCAAGGAGTGAGGTCAATCCTCCCTGCATCCTGCAGCAGCGGGGAAGCAGAGCCGGGTGCTGGGGCAGACCCCTGGTCCCGAGTTTATTTCCTCACCAGAGCAAACCCAAACAGAGATTACAGGGATGGGGCGTGAAAGCCTCAGTCCGAGAGGCAAAACTCTCCACCTCATTATATCCACCCTCAGAGAGGTTGTGTTGCAGTTTGTGGAGCACGAAGTGGGACAAGGCTTCTCCCTTTCTCCGGGGGAGAGCGGGGCCGGCAGCGCTGCCAGCCCGGCTTTTCCCGGTAATGAGGAGCCATCAAACCCCTGTTTGAAATGAACTCACAATATGAGTGTGAAAGCCACCAGGCTGGGGGGTGTGGGGGGAAAAAAAAGAGAATAAAAATCATATTAGTGCTGGAAACTCAACTTTGTACTTTTCTTCCTCTGGCAGAATTTAATAAAGCCTTGTCCGGGCCCAGCGCCGCTGAAAGCCTCACAAGCCCCGAGCAGAAACCTGGGGGCGACCACACTGTGCAGACACCTCAGCAAGGCTTTATTAAAGCCAGGCCTAGGGAAAAACCCGTGTTCCTGCAAAGCTGAGTCACAAACAGGGCACACAGAAACCCCAAACCACCCCCCATCCTGAGCTGAGGGGCTTTTCTAGCAGGGCACATCGGCTGAGGTGAAACTCTGAGGGAAAAAAGGGGGAATCGCTCAGGCTGGAGGTGGCAGCAGCCACATCTGGGGTTGGGTGAGGAATCCCTGCCTTCTCTCATGGTGGATTCAGATTGGGACTGGGAAGTGACCAAAAACCAGAGACCACTCCGACAGGTGTGATGATGCCAAAATTCAGGTTTAAAACAAGCAACCCTCCTTCTTCTTTCTCTTTTAGGGAATTCTGTGTGGGATTTTTATACTTTTGTGACATTAGCTAGTAGAGGTTCTAAGAGTTCACTGGGAAGAGTGTGCTCCTGCAGCCACAGCAGCCCTGCCATGATGTGCTGGGCTGAGAGGCTGTTGAGGTTTGAGACTGTATTTGGGTTGGGTTAAAGTTCAAGCTCAGTTTGGGCTTGCAGAGAAATTTGGTTGGTTTGTGTTTGTGTTTGTGTTTGGTTGAAGGTTGGCTTAGTGTTGGGTTTTGGTTTGGGTTGGGCTCAGATTCAGATTTGAATGTGGGGCTGAGTTAGGCTCAGGTTTGTGTTTGGGTTGGGCTCAGCTTTGGGTTTTGTTTAGGCTCGGTTTTGGGTTGGGATTTGAGTTTTGGTTGGGTTCAAGTAAGGATTGGGTTGCATTCAGGTTTAGGTTTGGTTTTGGTTTTGGTTTTGAGTTCACATTCATGTTTTGGTTTGAGTTCACAGTGGGGTCCCAGTCCAAGTGTGAGTTTGAGTTTGGGAGAGGAGTCCAGGCCCCTTTCCAGAGCTGTCCCCGGGCTCTGGAGGATCTGGAGCTCAGAGTGGGACAAGGAGCAGGCCTGAGGATCCCAATCCTGCTGGGATGGAAGGGGTTTGCAGTTGGAGCAGGACTTTCCCAGGGCACTTCTGAAGCAGAGCCTGTCAGAAGATGAGTTTTTCTAAATGACTTTCCTAACTTCTCTTTTGGCTCCTGTTGGTAATTGGTTCATTTCCAGGTACTTGCAAGAATGTAAATATGGAATGAATCAACTTTTTCCACATTTTCTTTAGCAACCCTTTTATGAAGAACAGATTTTCCACAGAGGAAATTAAAAAGTACATAAAACTGAGAAATCATGGTGTTGTTGAGAGCAGCATCAGCTTTCAATGTCACTTTGTAACTGGCAGCACATACTGTATTCCAATAGCATTAATAGAAACTACAAAGTTTGTTTCAATTAGCTCAGCTTTTCTTTCAGAAAAAGAATTATCATAAATCCCTGAAATAACATTTGTCCAAAAGAAATGTGTAGTGTTACTTTAAAAATCTTTTACGTCTGTTTTTAAATTACACCTCCTTGTAAAAATGATTATACATTGATTTAATAAATGCACTTGATTTGTGTATATTGTTGAAATTAAAGAAAGCCACGACACAGCTCTGATTTCCTGTACAAGGCTGTCAAACAGCTTTTCTGTGGTAAATTCTGAGAGAGGGCTCTTGGCAACTTGTTCTGTGCACAGGCACATTAGTGAGGAGAAGATGGGGTTGTATTAGGATTTGGGCAGATTCTTTTGGAGCAACTTCTAAAATAATCTTCCTTCCTGGTGCATCTGTCCACGTGGGAGGCCTGGACCTTGTGGAAGGGGATGGATGTGGACAGCTCAGGGTGGGACTGACCAATCCAACCCCACACCTGGATCCTGGAGGGTCCTTCTGCATCGACATTGCAGATGAAGGGCCATTTATCCCACACAGATCCCCAGGCTCTGGGCCAGAGGATGCCCAGGCACTGCAGCACTGAAAATAATCTTTCTTTAAGAGTCCAAACAAACCTTTCCTTTGGGCTCTGTGCCAGGGAGAAGCTTACAGCGTCGTTCGCCAGTTAAGGGGGATTTTTATATCTGATTATCTCTGTTGTGATGATGATTTGCTGACAGCTTTAAGAGGAAACCCTCCCAGGGGTGTGCCCATGTAAAATATGGCATTGCACGGTCTTTTTTCACATCAAGCAAATCCAGGCACTAATTTTGGGGCTGCACGAGGCAAACCCCAAATCTCTGTGGTGTGGGCAGGAGGTTGGATGGTTGGGAAGGCAGTGGGACAGTTGTGGGGGAGGTTGGATGGTTGGGGAGGAGGTTAGAGGGTTGGGAAGGAGGTTGGCGATTTGGGGAGGAGGTTGGAGATTTGGGGAGGAGGTTGGAGGGTTGGGGAGGAGGTTGGAGAGTTGGGAAGGAGGTTGGAGATTTGGGAAGGAGGTTGGATGGTTGGGGAGGAGGTTGGATGGTTGGGGAGGAGGTTGGAGATTTGGAGAGGAAGTTGGAGAGCTAGGAAGGAGGTTGGAAGGTTGGGAAGGAGGTTGGAAGGTTGGGAAGGAGGTTGGAAGGTTGGGAAGGAGGTTGGGTGGAGTGGGAGGAGGCTGGAGAGTTGGGAAGGAGTTTGGATGGTATGGGAGGAGGTTGGGTGGAGTGGAGGAGGTTGGAGAGTTGGGGAGGAGGTTGGATGGTGTGGGAGGAGGTTNTTGGGAAGGAGGTTGGGTGGTGTGGGAGGAGGTTGGATGGTGTGGGAGGAGGTTGGATGGTATGGGAGGAGGTTGGATGGTGTGGTCACCCTGTGGCTCCAGCCCCACTCTGGGGAAGATGCACAGTGGGTTGGGTGGGTGCCTGTTCTTAATTAAAATCTCCCCAAGGTCTCTCTGTGCAGCTGACAACAGATATAATTTCTCTTGTCAGCTGTCCCCACATCAGAAGTGCACTCTTTAAACAATAGTAATAATAATATTAATACAAATCATCCTGCCTACAATGTGGAGCAAGCTGTGCCTGCTCCCCTGCCTGAGCCTGCCCGGGTGGTGCAGCAGCTCCGGGCTTTGCTCCCGGGGCCACCCTCACTATTTCTGCTCCAGGAAAAAGGGATTTTCCCAGGCATTTTGTGACTTTTTTTCAGGGTCCCATCCCATATTCTTCGGGCTCACACTCACCACCCCAAATGGCCCTGCCCTGCACGGAGGTGTTCTGGGGAAAAGAGCAATAATTGTATATTTGCTGAGAATTACTCAGGATGAAGACAATTATAGGATGAAGACAATTAGGGCATGAAGCAGATCTGATCCTGTTTGCACTCCCCAAATCACATTTCTTGGTTTGCTTTCGTGGTACTCAGAGTCCATCTCCTGTGTGAAGTGCTGCTCACGGTGTGGCCCCCCCCGTGCCCCCATCTGGGAGCAGAATGAAACCCTCACCCAGGGCCCTCCAAACCCAACCCCTTCTGGGTTTCTCTCCCTTTACAACGGGAGAAAACAAACTCCTCCCTTCCTCGGCGCCTCTAGAAAGTTTTATAATTTAAATCACGGCTGCACTTTTGGATTCCCCTTCCAGGGGAGCAGGAGGACGAACCCCACGGGCAGCTGGGCTGCGTTCCCTGGGATTTTCCATAATCTCCCCAAGAACCCAGCGCTGCGGCAATTCCAGCCCGGTTCCCGTTCCCCTGCCTCCATCGCCTGCTCTCCGGCGCCCACCGCAATTATCATGCAAACCAGCGCCTCGCACCTCGTCAGTGCCTTTCGAACCTGAACTTCCTTGAAGTTCTGAGGGGTTTCGACACGGCGCTGGCCGTGAGCGGCGTTTTCCCCGCGCCACGGGCGCGCAGGATGCGCAGGAAGGCGCTGGGAGCAGCAGCAAGCGCCGCGTCGGGAGGGTTTACGCGGCTGCTGCGGCAAACGCCGCCGCGCTAATTTATTCCTGTTCCTTAAATTCCGTTCGCAGTTGTAAGGCAGTCGGATCCCACCCATGGGAGCGTGTGCCCTCATGAAACACAATTACAATGAGAATATCTCATTATCTCATTGGCTTTAGCTTACTCTCCTGTTACCATGGTTTCAAATACACAGAGGAGCCCGAAACTCCGCGCGCTGCTAACAAAGAACATCTCCTTGTACAATGACATCAGATCGTGTCAGACAGAGCTGACTTAATTAAATACCTCCCGACACGCGGGGCAAACCCAGAAGTTGGGGCTACTTTTAAAGCCGGCACCTCCCGGGTGCTGCGGGAAGCTCCGCCGAGGAGCAGCCGGGTGGTTCCCGTCGGAGCGGCAAACACGGACGGTTCTGGCAATAAAATCGGTTATAAAATGATCTCTCCACTCCCTGAGCCCTCTCCCACCTCCCTTTGGCCCCTTCCTTGCCAAAGCACGGCGCTGTCCCGGTGCGGGTGACGCCGGGTGACTTTGGGTGATGCTCCGGGAAGGACGCGGGTGTCACCGGGCCAGCCCAGCCCAGCCCAGCCCAGCCCAGCACTGACCTGTTTTCCCCCTGCTTTTTCCAGCTCTGGACCCCCGGGGCAGTGTCCGAACCCCCCGGTCCCACCACCCCGGGTGGCTCAGCCGCGGCTTTCCAGCGGCGGCATTAAAAATTCCACAAATCATTTATTTACCCTGGAGTATATCCGGTGACATAATGTGACAATAATGACATCCCTGGTGGTGTTAATTGATTTTGTCCTGGTAGAGGAGGTAATTTGGCGTCCACAGCAGCCTCTAGATCACGGACCTACTGATTGTCTGCCGAGGTAATATTACTGTTAATGAAGAGAAAACACGCTTTCCTCTTTAAAAGACAATATGCTAATTAGGAGAGACAATAGAGAGTCAGGGGTCATTTATTATTTTTTAAACAGAGAGTTAATGCCAAACGACTGGCATGGAAGTGCAAAACGACTGTAAATTAATAAGTGCAATTCCTGGCTCATAAAATTCATCGTCGCTGTTAAATAAAAAGAAGGGCATTCATGAAATATTCCGGCCATCGGAATACTTGAAGGTGTGAATAATTAACAGCCACAAGTTAACATCCACCAGCTTGTAAAAGGTCTGATTAAAGGCACTGTTCATCAGCCACCAAACTATCACAGCTCGTCGGGTCAACATCTCCTAATTAATGATTTCTTATTAGAGAGGTAAAGCGTGTTTTCAGAGGAGCGTTATTTTTTGAAAGGAACGAGTGTTTTCAGCGTAATGTGTGGAATAATTAAAACTCGTTTAATGGGGCTGAGTCTGGCTGGGCTCCTCGGGGGGTGTTGCTGTGGGCGCTGGTGGCTCTGGTGACTCCGGGGGCTCTGGGAGAGGTCCCTGGGCAGATGCTTCACCTGGAGCCTCCAGCTGAGAGCTGAACTGTGCTAAAACCCACATTTTCAATTTTCCTGGAAAATGCTTCCCAGCAGCACCCAGCTCCCTCCCACAAGCAGGAACTGAGCGAGGTGGGAGCAGGAGGAGAGGTTGGCTACGGCAGCTCACCCCCGCAGCCGTGGCTCTTTCGCTGTTTTCACACCGTTTCCGTGAGTCTAATTCAGTATTAGTGGAATCCAGGGGAGGGGACCCGACCTTTGTTTCTCTTTGTTGGAAAGCTTTGAAAAATTCATTGCAGGCCATGGCTGAGGTGTCCCTGTGACCTTCATCTCCCTCTGCCTCATCTCACTGATGTTTGATGTGCAGTCACAGCTCACCTGGAGCTGCCACCTCTGCACCTGGCAGGGCCCAGCTGCCCCACACTCTCCAGGTTGGTTTTCAGCCCAACTGCCCTGAAAACCAAACTGTCTTATTTTTCTTTACATTTTAGGAGACCTCCTGGGCACTTTCTTTACCATTTTACAATTTTTCTTCACAGGAATGATGGACATTTTTTGATCTGTCTTAACCTGCTCCACTGAACTTGTACATATATTTTTACAACTTTTCCTCATAGGAATGAAAGACACTTTTTTGGTTCTGTTTTAAACTCCCCAGGTAAACTTGTGCATTTATTTATCTCCAAAGGGACTCTTTGCATTCACCTGTTGCAACATTCTCAATAGCAGAAAGAGCTGGCATCATCCCAAACTCAGGATCACCACTGAGGGGCACTNTTGAATTTGGGAGAGTTGTTTAAAAAACTATAATTTTTTTTTTTTTTTTTTTTTTTTTTTAATTAAAAGAATATCCCTGGGAGGCTGAAGAAAACACCCTATAAATTAGGAATGGTGGTCACTGGGATGCTACAAACCATGTCAGCCTGAATATTGAATTTGAGGAAATACCATTTTAGTGCATTAAAAATCATCCCAGGGTGAGCAAATACTTCACAGGGTGACCACATCCTATTGAACTCCTTTTAGGGATTTTAGGGTGATTGTATTCCCATAAATACCCAATTTGGTGAGTATTTATGCTCCAGGGGTCATCACAGGGAGGAATAACCAGCCCCAGTCTACCCAGTGAGCCACATCCATGGGGCTGGACGAGCACTGGGATTGGGATGAGCTGTTACAGGAGCCTGGGCGCTGTGACCTCGGGGAGAGCAAAACCAGGAGAGGAGAACCAGGAGGATCCCAGTGTCCCCTCAAACCCTCTGGTGCCACCCATGGTCCCCACCGGACCAGGATCAGAGGCAAATGAGCTGTGGCAGACCTGGGAATTTGGGCCCGAGCCCCCCTGGGGAGGGAGGTGCTGCTTTATCACCACCTAAACAACAACAAAGAGCTCTGGTGACAGCGTGGCCCCTGAGCTTTGGGGGTTTGGGCTTTAATTTACCTTTTAAACACGGGTTTCTGAGCATTCAAAGCCTCTCCTGGTGCTCATTTGCATTTAAAGAAGAGAAGTTCAAGCTCTTAAACCTCCAAATTCTGCATGAAGCAGGGGCTGATGAACCAATATTTACTCTGGATTCATTTTGGGGCCTAAGTGGCATTTTAGGAGCTGTTTTAATGAAGGAGCACTGCGCATGCCCCCGTGCTGTTTTGGACTCGCTCTAATGATCCGGAGGCGTGGCCATGCTTTAATGATCTCCTTTAATAATTAATCAATGGAGTTTGTAAGTGCTAATTTGCACTTTTAGGTGCACATTCTCCTTTTGAAGCCACCACACAACCCCCTATTAATGTTAATGGGAGTTGTGCTCACATTAAAAGGAGATGATACCCCGAAGGTGTTTAACATCTGACTTAGCCAGGTCTGGGACTGCATCGCTGAATGTCACTCCTTTCATTTCGGGAGACGGCTTCTGCTTGGGCTGTCACCACACGGGCACAAAGGCAGAGGCAGCTTCAAACAAGGAGAGAAACTGGGCAGTGGTTAAGGCAGTGCACCAGCCTCGACTTCTTAATCTCGGGCTTAAATCCAACTCCAGGGTGAGGTCGGTGATGGAGCAGCCGCGGAGGGTGGTGGTGTCACCCAGCGCTGTCACCCAGAGCCACCGAGGGGTATCCAGGGGTTAATTCATGCCCAGGAAAGACTGCAAGGGCCAATAGTCTGGAAAACAGATTTCCTCCACCACTTTAAGAGAGACTTTAATCACTTCTGGGGGCAATTTTTGCCGTGGCTTCCAATCCTGGCGTTTATTAATTGACATCTAATTAAAGGGAAGGAGATGAGGGCCTGTATTTTATCTCCTGACTAAACAAATCACTTCAGCAGAAATTTAAATCCTATTTACTGCGCTGGAATTAATTGGGTTAAGTGACATGGCCAAGGATCGATGCGGGAGGGTTTCACCTCTTAACCCTTTCCTGAGCCCACACCTACCAGAACCTGGGGTTTGGGGAGGTGAGTGGAGCAGCAGGGAATTATTTGGGTGCCCTGGGGTTCACACAGGGATGTGTTGGCTGACGCAGAGAGGGTGTGTGGACACAGCAGAGAGGATTAATTAATGACTAAAACCCGTCCTCTCCCCCAGAAATGGTGTCAGAGCTGTCCCCAGCTCAACCACTCAGCTGCATCACCTCACTGAGGCTTTCACAGTCACCCTTCCAAATCCTTTGGAGGGATTTGGGGAGGGATCAAATGCTATCCCGGGGGTCAGTCGGGGTCAGCTGTCCGGGCTGGCTCCCCCCAGCTCCTTGTGCACCCCCAGCTCCGCAGCAAAGCCCTCGGTGCTGTGCGAGCCCTGCTCAGCACGGACAGAACCGGCCCTGGGTTATCCGAGCTGCTCCCAGCACAAATTCCAGCCCCATCCCAGCTGCTGTGAGGAGAATTAACCCTGCCGCAGCCAGAGCTGACACACGCTCGTCAGGAGTGAGGCAGAGCGAGTCTGCTGATGAATTATGCATCTCCCTACCTGCGAGTTAATATTTACCATCTCTTGCTCCAATCCATTAGGAAGAACAAACACTGTGTTTATCCTACACGCTCCGGAGCCGTTCATTTGCATCCCTGCTGTGACGGGAGGGAGCCAGGGCGGCTGCCGGGCTCCGGAGGGTCCTGCCCGGGTCCGGGGGGCTCGGACTCAGCCTCTAGAAAGCCCTGGGTTGGACACGGCTGGGAACACTCGGGGTGGGACTGCTGGGAGGCGGCTCCGGCTGCAGGTGAGCAGCAGGGACCGGGAGGGAAGGGCTGAGGCTTGGGTGCACCCCGATCTGCTGCACCCCAGCACCCCCAGCACTCCCAGAACACTCAGAGCCCCAGAACCCCCAGCACCTCCAGAACCCCCAAAACCCTCAATGCCCTCAGAACCTCCAGTGCCCTCAGCACCCACAAAACCCCCACTGCCCCCGGAACCCCAGCACCCCCAGGACCTTCAGAACCCTCAGCGCTCTCGGAACCCCAGAACTATAGGAACCCTCAGAACCCCCAGAATCCCAGTGCCTTCGGTATCCTCAGCACCTCAGCATCCTCAGCACCTCCAGAATCCCAGTACTCCCAGTAACTCCAGCACGCTCAGAACCTCCAGCAACCCCAGCATCCTCAG
>VZTR01004023.1:38970-67497 GCA_013400775.1 Chaetops frenatus
TGCGGGGTGCGGGATGCGGGATGTGTTGTGGGCTCGCAGAGCGGCCGCGATGGCCCCGCCGGTCCCGGCATCCCAGGGCTCCCAACACCGCAGGGAACCCCGGCTGGAGTGAGGGAGGGGTACCGGTCCTAATGAAAAAACACGAATCACTTAGAAGAGAGGGGATTTGGATCCGATATGAGGGGAAAATCCTTCCCTGTGAGGGTGGGGAGGCCCTGGCCCAGGGTGCCCAGATTTGCTGTGGCTGCCCCTGGAGCTGTGGCAGTGTCCAAGGCCAGGTTGGACACTGGGGCTTGGAGCAGCCTGGGACAGTGGGAGCTGTCCCTGCCCATGGCAGGGGTGGGATGGGATGAATGTCCCCAGTCATTCCAGGATCCCATGAGTTTTCCTGGGAGCGTGCAGGGGTGGGAGCACACAGCCCATGCTGGGCTCTGCCTGGGGTCCCAGGTTCCACTTTAAAAAACAAACACAGAAATGCAGGGAAAGGAAAAAAAATAATTCTATGTCTAGAATTTAAACTTTCCTTTCATATGAATTTTTGCTTCATCACAACCCAGGGAGAGCAGAGAGACCAGGCTGGACTGCAGGACTCATCCCCAAATTAAAGATTGTGGATGTGCCGGGATATTGATGGCTCCATTAATTTATTTGTCTTGGGCCAACTTGAATGAGACCCCACTACAGAAGGGATCAAAGTGCCCCTGATGGAATCAAACCACCCCAGAAGAGATCAGACTGCCCCTGGTGGAATCAAACCACTCCAGAATTGGTCAAACCACCCCAAAAGCGACCACTTGCCTGGCTGTAGGTGCTTAGATGTGTAATGGGAGAGATGGCCCAAGCCTGGCCCCGTGGCCAGAGGCTCCCAAGGGGTTTCTGTGCTATCCAAAGTGCCTGATGGATGTGGAGACAGCCAGGCATGGATGCTGGAAGAAGAAGGGAAGAAATACTTCCTTGCTTTCTGAGCGTGGCATTTTTGTACCTCAGCAAATTGGCGTCGCTACCACTGGCAGTCCTTACTTTAAAATATGGGCATTTCTCTGCTGGAAATGCTTTCCTGCACTATTTCCTTGACCTGAAAGCTGTGAGTGTCAATACATCAGCGCTGAAGTCTGCTGAGTGCCTAGAAATAAGGGGATATCATCTCCAAAATGAGTGCCCACCAGGCTCTGTCAGCTCTGCCAGTGCAGAGCTGCTCTTTGCAACTTTGATTTACTGGCAATTGTTGGAAAAGGAGCAAGCAAGGAATGAAAACCCAATATTTCCATTACCGTTTACTTAATAAAAAAATATTGTAGGGAAGTCAGACATCATAAAACGCCCATCCTCGCTCTGTATTTACAGGGTCATCCAATAACTTGAGCCAGACCAGTAATCAATTTTAAAAAGCCCTTTGCAATTGAAGGCACAGACAAGTGAGTGCTCCATATCAATATTCCCACAGCAAAGCTGCAGCCACGCTGCTCTGGAGCTCCCCAAGCACATCAGGCTGAGCTAGAGCCCTCAGAGGGATGAGGTGGCTCACAGGGAGCACTGGAGGGGGAGGCTCACTTTCCAAGGAGCCCTTTGGAACACTGAGAAATTCCTTCTCCAGCGTGCCCAAGAGCTCTTCTGCACCATCCCCTCAGAGAACACCTTCTCTCATTGATGTGGAGGGGATTTTTATCATCAGGCTCTGGGGTTCTGGCCAATCCATGAGGCAGAAGTGCTGCCTGTGGCAAGAAAAGCTCAGTTCTGACCAGATGATTCCTCCACTCCCCTTCTTACCTTGGCTGCTTCTGGTCCTTCCCACTGCCACAGGATCACAGAATGGTTTGGGTTGGAAAGGAGCTCAAAGACCATCTGGTTCTGACCCCGTGAGCTGGTGGCTTTAGGGCTACCTCGTGTCCAACCACGTCCAGCTCAGAGTTGAGGCTCTGCCTGTGGGCAGCTCCGAATGTTCAGCTTCCTCAGAGTCACTTTGGGCCACATCTACAAGAACTTCTTTAGGAAGAGAAACCTCAGGCTGCTGCTGAAGAAATCAGCTCAGTTCCCAGAGAGGGCCATTCCCTCTGATTGTGTTCCCAGCCTGGAAAACGTCCTCCTGCACAGCAAGGGTTGGGCTTCAGGCAGGAGTGGGAGGACAAAGGCAAAACCACCCAGTCCTTTTCCTTCCTGTTGTCTGCAGCCACTCTCCAAAGACATTTTGAGATAAATTGTGCTGTTTCAAGAGTTGCTGACTCTGAGGCTTGTGGAGAACAGTGCCTGGTCCCTGAATCCCCAGGGAGCAGCAGAAGTTCCAGGGAGCAGGAGGGGCTCTGCTGCAAAGTCAAAGCAGCTCTTCTGCCAGAGTCACCCAGCATCTCTCATTTCTCAGTCCATGGTTTAATCTATTTTAATGATTATCAATACTGATGGTAAGTGTAATCACCTTGTCTGATACAATTGCTAGAACCTAAAAGTCAACTTGATTTTAATGGTTTATCATTAGGAGTATTATTTAGTCGGATTAAACTGGTCTTAATTCCTCCGCAGTCATTATTTAAAAGCTGTTTGGAGCACATTAGGGCGACCCCCCTCATCCTGGAATGAATCAATGCCCTGTCTCCATCCCATATATTTCCAGCAGCCTCTCACAAGCAGCCACACGATGGACACCGAGGCACTACAAGCTGTTAATTAATATTCATGGATCCTCCCTCCTGCCATTAGGATCCCCTTAACAACCCCCCAGCAGGGCTTGGATTTAACTCTCCTGCTGTGATGGGGCCCCGTAACCCCACCCTGGCAGCAGGAGGGCTGGGAAACACACCCTGGGATTTGGAGAAGCTGGAGCAACTTGCAGGGGACAGGTGCAGAGCTTTTGGAGTGAGTGCTGTGCTGCCATTGAATGTCTGAGTGTGTCCCTGTCACCTCCCAGGGCCAGGGGACACAGCCCAGCAGCAATCCCAGCTCATCCCAGCACGGGGCAGGGGAGCTGGGCTGCTCCAGCAGCAGGGATCCAGGGATCACTGCTGTCCTGACTGCCCAGCCACTGCAGGGAGCAGGGCCGTGCCCACCAGTGCCTTTGGGAATAAAACCTCTGGATGTCACCCAGAGGCTCTGGAGCAGGAGGTGGCACAGCCTGGATCCTTCTCTGCCTCTTCCTGCCAGGTGCCAAGTCCAATCCCTCCTCCCAGGGAGCCCCAGCCCTGCACTCCCTCGGGCACTGGGTCCTCCCTGTGCAGGGCATCCCTTCCCAGCCTCTGCTCCTGGGAGAACAGGGAAGGGCTGGGGACTTCTGAGCATCTGCAGTGACCCTGCTCAGTGTCACTGCAGCCACGGGCCCAGGAACATTCCTTGTCCTTTCCACCGTATCCATCAAGGGGTTTTTGCCCCTCTCACAGGGGCGGTACCAAAACAAATGGTGGGAGCAGCTTTTGCTGCTTCCAGAGGATGCTGAAGGGCTCGGTAAGAGGGGACAGAGGGAATGAGATGCCAGAGTGACCAATTGTGGCTCCACCTTTGTGCTGAACCAACTTCCCTTCCCAATAACACAAGTCTGGGGAGTGGCAACACAGGAAAGAACTTGGGAAAACCTCACATTCCAAGAGACAGGCAGAAGGTGCAAATAAAGCACAATTTTCTTATTTTAAACAGTTTTTTTTTTTTTTGTTGTTGAACAAGGGATCAAACCTGGGATGTCACAACCAGCAGTAGCTCCAGTCCTGGAGGAGTCTTCTGAGGACAACAGAGAACTGTGGTGGGGTGAATTTGTTTAAAATGGGATTAATTTGTTTAAAAATAAAGCCCTGGGGACGTTTTAGATGTTTCCTTTAGTTAATGAGATTTCCATGATAGTTAAAACAATGAAATTAGCAAACAATGCCGTTAATCTCGGATTACAAGCAGCACCAGGGAAGAATTAGTAAAATAAATCAAGAAGATTTAAGGCACTTTGCTCTCCAATAAAGTAGCTGGGATGGGAGCTCCATGCTGTGTTTCCCTGGGATTAAGGAAGAGGTGATAAGGATCTGCCTTTCAGTCTCTAACCTGGAATATTTGAGCATGGAAATAACGTTTTCTCAAGCCTAAACCTTGATTTAACCCATACACTAAATATTACTTTTATATGACCTATCAATAAGTAACTGCCACAGCTTCCCAATTAAAAACTCAATTATTTTCAGTCGAAAGCCCCAAATTAAATCACAGCAACTTTATACACCCCACATTTGGCTGTTCTAACCAGCAGTATGAAACGGGGATAAAAAGACATCCCAAAATAGGATTACACAGAGCAGCAATAAAAGGGGAAATAATCTTGGAAGAAATGATGGAAGAACAAATTCTAAGGGCATTAAGAAGGAGCAAGTCATGGTTTCAATCACAGCCAGGCAGGAGATTGCTAATCTCATGTGTACAGCAGATAAATCTGGGAGGACAACAAATTGCATTTTAATTTATGGACAGAAAAGGTTAATTTTTAATTCTTCCCACTCACTTCAGAAATCAGGGAAATACAGACTGAAACTAATAAAGTAATGGAGTTCTCCAAGGTGGATCCCCAAAAACACAGGGAAAATATTTCATTTTCAGTGTGTGCTTTTGGCAGCAATTTAAATGCAACACATTGAATCCATTGGTTTATTATTTTAAAACAAATTTGGTTTTGATTAGTTTTTATTATTTAAAACCAAAATTTTTATTGTATCCATTTAAGTTACTTGAAATCAAAGGAGCTCCATGATCAGCCCACAGATGTATAAAGGGAGAGGAGAGGCTGGTAAGGAGAAAAAGTTATTAAAAATTACTTTAAAACTCCTCCTAGCAATAGCTCAGCAGAGCCTGGTCACAAAACCCAATTCTCATCTCCTGCAAAACTTCCAGGCAGTCAAATTTCCAGGCACTGACACTCAGACAACTAATGACTCAACATCTAGAGCTGTTTTCAACACCAGTTGTGCAATTAGAGATAATTATTTATTCCCATTGTAAAGCAGACCATTGAAACACTGCTCATCTCCAAAGAATTAACAAGTGTGTCCTCGTCCTTTCTCCTGATGGTGCCAGCTCTTCAGTAAATTACTGGCTTGGAGCACAGAGAGCCCTGAAATACAAAATAATCACACTTCTCCAGAAGTTTTGCTGGATAATCGAGGGGTTCTGTACTTGAGTTCTGAGCTTGGTACAAACCACTTTGTTTTGTAAGAGAGAACTGGGAAAATTTGTTGAAGTCCCACCACAGAATGACAGAATCATGGAATTCTTAAGGCTGGAAAAAGCCATTCCCAAGGCCCTGGGCTGCAGCACCCTCAGCCACCAAGTTGGCAACAGCCCAACAGCCCAGAGCTCTGCAGGTGAATAAATGACAAACATGAATTATGTGCAGCTTATCAAAGAGTATTTCCAGAATATTTTTTTTTACAGCAAATGTATCAGCAACTTCTTAAAAAAAAAAAAAAAAAAAANAAAAAGCTAAACTGCCAAAATACTGAATCCAGGAACTTTCAGACAGCCCAGAGTGGAGGAGACAACCAAAGTGAGTTCCAGGGTAAACTTCCCAACAACCACCTAGCTGCTGCAGCAAATTTGTTCTGTGAAATTAAACAACATACTGGCAATTTAAAAATCTGAGACAAATTTAAAAACTGGGTTTAAAAACCGGAGGCAACCCCAAGCATTTACAGGAGTGCAGAGAAGTTGAATGTCTGGCTGGGAAATTCTCCTGGCTCAATTGTCAGGCCAGGCTCCTATTTTTAGCCCAGTAATTAAATTGCAGAGCCTGATGTTTTGTGGAGGGATAGAATGGATTCCAAAGGTGCAGGAGAAGTCTGTGTACAGCAGCTTGGCTCTTGCTGAATAAACTCTGGTTATCCAGGAACAGCCTGGCCATGTTTAATGACAAGGAAAACATGTGGAAGAGCTGAACACAATTCCCTGACAACAGGGTGATGTCAAAGCAAAAAAAAAAAAAAAAAAAAAGGGAAAAAATGTTAGTGAAGGGTTTTGTCTGAACTAAACACAAGGCAGAGCTGTTTGGGTTTGGAGGGAGCAGGGGAGGAAGGACACAGGGGAGGAAATAAGAAGAAAGGATGGAGTTTTCCAGAAAAACTTGCACTGGATTCAGGCTCGTAGAAACTTCAGGATGGTGCTGCTCCAAGACCAAGGGCAGGAGTAATTTAGGACTTTAAAACATGTAGGATTGCAGCCCTATGTACAAGGGAATACCAAATAATTAATATGATTAAATAGTCATGCACAGAGCATAAAGCTCTAACAAAATCCAAACCTGGATTTAGCATCTCTGAGAAGCTCCAGAACATCTCGAGGAATCCCACCCACCTCCTGCTGCAAAGTGGGAGGAAACACAGACTGGAGACAGGAATGATGTCCAATTTATAATTCAGCTGTGCAGTGATGGAACCCCTCTCAAAGTGAACAGGAGGGCAGTTCCTGCTGTACAGACAATTGGACACTGCCATTAATTATGGGAATGAGTGCCTGCTTGTGCAGCCAAAGGCCTTTAAGTGCAGCCACCAAAGCTTTGGGATGAGGGTGTTGTTATGCAGTTAAACCAGGCTGAAGGGGCTCCAGGGGAATCCTGCCCTGGAGCTGCTGCTCCAGGAGCCCATTTGTTTCCAGGATTAATCCATGGCAGCCACGGCAGATGGAAGCACAGGGATAGTGCAGCGGACACAGAGTGAGTGAACTCCTAATCCTGCCTTGGACCTTGAGAAATGAGGGTTTATTTTCCACCTAATGAAACTCTGGACACAATCAGGAATAAAGTCGGCCAGAATTAGGCAATTTCTCCTCAAAACAGACTGTTACACAAATACCAATGATGAAACACCTCCCTCTTAGAAATTAGGACTTTTGGGGTTAATTCGTGTTTTCCAAGACCCAGGTGAGCCCATCCTTTGGTTTCTGGACTAAAGTGATGGATAAATTTGTCAGATTTTTATTTTCTTGCTTGGCAAGAGGCAGCAGTGAAGCTCTTTTTAAAAAGCAGTGCCTTCCTTACCTTCAGGGCTCTCCAAGCAGGAGGTCTGCTTTTGTTTTCTCTTGATTACAAATACTTCATCCATTCCCAACCAACACTTTATACTTGACCAGATTCCTGTAAGTTCCTCAACCTGATCTGGAAGCATCTGTTTCCAATACAATCTGAACTGGAGGACTATTACCAAGATTGGATTCAGACCCCAATCAAGGCAGAACCCAGGAATTGATGTCATGTGCAGCCTGGCACTGCAGTCCCAGGGCAGGGAATGGAGAGGGGGGAGTTTTGGGGGCAATAAAAAGTTGATTTTCAGAGTCTATCATAGAAAAGCATCTGCAAATCTGTGCAGAACGTACTGTGAGGGTCATCAAGATCAAGTTCTGGGGGTTTCTGGGTAAATAAATACTGCCTGGTTTCTGTTTCCAGCTGGGGGCTGGAGCAGAAGAAAGTTGGGATTTTATTCATGGAATAGCCCCTGGAATCCCACAATCTGCCCACAAAATGCAGTGTCCCATAAGAGATAAAACCAGAGTTTGTTTCAGAAGAAGCCAGGACCCCCAGTTCAGTCTCCCCACCTCAGTGGGGGATTGTGTTCTGTGATGGAGAAGGTTTTACCCAACCCACGATGCAGGGGCTGGGAGTGACACTGGAATTCCTGAGCCCATCCCAAGGCAGTCTGGTCACTCCTCTGATTGCAGGGCCTTCTGAAATTCCTTTAATCAGAAAGACAACACTGATGCCTGGGAATCATAACTCCTGGAAGGGTTCCAGGTAAATCTGGGGAAGAACTTGTTTTTAATCTGGAACGGATTAACACAAAATGCCTGGAATCTTGTTCCATCCTGGTTCATGGAGTTACACCAAGATGTTTTCACACACAAACCTACAATTCTTCCTACAGAAAAAAAAAAATCAGAAAATCTCTTCTTTTTTTGCTCTTTTAAGTGCCAATCCAAGCTTTGGTAACCATTCAGGTGACTGCAGTGCACACCCCACCCCATCCCTGTTCAGCAGGTATTTAGAGCCAAGGTACAAAAGTTTCTCTAAATATTTTGCCTTTTACTTCTTTAGCACAAAATGCCAATGCTCCACCTAGAAAGAGCATGACTAACAATAATGCCTACACTGGGTATGAATATATGAAATATAAAAACACCTCATCACAATGTGCAACCCCTCCCAGCTTTCAGTATCTACTTATTGTCTCCAAGTTATAAATTAGCCTCTTCAAAGTAGCTTTAATGTTGGTATTTTCTATAAACTTGCTATTCTTGTAAGAATTATCATTAGAGAAAGGGCACAAATTCTTGTTCAGCAAGAAGATTTTATTGGCAGGTAAGAAAAATGTGATTTTAAAAAAATCTGCTTTATTTCTGATCTATTTATTAACAAGCCTACCCTGAATCTTTAGCTATAACAGGAGAATGATACAAAAATGTCAAGGAACAAAACTCCAAAGCTTCCAACGAGCCAGGGAAGGTGGTTAACAAAGCAGAGGACCCAGGAGGATTTGGGTTTTGGCATCTTTAGAACAAGGCTCAGTCCACAGGTGCAGCTTCCCATCATGGCCAATGCAAAGAGCAGGTTAAAGGTGCCTTCTGTGCATCTTCTCCGGAACTAAACCCAATTTTTATACACAAATTATTAAAGTAACAGTTTTAGAAATACAAAGAAATGTAAAAATGTACCCCACAGTAGCCAGTTAGAGATAATTTGGGCATTTTGTGGTATAACACATTCAAAGACCTTCAGTCATCCTTGTCCATGTGTTCCTGGGGCTCTGAATTTTCTGAGTTTCAGCACAAATCACTGAAAATTCAAGAACTGTTACAGTCCTTGGATCTCTGGTCAATGCCATTTTTGTGGGAGTGCAAACAGCAGGGATAATCTGCTCCCAAATGGTAAACAGTTTTTAAGGAATCTGGTGCTTGTAGCAGCCTATTTAGTAGATCTTCCTGAAAATACTGTGGCATTCCAGGTAGAGAGAGAATATCAACAGGCTTAGAAATTAATTAATCATTTCCATAATCAATTAAAATGTCTGTATATAATTGACGAAGTAAAGTCTTCTGTTTTTTTGATGTATTTGTTGGGTTTTTATAAATATACTGACAGTGAGGAGGAAAAGGTGATGGCACCTTTGTAAAAAGGGGCTACAATTTAAAACTTATTTTCCTCTAATTCTAACTTTTGTTCCCATGACAGAATAGCTTGGAGAAAGAAAAGGGGGGATGCCACTTGCTCATGACAACAATCATACAAAGCAGATTTCTGCTGATAAATCCAGCTGTAGATATTCCCTTCCTCTCCCCCTGCCAATCAATCCTCTTCCAGCAATCAAAGACCAGCATTTGCCTAAAATTCTCATCATCCTTCTCTGAATGGGAAAAAAAGCCCCCTCATTCTGTTTAGTGTTAGGTTTGAGTTGAGGAGGGCTCAGTGTGAGGGAGAGTCCAACACAGGAAACAACAGAAAACAAAACAAACAAGTGCCAAAAAGCCACTCACACTTTTATGGAGCTGAGGGAATCTGCTGCCCAGGTCAAACAGACAGGACACACAGCCACAAACGAAGCCTGGCATTTCAATCAGGTCAGGAGAGTCCTGGAGAAGAAAAGCACATGGATTTTGGCAAGAACGCTCTGAGGCATTTCAGAGGATTAAACTGAGAGTCCACGGGCTGAGTGTGTGGACAGAGCTCCTTTCAAGCAGTGCAGTGCTGCTCTTCAGGTGACCAAAGAGGGCTAGGAAGGGTTTAATCTTCATCTCACAACAATGCAGATCAAAACTGGTGCCAGGCTTTGGGATATGACACTGATATCCATGCAGTCCTCCTGCTAAAAAAGCCTGGGCACAATAACTCAAACCAAAACTAAAAACTGTTGCTTCAGCCACGAAAAAAAAAAAGAATCATCTTGTCAGGAGAAAGCAAAATACTCATTTTTCACAGTTTAAGAGTTGCTGGTTTTCTCAGTCTGGCTGTGTTTTGAAAATAAACTGCTTCCCTGCTGGGCCTTGCTGCTGGATTACAATTATTTCCCTGGCATTAGTAGAGGGCCATCCAGCTGCTGGAATGGGCTGTGAACTTTCCTGCTGCACTGACAGCAGCAGGTACAATGGTGATTTTCCACTTTTATTGATTTTTTTTGTGGTCTCCACGTGGATGTTTACAGCATTTCCCACAGGCAGAACAACATTTATGTTCTGTTAGTTCAGAGCAGCACATCCTCAGGGCCCAAAGGACACAACGAGCCTGGGAAGCTGCTGAAAGAAAAAAATTTATAACTTCTTTATTTTGAGCTGTGTGGGAAAAACATCCACATACATGATTGCTAAATCTTTGTTAAAAGATCCTCCAGGTTTTTTTAAAGTGCACAAACTTTTCAAGACACTTCTGGGTGGGATTTTTTTATTTTTTTTTTTAATGGAAACAGGTAAGACTTTCCATTATTCCTTGGGATTGCTGGACTGTGCTGCTGGTTCCTGAGGAGCAGCTGACAGAGAGCAGTGACACCCAGAGCTCCACACCCCACAGTCCAGGCTGTGCCCATATTCCTCAGGCTGGGAATGACACACAAACAAATTAGCTGAAAAATAACATCTGCTGTTGATTTGAGGTCACTTTCTGTTTGCAGTACAAATATGCAAATGTTAAGGTAGAATTTCATGTCTCTTTTTCTTGGCAGCCATGGCAGTTCCACCTCTTTTTTCCTGGGCTCTGTGCCCACCCCTGCTCGCTGTTGTAGTGCTGAGGGTGGCAGTGGAGGAGCTGCTGGGGAACTCCTTGGTGGACACTGCTCCTGAGAGGAAATGTTAATTCTCACCTTCTCTCTTATATTAGAATTATATATTATATCTAATAATTTGTGATTAAATAACATCTAATAAACAAAACTGATGAATAGAATAGAATGCAACTTTCTGCCCACATATCTTGATTAGAGACTGCAAAAGTAAGGACATTTGATATGTGAATTACTAAAATCTCACTAATATATTGATGATTGTAGCATTTTGGACCAGGTAGTGGCAGTTCATTGCTCCAAAGCCTGTGTTTGTTTCCAGAGGAGGCAGCAGGAAGGAAATCCCTCAGCACTGCCCTATCTCCAGGTTTATTATCAGTTCCATATTGAATCTGCTTTATCCCTATTTAGTCTGTGGGGAGGCATCTGGTTTACTTCAGCTTTTTGTTACCTCTACCATACCATGGATTTTCTCTCCTATTTTTTTCAATTGATGAGTTAATGGTTTTGATTTGACATAATATGAAGAGAGCTGTCTTCCATTTCAGACAAAACAGTAGTCCTTGGGCAGGCTGAACATTCCAGCCACTGCCAGGATTTGCTCAAGCACAACTCCAGTAATTTCATTCCCTGGAATATGTTTTTTTATATGCATATATTGAAACAGAACACATGAATATGTCAACATATTTTATGCTATAAGCAAATAAAGCCCTGTTTCAATCAACAGGGAGGAAACCAACAGAACCCCACAAAGAAATGAGGCTTGGTTTCAACTCCCACATATTTCCACAAGAACCATGGAATCAGTTCAAATATGGAAGCAGGTTCCACAAATCTATTGCGTTTTTTATGTCTATACCAACTGCAAGTACTTCATGGAAAATATTCCCAGATGTGTGTGGGTCAGAAATGAGAAGGAAGGGAAAACTGGAGGCAACAGGTCTCAGAAGTCCAGAATTTGTACCCTGTGATTTTTGGATCCCTCTGAGACATAACAGTTCTTTAAATGCTGTAGGAAAATCTCTCAGTACAGACTGTGCTACATCATGGAAAACATTTTGATTGTTGTGAAATCTTACCTTTTGTCACCTGATTCTTGAGCTTATAGTAAACAAATAGTGAAATCCTAATTAGATCCTTGTTCCCACGAAAAGCAGCAGTGATAATCTAAAAGAAATGAAACATTTGCTTGTTCTGTAGGCAAACAGTTTGAAATATCTCAACTGCACAGAAATGCTGCTTCATAATCATCATGTGAATGACAAACACCAAATCACTGCCAGAAATACATATCAATGTAAATATCTGGGCAATTATGACTTGGTTTATAGATGGTAGAAATAAGAAAACCTTCTGTTAAACACAGAAGGGCTCAGAATGAACACAGAGTTCACAAGTCCCCTGAAGCCCCTAAACTGGAGAGCTGTGATTGACAATGAGGACGAGGGAGCAATCCCAAATCTGAGCCCACTGGACACACTCTGCTGAATTCCGTGCTCACAAACATAACAGGTTTAATGTAAAGCCCCTCTCCAATTAATATTTCAGCTCCCATTTCTGCAGCTCAACAGCTGAGTAAGCGTGGTTTTATTTCACTTGATTTCCACAGCCCTTTTGCCAGGTCAGTAAATTATATCTCCCTTATGGGGACAGACTTTGGAGTCAATCCCATTTTTTCCCAGGCATTTTGAGGTGCTGAGATCATTCCCACTTTTCCTTTGTCATCTCCTACCTGCATGTCTGAAAGCTGAACACAGTGACCAAGTGATTCAGCACTGTGCAAGCGCCAGCTCCAGTGCTACTCCTGACCTTTTCCCAACCCAAATTGGGAATGGCAGCACAGGATTGGTGGGAGAGCATGGATTTCAATAAACCTTGAGCCAGCTTGAGCTGCAAGTGCACACACAACTCGGGGTGGAGAAGATAAGAGAGGAGAGGTGATTTATTCTCATTTGCTCTAAGTGGCAGAGATTAGTGTCAAGTCAGTACAACAGCACAGTACATCAAGCTCATTTGTCAACCACCAAATATTTTTGCAAACACGAACTACACGCTTCTCTGGCATATTATTCTATCTGTATTATGCAGATAGAGGAACATATCCGAGATAAAATTTAAAAAAAAAAGGAATAAAAGAAAAGAAGGCAGCTTTTGCAAAAGGCTTCAGGCAAGATTACTCATGTTTGAATCTCAGAACTGCTTAAGACTTTCAACTTCGGGGAGAGCAGCAGGCAGAGAGCAGACAATGAAAATGAGCCCTGTGACAGTGCTCCAGCATCCCACACATCCCTGGCACATTCTTCCAGCAGGTGCCAGATCCAGGGAGCTCCATTCCTGCACAATCTCCTGCTCCCTGCTGGAAATACTGAGAGGAGCCACCACTCCTGGACAGAGATCCAAGCCCAGGAGCTGATTTCTGCCTCCATCCCCACCCCATGCAAATCCCCAAATCCCGTTAGGGATGCTGAACATCCTCTGTGCAAAGCCCTGCACATCCAGAGGGATGCAGCAGCTCCAATCTCCCACAGGAGCCTGCCAAATTCCAGGGAATCAACACAGCCACTGTAAACCAGGCATTACCCACACAATGATGATTACTGACACAAGCTGGACTTCTAGGGAAGAAAAATACTTTGTGGATCTGATATGCAACACCTCAAATTTATCATTGCAGCATTTTGGTCTGAGCTTGTGTTGGATGAAGCTGTCAGTGACACTGAGGAGCCAGAAATCTGCTACAGGAGAAGCTAAACCAGGGAATTTTTTGGAATTTAACATCCAAACTCTGATTTTTTTTCATGTTCAATGTGATGCTAATAAAGTCACAGTACTTCCCTTAGAGGTACTCACCCGAATTCTGAATGTGCTACTCCCTCTTAAAATATATATTTATATAAAATATGTATCTATTTGTTGGTTCCATCCAATTAATTTGGAGATAATGCTATGAACAAGAAGTAACTTATGACTCAGATTCCAGGTGAGCTTTAAAGTCACCAAAATCCATCCAGCCTATCCAGTGACTCTACATAGTGTCAAACAGTCTGTGTTAACACTCCACAGGAAACATGGGAAGATAAAAAACTTGCAGAAGGCAAGTGCAGGGTGATCCCGCCCCCAAAATTCCCTAAGTGATGCCACCATTATGCACCAAACTGTTCAAATCTTGAAAAAGTTTCAAAATTTGTTTTCCCAGAGAATCATTCTCAGTAAAGTCAGGACTCTCTTTGCTCGTGGGCCAGAAACTCATTTTTCTTTCCATGAGACTTCAGGTTTTTGTGGCTTGAAATGCTGGAACAATTTTCCTGCAAGAATTGGCTGCCTCTCCAGAGAACTGTCATCATTGGACCTAAAGCAATTAAATAATAAAAATACAACATACATTTATACACTGAGAAATCACCTGAGCCCGGAGGATATATTCAGTTTCTTCTGCTTATACTGGGGAAGTTATTAGGGTTTGGAGCCATCTTTGAAAATAACTTTTAAAGTTAAAAAAAAATGTTGCAAGGAGTATTTCAAGTATCTTTTTATTCAATTCAGGCACTGTGCAGTTGAGCAGACTCAGTAAAACAGGACATGGTATTTAAATTTGATTTTTTAGGTTGTTACTATTCAATATTTATGCAGCAGAATATTTATATTGCCAGTCCCTGAGACTATAATTTTAGTATTACAAAAATTGCTACTTTTCTTAAATCCCTGGCAAAATATCCTGTCCCAGGAAGAGCAAACCCAGGAATTCCACATGAAAAGAGGATCAGGAGACTGCCAGGACATTTCTTTGCTTCCTACAGTATTGAAGTTGTCAGTGATGAGAAAAGCATAGAATGGTTTGGGTTGGAAGGGACCTTAAAGATCATCCAGTTCCAACCCCCAAATAATAAAATTATATTAAAAACGGGTTTTATTCCTATAACAATTCTTTGCCTGTAACCTCATACTCTTTCTTAGATTGCTGCTCAAATACTGGTTATTTCCATCTGGAAAAGTTCCAGAGGAGATGTGACCTTGGATCCTTGGCATCATCCCTTTCTGCAAAGGTTTAGTGCTTGTCCAGCCACACATAAAACTATTGTGGTCCAAGATATTTTGGAATAAGGAATCAGTAACCTGAGCCTCTTGTTTGGATACTTTTCCTCAGTTTAATATCTTACTCTGGAGTGAGTGAACAGAAACAGAGAATGCTTTAGAAGTGAAACCCACGTGCTTAGGAACAGCCATCCAGTGCAGACAAGGAAAAGCAGCTTTTCCCTGGAATTTGGGAGATTTGCCCAGCTCCTCTGCCTCTCCAGCTGCTGTGAACATCCCTGTGTTCTGGTTGTCGAATAACCAGGACTGCAAGTGATGTATGAGGATGTCAGATGTGTGTTTGGCTGGTGTGCAAGGTCTTTAAACTGCAGTTAAAAAAAGGATTCATTTGTACTGTGTTCATCATTTAATTCCTGCTGGGGAAGGAAAAGGTAGAGCTGGGCTATGGAGAAACCAGGGTTTCTGCAATGTCCCAGTGTTAACCTGGTCACTGGATTTTGCCTTAAACTGTTCTCGGAAAGCATTTTAGACACTCCTCGCTGTGAATTCTGCCTGGCCAGATTTCACCTGGAAACCAAGTTCCCAAAGAACAATCCCAGTTTATCTTAACCCGGGATAGTGGAAGGTGTCCCTGCTCATGGCAGGGCTGGAACGGGATGAGCTTTAAGGTCCCTTCCAACCCAAACCAGTCCGGGCTCTTTGATGCTGTGAACTGTGATTTCATGGTTTTATTAACAACAATAAACCAAGCAACAGAAGAGAAGGAAGCGCCTTTCAGGAGAGCCCAGCGTCCCATCCCGGGGAGCCGCATCCCTGGGGGAACGGGATCCCGGAGCTGCTGTTCCCCTTTTCCCTGCGGAGCCGGGGAGAGCCGCAGGGACCTCGGAGGGAGCCGCGGCATCGAGGGAGGAAGGACATTGGAATAACAGCCGGGAACGGCGTCGGGCACCGGGCGAGGGGGACACGGACCCGAGCGGGGCCGGCACCGACCCGCCATCGCCTCAGAGCGCGGGCCCGGGGCGCCCCATGCGGGCGGGGAGGGAGGCAGGGGAGCACCGGGAGTAGCGGGATAGCCGGGATGGCCGGGAAAAGCGGGATAGGCGGGATAGCCAGGACGCCCGGAGCAGCGCGATCCCCGCAGCCCCGGCCCGCCGGCCCCTCCCGGCCCTTCCCGGCCCGGCCCGGCCCGACCCGNGCCCCCTGCGGGCGGGCGAGCGGCGCTGCGGCCTCGGCCCGCCTGAGAGCCGGACCCGCCGGAGCGGGAGCGGAGCGGCCCCAAACACCCCTCGAGTCCGGGGTTTGACCCCTGAATCCCAGCCCGGGGAAGGATGGAAGGGCGCACAGCGGGTTGTCTGCTTCCCGGGTGCAGATGTGCCCTCCAGGGCTGGGCAGAGGGGCGGGATCACTCCCTGACCTGTGGGAAATGCAAGAGCATCAGGAGACCTGTGGCACCAGCACACAACTGCTCCCTTCAACACATCTTAATCTGAGCAATACAAAGAATTCTAATTAACCATCCTGGGATCTTTGTAGTGATCTTTGTCCTTTTAAACCATAGAATGGTTTGGGTTGGGAGGACCTTAAAGCTCATCCCATCCCACCCCTGCCAAGGCAGGGACACCTCCCACTGTCCCAGGCTGCTCCAAGCCCCAATGTCCAGCCTGGCCTTGGGCACTGCCACAACTCCAGGGGTCCAGGGGCAGCCACAGCTTCTCTGGGAAGGACTTTTCCCTAATGTCCCATCTAACCCTGCCCACCTTCTCCACAGGGCCATTCCCCCTTGTCCTATCACTCCAGGCCCTCGTGAAAAGTGCCTCTCCAGCCTCTTTGCAAGCCCCCTTTAGGTCCGGGAAGCCGGACATGAATATTTTAAAATATTTTGATAGGGAAGAGTGTTGTATAATTTACTGAATTTTTAATGGAGTTTTACTTTTTATTCTCATACAGGCTCGTCATGTCAGTGGTTGCTGCAGCCTAGCTAATTAACACAGGGCTGGGAGAATGATTAAAGGCAGGCTCTGGGTATCGGCATTGTTCTGGTTTAATTACTGCTCAGGCAATGATTCTGTGTTGGTTTTGGCAGTTGAGCTGCATTTGTCTGGCATGGTGAAACTCCCTGTTATGTCCATGACACTCATCTGTTGGGGATAGGCAAAACCAGGAGGATTTGTAATAGTTTTAGAGGCAGGCTTATGGAGGGAATAGGTTTTGTTATGTGGGGAAGGTGTCCCCTCCATCCCAAGCATTCCAGGATTTTTGTGACTGTAGGAGAGGGGCTCCTGGATGGACCCTTCTTACAGTCCCATTGTCCTACCAGCCTGAATCCATCCCTGTTTCCTTTGGATCTGTGCTGTAGCCTCATCACAGGTCCTCTGTCTCACCTTGTCTCCTTTTGTTCCTGAATATTTTAAAACTTGTGTTAATTCTAGGGAAAAATGAGCAAAAAAAGCAGTTTATATGTGAAAAACCACTGTAAAGATACTTCCAAAATCCTTCTAGAGACTAAAAGAAGTTTTCAGAAACAGAGATTGAGATTCCCAAGTTTATCCAGGCCTGTTGCTGCCCCTGAATAAGCACATCTTTGATGTCACGAGCTGCATTTCATGACACTCCCTGAAAAAAGATGTGACTAAAGAGAGGATAATGTGGAAGACAGCCAGTTACTCCATAACTGTAAATGACACTAAAAGTGGTGTGTAACATTATATATTTATGGCTACAATTTTGTTCTGCTGTCACATAACAAAATGAATAATGCATCAGTCCAAGAACTTGTCATTAAGTGAATTTCTTTGTTGCCTTGCGATTAAAATATAAAAACCTTTGGTGTGTGTGTATGTGTGACATTAACCCTTTTCTGGGAGCAAAATGCAGGCTGGGTGAAGGCACTGTTTGAGTGGAAAATGGAAGTAGGTTTTATCATTTGACAGGTGAAATACTGTTAGTGATATTCAACGGAGGGATTTGAAGACATTCAGGAAGGTTTTTTCTGTGGATGAGAGACTATAAATGCACTTTATTTCTAAAAAACAAACTTCTCAGTACAAGAAGGACAGGGACACACTGAATTCTGGGGAGAGCTGTGAAAATGACACAAAATCCAGCTGGAGGTGGCCCTGACCACCTTGGACTTGATTGTCACTTGGAGGCACCCTCCAATCTCAGCCCCACTCTAAGAGATGAGACATTGAATAATTAAAAAGATGAGACTTACTCAGATGAAGAATCCGCTGAGCTGAGATCTGGTCCCTCCTAAAAACACCTCTGAAGTTCATGGGCTCCACCCCAGTTCCTGTGGGTGTCAGTCTCTTTTCCATGCTGTCTTCCTTTAATCCTTGTCCTCCTGAGGAGAGAGGAGAACATCTATTTACAGCCTGAAAAGGGAGACTAAAGGGCCACTATAATTTCTGATTAGGAGAAAATTGCCTTTGTGGTTAAAGTCAGTTAAACTTGATATGGAATTTCAGGCCCCAGCTGAAATCCTTGTCCCGTCCCGTGAGTCCTGCTGAGGGAAAATAAAAGGAAACCCTAATTCAGTTAGATCAGGGTGAAACAGTTTTGGTGTTGTGCCTTCCAGACTCCTCCATGTAGATGCATGGGATGAGTTTGCACCTCTCAAAAGTAAGATTAAACTTATGTGAAATACCATTTATCTCAGAATGCATTAATGTGATTTTTTTTTTTATTTTCTCCTATTTCTCCCTAATGTAATTGACAGCAAAATCGAATCAGTTTCCTACCAAGTTGGACTTGAAAGGTGAACATTGAATTTTCTATTACTTGGTTTTAATGCAATGTGTACGCCTCACGATTTGATAAATTCAGACCTGCTGGGGAAAAGCTGGGAACCACATTTTGGACACAAAGGATCAGATCTTGTTTTATTTGGCAGAAAATATTGGTTTAAATTTTGAAGTTGTGAGAGGAAAAATGTTTTTTCTGCAGAATGTGTTGAAAACTCAGGGAGTTGGTTTCTGGAGCAGGAGGTTCTCAGGTTGGGAAGGATGTTGGAAGAAAAACAAAACAGATGCAGTGGTACCACCCAAAAAACCCCAAAACAATCACCCCACAAACAAACCCAAACTAACAAAACCCCCCAAAACACAGAGAAACTGAGGAAATGAAAACCTTGTGAGGATGGCTCAGGAAAAGGACAGGACAGCATGAGCAGAGTGAGAAAGAGATGAAAATAAAGATACGTTTCCTTCAAAAGGAAAAAAGGAGACTTTTGAGAGAGCAAAGGATCATTAATTCAGACACCAGAACAAACCAGTGACCTGATGTCCTCTGGTTCTCATTGAGTTGGGAAAAGTCTCTGGCTAATGAGTAATTTCCTAATTGTGGAGTGCTGAAAGGCTTTGCTTAGGGAAGCAACATCAGGACAAACATCAGGTGAGCCCAGACCTGACAGCTCTTGCCTCAACAGGTTTGGAAACCTCGAGGATTTTCCAATCCAACATTCCTACAGTTTCACTCTTATTTATACAAAGAATTCTACAAATCTATCAAACAAAACTTTGCCTGCCAAGCTACTTCCATATCAGTGCTCATACTAATTAATTTAAATAACTTCTCCTGTAAGGTGCTGCCTGTCTTTTATTTTCCCCTGTCTGCTTTCCTTAAGCTCCCAAGCAACTTCTGCTGCTGAGCTCTGCTGCCGATGTGAAATGAGGTGCTGGTGGAAGCCTGTTCCCCTTCCAAAGCCCTGTGCTCCTCTGAGGTGCAGCGTTAATGATGGGAAGCTTATTAAGCAAGTTTTTTAAGGTTTTTTTGTGAGGTATTTCTCTGTAGCCAGGGGGAGAACCTGTGCACTAGCAAGGTGTGAGCACCTCGTAGAGCAGGGACCGCTTCTCTCCCGTGTAACTCAGCACAAATCCCTGTGTTAATTTTCACTGCTATGAATTAGCTGGTTTCATTAGCAGCTTCAGAGGCTGGCTGATTAATATTAATAATCCCTGTTAGCCCATAGACTTAATTAGGGTGAGGCACAGCTGGATGCCGTGCGGAACCAGCCCCGGCTCCAGCCGCGGTGTCTCTGCCCTGATTGCTGAGCTCTTAGCTCGGGGCAACCGGGACCGGCAGCTCCTCAATACCGCTTACTGAGGGTTACTTATCAATACCTCTCCTCCTTCCTGCTTCCAGGACCCTTTTAAAGGCTGCTGGCTCCCACCCAGGACCTGGCAGCGCGGTTAGAGCAGTCCCTGTAGTTGGGTAGGGGTTTTTCTCTGTTTGGGAGTAGCCGCCTTTGCTCTCCTGAGTGTTTTCGTCACTGCTGCTCTCAGGGACAGAACACAAAATTCCTTGGGCTGTCAGCAGCAGCTTCACTCATTTGTCCTGACTCTCTCTAAAAATACTTGTGCAAGCCGAATGCTGCTTTTGACCGTTTCGGGTATTTCAAAGTAGGAAAAACCAACAGGAATGTTAGGACTGAAGAGTGCAGCAGAGCTGTTCAAGGACTCCTCACCTCGCAGAGCTGCAGCTCCGGTGGCACCGACCCAGCACTCGATACTGGGTTGGGTTCAGAGCCTGAAACCCTGGCAGCAGTGGAGCTGCGCAGCTCAGGTAGCACAGTTCATAAACTGTGCAGCTCAATTAAGGAAGCCCTGTCCGTGGAAAGCAAAGCCAGTGGAAGGAGGTGCCTGCAGTAATAAAATATTCGGTTCAGTGGGGAAATGATGCAGCTGGTTAATGAAAATGTTACCTGAGATGTGAAACCTGAATGTATGTGGGGATGTAAAAACGAGGCTGGGTGTGTTTGAGTTTGTCCAAAGGGAGGCTGAGGTGATTTTTTTTGTTGTTGTTGCTTGTGAATATTGTGGAGACCTCTCTTAACAAGCAGTGGTTATAAAGAAATGAGTATGCAAAGTTTCCCTATTTGTGGTAAACTTTATCACGGCGGTGGCGCAGCAGAGGTTGGGTTTGTGATGCAGATGAGCCTTTGGAGCAGGGCAGCTGTTAACGAGCTCTGAGCATTGCACAAGGCAATGTTCACCTGCAAACCCAAACAGCAGCACCGGGGCTGGCCCCTCCGAGACCTGGGTCATAATCCCAGAGGTTTATTCAGGGAAAACCTCTTTTAATTTCAGCAGGAGCTGTGACTGGTACACGGTAACTGGAGAATAGGCAAGGCTTGGTGTGGAAACAAGGGAAAGCTTTATGTGGTCCTCAAGGTGTTTGTCCTGGCTGATTCCATCAGAATCAGGGGAGTGTGGCCTGATTTTAAAAATATGAGTGGTTTAGGGGAACATTCGTGGGTGTGCTTCTTGGCCAGCCTTGAGGTGCACATGTTTAAAGGCCATTAATAGGTGGTGCCCTGTCCTGGATCTGTCCCCTGCCGAGGCCACCCCAGCACAGAGCAGGATTTATTTATCCCATCCCAGATTTCAGCCTAAAACCCAGAGTTTAGCTAAACTGAAACCTCAGAGGTGTGATCTGTGAGTCCTGCATAATTCTCCTTAGTTTTCCATGGCTGATTCCTGGCATACAACAGGATTTTGGCATCGGGACAAGCTGCAGGGACATGAACCTGATTTTGCCATTAGCCTTTTATGTTGGGAGGGGAGTGGGTTCTTATGAATACCCCAAATTAAAGAGACTCCAGCCTGACTGTGAAATTAATAGAGCTATCAACCCCCCCTCTGTCATTATACAACCACTGTTAATTATTTACAAGCAAACTTCTGCATAACAGTGCTGTAGCTGTCGGCATTGTCGTTATTAAAATTAAAATGCTTTGTCTGGGTGGAAGATAACATGACTCATTTTGGTGAAGTGTAATGAATATGGAATAATCTGTTGCTTTTCCCCAATTAGTCGGAGGGAGAACAATAGCCTGTCTCTTCCCTAACAAGATGTTTGTTTTTAAAAGTCTAACAAAATAAATATTTTTAGGGCTTTGCTGAAAAAGGGTGTCATTCATTGGAGCTGTTATAATAAAAGTTAAAACCAATTTATTTTTTTCCAGGATGGGGAAAAACCTATTTTCATAAAATAAATTCTCTTTTTTCAGCTGATGAAAGATGTGTTTGAACCTTTTTGTTTTACTACCACAATATCTTGCTTTGTCTTTTGTGCAAAGACTTTAAAGCTCATCTTGTTCCCTGCCATGAGCCAGACCAGCCTGGCCTTGGATATTCCAGGGCTGGGGAATCCACAATCGCTGCACAATTCTGATTGCTATTAGAAGTCAAAATTAGGTTCACAGTGAGCAAAGGAAGCTCTGGTTTCCTGCTGTCCAATGAATAAAGTCGTTATCAGATGCAGAAATAAAATCCAACCCCTCTCTGGGCTCTCCTAGTCAGACCATCCTGCCCTGTGAAATGTATTATACTAAAATCTCCTGTTCAGAAAATTATTTTCAGAGTGAGAATGTTTCTGTTCTGCCATCATCTCACAAGTCTCATGGAAGTGGGAGAGAAGCCAGCTGTGTTCTCCACGTCCTTCCTGAGCTAAAAGGAAGATTCAAGGAACACACAACTGTATTTCACTTGAACAATAACAACAACTTTAACATCATTAAAAGAATGTGTTCACCCCCCATTAATTTTGTATTTGATTGCCCAGGCTGTGGTGCAATGAGCAGGAGCAGAAAACCTATTAGGAGGAATTGCCATCAAAATTGAGGACCTGTATGACTGAATGTGTGTTCTAGGGAGCAAATTTTTTTTAAAAACGGTAATGTATAAACTCCTTCACTATTACAAAAGCCCTAACAAGGGTTGTACAAACATTTCTCCTCATTATCTTCGGGCAAACAGGCTTTCCTTTCTGTCCAAGGCTGCTTGACCTTACACTTGACTGTTCCCAGTTGGTTCCTTTGATATTTCTTTAGCTGTTATTAGAAAAATATCCTGGCTGGGACACTCCCAGTGAGGATTTGCTCCTGTGCACTCCCAGGAGAGGAGGACACAGCCAGGCTGGGATCCATGGGGTCGGTTTGAGTTAAACTTGACTTGGTGGGAACCTGGAATTCACTTCTCAGAGGGAAGTTAAGGGGAAAGCATAGACATGTTTAAGGTGGAAGGATCAGGTGTGTGTGGAATGCCTCTGGAATGCTTTGGAGATCATTTCTGTCACAGCTGCCAGGCTCTGGAGGTGCTCAGGTAGGTCCTGGGCACGGGTCCCACCTGGGCAGGTCCCTCTGGAAGAGCTGGCTGAGGTTCAGGAGTTGGTGAGGTGTCACAAGTGTCACCTGAAGGCTGCATCTCCTCAGTGTCCTGCTCTCTCTCCCCTGATTTTTCTTTTGGCTCAAGTTCCTCCAGAGGCACTGACAGGCTCCAGCCTCCGAGAAGAGGCCCCATAAGTAATATTAACTTCTGCAATTTCCTTGTTACTCTAAAGCAGGTTATTAATTAACTGAATGTAACCACTGGCTGTTGATAAATCCTTTTAACTAATTCAAATTCTATCTTGAGCTGGGAGCACTTTCACTGGAGCTGCTGCTCAAGTTAAGCTGGGTGAGGAATTATCCCTGATGTGTTTTCCAGCGCCGGGGCTGGGGTGAAGGGAGAGAAGAGATTTGTTTGCTTGATTCCACATGACAACTCCAGGGTAACTGAATATTCTGTACGGTCGGGTTGACAGGGCTGAGCACCCGCCAGCAGCCTCACTCACATACCAGAGCCAGGGGGATGGAAGGGGCACTGGCAGCTGGGATGGAGCCCATCCCAATTTCTCTAAAGAGCGCCAATTTGCCGTCAATTATTCATGTTCTGCCGAGGTCTCACTTCTGAGAGGTATGAATAACTTAAATATGCTTTCGTGTAACAGTTTGAATAATGAATAAATTACTGCGAGAGGAGTTGGGGAGCAGGGCTGAGTGTTAAATAATGGAGGAGCTTTTGGGGGGAGCGCGGTCGTTCAGGGCGGAGCTGTTCCTGGGTTTCTCCGGCTGCAGGAGCCGTGGTTATCAGATGTAGAAATGCATTACAGTGATGCCTGGGAGAAGTGCTGTGAGCTGGCTGGAGGTGCCAGGGAAGGGAAAAGCCGTGCCTGTGTGCGGGACAGGAACCTGCAGAGCCCCTGGATCCTCCTGGGGCTCAGCTGTCTCCTTCCCCTCGCCGAGCTCGGGGGGCACCTTGTCCCTGGGCTCCAGAATTAAAGCTTTGCTTTGGGGGAACCCTGGAACTGGGGTGGATTGCCAGGTACCTGGGAGGAACTTCAGGACACTCAGTACTTGTCTGGTGACTGCTGCTTCAGGAGACTTTGAGGTTCAGTGGTTTTTGCATTTATTTACTGCTCTAGTGCCATTTTCCATTCCAGAGTGGCATTTTTCACGACAGGGTTCCTGGATTCTGACCCTGTAGTCCCCCTCGAGCTCTGCCCCATTTCCTCCTTCACTCTCTGTAGACAGAAATGCACATTATTCCCTTTGTAAAATTTTAAACCGAATTCCTTTACTGTAACATCACTGCAGTCTTGAAAATAAGTCACAGATCTAAAAGCTGGTTAAGCAACCCTTGAAAACGAGCAGCTTTTGACAGCCTCATTGTGACAGTGATGGAATTGGTGTTTGTTATGAAGCAATTTATTCCATCTTAGCACTGTGTTGTTTAATTTAGCCTAATATTTTAATATCACAGAGACATTTAAACGTGGAATTCTTACGAATCTGCCTTACTGATGTTAAAAATGCTAAGTCTGATGAAGTGTTATATAAAGCATCAGTGTGTGCTGAACCAGCAGCCAAATATGATTTCTTATAGACTGAAAATCAAAGAAAACTGTCCTGACAGCACCCAGATTATCGAGTAATTTATTTATATAAAAAATTGATCAAGTTGTCTGTTTGCAGCAGTAGAAGCTGGCACATTGCTAAGTACATTCTTACCCCTCTGCAGCACTGGGTTCTGCACAGGCTGTGCAGCCAAAATTGCCTCAGAGCTCTGGGATATGTGGTTCACTTCAGGCAGCTTCTGGCCCACCAAAGCTGCTGATTAAACCAGTTAAACAGGGGAGAATATTCACTCAACTAAAAGGACCCAGAACTGGCTGTGGGTGGTGGTACAGCCCTGGAATTCTGCTAGGAGAGATCCCTCAAAAGGCTCTATAATTCCTGATTTTCCTGCAGTTGCCTCCATAGGGACACAGGTTCCTTGTGTCCAAGAGCTGGATGCTGAGAGCAGGTCAGCTCCCAGCACTGCAGCAAGGTGTTCCATTAGGAAAAAAACACTTTTAACCCCTAAAATTAATTTTAGGGGTTAAATTAATTAATAGACTTCATAACTTATCATTTCATTACCTGGTCCAGCTCAGCATCCATGGGATTTCAAGGGATGTGAAGTGTGGAAACCTGTCCTGACAGAAAAAAAAAAAGAGAGGCTCATAGGAAACAATGGTTGTCTTGTGGGAAGATTTTAAATATATGCAGCTGATCCCATGGGAACTGCTGCAGTCTATTCACCCTGTGTGAAAATGATGCTCTCTCAATATAATCTCTAATCCTTTTCTTTCACTGAAAAATGTGAGAATTTTATTTCCAAGTTTTGAAAGAATGCTCTGCTTTAGGGAGTAAATGCTTTCCAAGCATAAAAATAAAATAAACTGTGATTAGTGCAACACAGAGGGGAAAGGTTCTCTGAAATATCTTGTAATATTCTGTCCATGAATTGCGTATGTGGATGTTCTTGGGAAGTGTATCCAGGCTTTTTTTTTTTTTTTTTCCCTGGATGGGTGCAGGGGGGAAGGAATTATCCAGCAGTCTTGGCAGTATTTCAAACTTCTGTAACTCTTTGAGACAGAAATTCCACAAAATAATTTTTTGCTTGTAAGATGGGGAAGAAGAATTTCAACAGAAGGGGGTTCTACCTGAAATTCAACGTTTTCTTTGGAGATGACTCTAATCTTCCTGCTGCTGATGGAAAAGGAAACTAAAAGTAAATATGCAGTGGTTGCAAACACTTATCCACAGAGCATGGAAATCCAAAGCTGTTCTGTTCACTCCATGGTGAATAACACCAGCCCCAGCGGGCTCAGCAGAGCTGCTGTCCCAGCCTTTAAGGGCCCAGGTCCTGAGGATCACACCCTGTTTGGTGCAAACCAATCATTTCTGAGGGGAATTTTACAGTCTGGCAAGGCAAAGAGTCACTAACATTATTTTCCTTCTGTTTTCCTCCAGTGCCTTTCATGCAAGGCATCCAAAGCCCTCTGTAATCCATGAGTTGAGCATGGCAGCAGGGCTGCAAGGTAAGGAAAGGGAGTTTTGTTTCCTTTTTTAGGTTCCTCAGAGCTCTGGGTGTGTTGTGCCCAAGATGACCACGATAAAACAGCTCCCAGCTCTCTAACACTTTCCAGTTTTAAAAAATTCCCAGACCACTTTCCTCTGCTGTGTAATTGACTGGACACTTTAAGTTACTTTTTGGGACCAGATGCTCATTTTATACCTTTTAGATTTTTGAAGATTTCAGAAAATGAGCACGGCCTTGTGTTTATTAAAGAGCTTTGGCACCTGTGGTGGCTCAGCCCTTCTGTGGGGAATCAGAAATTCCATGTGGGAGTTGTGCTGCAGCATCTGGGGAGAGCCAGGTGTGGTGCCCATGGCAAACTGGTGTCACAGAGTGTGGGAGTCTGGTCATTAATTGGATTTCCTCGGGAGCCCTGGCTGGGCTGGGTTGGGAGCATCCCTGTCCTCACTGCAGCTCCAGCAAGGGAAAAACCAGAAAATGTCCTGTAAAGCTTCAGGTTCCTGAACATGAACTCCAGTGGCCTGAGTTCCCTAAAATTCCTTAAACAAGAGTGAAGGCTGTCCTGATGGATGTTGTGTAGCACAGAACTAGATAAAAAATGTTATTGCACAATGCTTTGAAGGTTGTGTTTCTGTCTTCAGTGGGATAACACCAGACAATCAAGCAGCTGGATTTGAATTTCAAGTCTTTCAGAAGTTAAGGAAATTATTTTCTTGTAGAATTTCCTTCACCGTAAATATATAAAAAAAATATTATCTTCTCCCTTACTCTGTGGTTTAAAAGGGTTTTTTTTCTCTGTCCTTCTAATGTCATTCTGCAGAAGCTGAGCTCCTGATAACTGTAAGGTTCAGCCTTTCAGCTCAAGTTCAATTGACTTTTGGATGCCTGTAGGTCCAACTGCCCTTTTACATGGAATTTTTGTTGTTAATCTTCTATTATTGGGGGAATTATTTTGCAAACAGACCAATTCAGTAGCTTCAAGCTCTGAAACCTGTCAGGCTGGCTTTTATTCTGATTGCTTCTGATAAGGAGCTTTGGTAAGAATACTGTGCCTGCAGCAAGTGGAGAGACTCAACCTTGGAGGGGAGCAGCTTCAAGGTCCCAGGGAAAGGGTGGCTCTTTCAGCTTGGCATGAAAAGAGAAACGAGGTGTTGAAAATCAGATCAAACCTTGGAATTAATGTGGGACTGCACCAGAAGCAGTGGAAGTGGTTTGTGTTATCAGCTGAGGGGTTTTTCCTGCACAACGATGACCTGAGGTTTGTCCCAAGCGCTGGAGTTTCTGCTTTGCTCCCCATTTTTTGGCCTTGGAAAGGTGTGGATCCCTGCTGTGAATCCCCTCAGATGCAGTGCCAGGGGGATCCAGGCAGGACGGACAAACTTTGGCCAAATCTTTTGTCTTTTCCATTCCTTCTGTGTCCCTTCTTGGGACACAAATACAGTGAGTGAGAAAACTCTGGTGGGTGGTGTGGAGTCAAGGTGATGTAGATTCAGGGTGATGAGACACCTCAGGAACCACACTCCGAAGCAAATTTATTGCCCAACTTGACCGTTTTAAAAAAGAAAATTTAAAAATTATATTTTATAAGACACAAGACTTGTTTTCCCTGTTCCCCATTGCCTGCTGCCTATTAATAGCAAATCTTGTAGGGAGCAAGGAAATGCTTAAGGAACAATTCTCTTTAATGCTGATGCAAGGAAAGTATTTCCAGCACTGTTACACAATGTAAGCATTAAGAGGATTTGCTATAATTCCACTTCCAAGGGCTCACAATAAATAAATGTTTTTTCTGCATTATCCTGAGTGCTGTCCATAAAACTCACATAAAATTGTCTGTTCAGGTAGAGCTCAGGGCCTCTCTGAGAAACTCCTGGGCAGGAGCACACCCAGGGGAGGATCATTTGCACAAGGGCAGGGACCAGGGAAGATCCTGAGCTGGAAGGGACCCAGGAGGGTGATGAAGCTGCTGTGTTTCAGAGCAGCTGAGCAAAGGGAGGGCTCAATGCCCCTCCCTTCCCAGAGCACTTTTCTGCATTATGTGGGCACATTTTGTTGTGCTACTCCCGAGGCTCAGGTTAAAAGCCAAAGCAAACCTCAGCCCCTGTTTTGTGCTCACATAAAGGCTGCAGAAGAGCATTTATTCCTTTGGCCAGGAAATCTTCTCTCCAGCAAGGCTGTTCACTTGTTCTCTTTCTTTCAAACAGTGTGAGCTTACCGAGGGCTGCTTCCCCTCCTTCCCAGGGAAGGATAGCTTTCCACTAACACAGAGAGTTCTGTTTCCTCTATTAAAAACAACTGCCCTCAAGTGGAGCAGGCTTTGTATTTTGCCCTGGAAACAGAGCAGCTCATTCAGAGATAAGGCCTCCCTGCCTTTGGGTTCCTTCAGTCACCTGACGGAGCCACGGGTAACTTTTAGGCTGCTTTAGTCTGCATTCCTGGGATGCTTTCCCCGTGGCACCGCAATTAACAGCTCCGAGATCCCTGCCTGCTGCCCCTGCCCTGGATGCTGCCCGGGGGGAGAGGAGAGGGGGGACAGGAGTTGTCCCCAGAGCACCTGTCCCCATCCCTGAGCATGGCCTGGGGGGATCCCGAGCAGGTAAAAA
>VZTR01004023.1:67506-117467 GCA_013400775.1 Chaetops frenatus
AAAAAAATCTGTTTGTGTCCGCGGCTTCCTGAACTTCTATTTTTGAGCTTGGGAATGGCTGAGTGTGAGTGGGGTGTGAGTGTCTGAGCTCCCACCATCCCTTCAGTTCAGGTGGGTGATTTGTGCCTTGGGATTTGCAACCTCAGCTCCTTTCTGCTTCTGCCTGATGGAACTGGGAGTCCTGTGGAATGCTTCCATAGAGGTGGGGAAATGAAAACTGTCCTGTTTTGTGGCATTAGCAATTGACTGTCTATTAAAATGGAGATTGTTCCAGGGAGTTGCTTCCGGAAGGTTCTCAGGGTTTTGCCCTGGTTGTGCCCCCTCTGTGGATGCCCCAACCCTGGCAGTGTTCAAAGCCACACTGGGTGAGGCCTTGGGCAACCTGGGTTAGTGGGAGGTGGCCCTGCCCATGGCAGGGGGTGGGAATGGATGGGCTTTCAGGTTCCTCCCAACCCCTTAACATTCTGTGATTCTGTGATCATATTTGACTTTGGTTTTTTCCCCTGAAAAAGGGAATAAAATAGGGATTAAGGGGACTCCATATCTTAAATAATAATTATAAGTGATGAATCTTGTGGCTTTATTTGTCAGCTCAAGAGAAGAATCCAGAGCTGACACCCAGAGTGAATCCATGTGGGACCTGACTCTAAGCAGAGTTTTAGGACTCGAGTGCAGGACACTTCCCAAAGTGTCAGCCTGGCCCTGCCTGCCTCAGCCTCTGCTCCATTCCCCAGCCACAGAGAAGAGCAGAGTTTCACCTCAGCCAAGACTTTTTTTTACAGGAGTTTAAAAGACCCCAGGGATGATTTTGGCAATAAGAGTGACTGTTTTTTCTAAACAAAACTTGCTATCTTCTCAATCTTGAAAAATAATGTTTTTCTGGAGTTAAGACCCAACAACGCAGAAAATAAAGGAAGAGGCTTCACCCTTCTCCTCCAGCTCTGCTCCTGACCAGGGAAAGGGGTTTGGAACCCTCATCAGCTGGTCCAGGCACCAGCCTGCTCAGGTAACAGGCACCGAAAGGAAGAAAGCCTTGGGTTCAGTTATTACGTATTTTTAAATCTAATTTTAAGCTACTTAGTGTTTGAAGGTAAAAATTCACACAGTTCATGAATGCACTTAAGGATGTCCCTGGCTCAGGGCGTCCTGTCTGACACTTTCACTCACATTTAAAATTCTTAGCTAAACTGGAATGTGTCAATCAATGCATTTGCTAATTTTTCCTCCTTTTTTCTTTTTTTACATTTTTTTCTTTTAGACTGGGGACACAGAAGCCTTGAAATACAGTCCAGGTTTATCCTTCATATTAAACTGATTGCTCCTGGCCAGGATTGTCCCCATTTTGTCCCCACCTGAGCCCTCCATGCCCGTGGTGCCTGCACAGGGGGCTGAGCAGAGCCATGCATCACCTCTTTAGGCTGGTTTTGGCACAGAAGGACCTGTCCCGGGCAGGGGATCTCTTCTCCCTGGAGGATGCTGAGATTGAAGGAAGCCTCTCTGAAGCTCTTGAACAGATCAGAATCATTAGTTCAGCTGCAGTGAGTGAAACAGTGTCCTTAATGATTCTTTTTATGAAATTATATTGTATAAATAAGTTGGGGGGGTGAGGGTATGAGAGTATATTGTATATATAGGGGAGGATATAAACAACTTAAATTTCTGATAAGACTTGAAGAGCAAAGCATAAGATTTAAAAATGTGCTGTCAAAATCCAGTTCCCACTGCTGGTTTTCCTTCAAAGATATTTCAAGTTCATCTTTATAATAATTTTTGTTGAATAGTTATTTTTTAAAAATTAAAGATTGAATGAGATGATACCTTAACAGTAATGAGAATTAAGACTTGTGGGATGACAAATTCCAGAATTTTATCACACTGACCACTTGTTGTAAAGGCGGACGTGAGAAAATGGACGCTGGACTGGTACAAAAACTTAATTTGTGGAGTCCTGGCAAACCAACTCATTGGAAAACACCTTTTGCTGTGCCCCAGGACTACCAGACCAACGACAACGACCAGGCTGTGGTGGAGATCTGCATCACCCGGATCACCTCGGCCATCCGGGAAACCGCCTCCATCGAAAAGCACGGCCGAGCCCTGGTGGCCCTCTGGGAGTCCTGCCTGGAGCACAACCTCAGACCCTCTGGCAAAGACGAGGATGCCCCCCATGCCAAAATTGCATCTGACATCATGAGCTGTATCCTGCAGGTAGGGCTGGGCTGGAAGCAGGCAGCGCTGTGCAGTTTTGGTTTTTAAAATTTGTAACTTTTTTTATTTTGGGGTGCTTGGGAGTGGTTGTGTTCAAAATGAAGAGCTTGGGGAATTGCCTTGTTCTGATTCCTCCTGTCTTGAAGTCATTGAGGGAGCTCATAGAATAATGGAATCATTTGGGTTGGAAGGATCTCAAAGCCCATCCAGTGCCACCCCTGCCATGGGCAAGGACACCTTTTACTGTCCCAGGCTGCTCCAAGCCCCATCCAGCCTGGCCTTGGGCACTGCCAGGGATGGGCAGCCACAGCAGAGTTATAAAAGTGCATTTACTGCTCCCTGAAACAGAGCTTTTATTGGCAAGTTTCTTAGCACTAAAAAAAAAGGTATAAAAGGAGGTTTTCCAGCAGATGTGGGGACAGTTGGAACAATAATGAATATCTGCCAGCTGGGCTGGATCTCAGGCAGGTCTCTGTTGATATCAGCAGCAGGGAGGTCCCCAAGGTTTGCAAACATCACTGCATCACTTTATTGAAATCTGCTCTTCATTGTCACCTCCACATTTTCGAAGTGTGCCTTCCTGCCCTGTTGTTTATCATGGAACAAATGAAACCTTTCTCCTTCCCTCTGAATTCAAACCTTTTCTTAACTAAGGATTTTATCTTTATTGTAAGGAGGGTGAGGGGAAAGAATTGTTCTTTGGAATTTTCTTGGATCTTTTAAATCCTATTGAGGGAGCCAAGCCTTATCTTCCCATTCTTTGTGTGGAGCAGCAGAGCAATAACTTGGAGCAGCATTTGGCTCCTGCTCCATGGTGTCTCAGCCAAACATAACGAGGCATTATGTTGATTTAAACATGCTGCTGCAGAAAGCTCCATTTATTTGAAGGGCTTTTCTCATTAAAGATGCAGCTTTTGGTCATATGGCAGCTGCCAGAATTATCTGTCTTGACACCAAGGAGTGGTTGCAGCCCCTTCTTCCTTAGGGGTCTCTGGAAGGGAGTGCCCAGTGCTTGGCAAGTCTCTGGTCCAAGGAAAAACCCTCAGAGCCACTCAAACTCTGGAATAACACATCTGGGGTTTCTCAGTCTAAATTTATTCTATTCAGGGCTGCTCCAGAATGGAAGTCCAGAAAGTCTGCTCTGCTTTTTCTTACACTGTTCTGTTGCTGTCTGAAACATCTGGGTTCCAGGGGTTGCCTGAGATTTCGGCTGCTAATTAAACATAATCACATTGCAGGATTATTTTCAGAAACAGGGATGTGCTCCAGTTTCAAAGAGCTGCTCAGAACTGAGTGGAGAGCACTGCACTGGTTAAGGAGGCTCCAGAGGAAATGTGGGTCCTCAGTCACACACAAGCCTGTCCTGCTGCTGGGGGAATTCAGCAGGCAATGGATGGATGTGGTTTGTACACCCAATTTTCTGTGTAAATAATAGCAAAAAACCTTTTCTGACCTTGATTCAAAACCCCAGTGTACACTCAGGGACCCTGGGATCTCTGAAGCTTGGACTCATATTAGGAAGAGGAGTTTGCACTCCTGAAAAATCTCAGTGTTCAGAGGAATTGGCTGGAGAGTCCCAGAGCTGTGGCTGCCCCTGGATCCATGGAAGTTTCCACAGTCAGGTTGGACACTGGGGTTTGGAGCAGCCTGGGATAGTGGGAGGTGTCCCTGCCTGTGGCAGGAGGTGGGAGAAGTTGAGTTTTAGGGACCTTTCCAACCCAAACCATTCAGTGATTCTGTGAGTTTAAATTAAAAAATGAAATCTTAATGATTACAGATTAATTAATGATCAATACTAAAGCTATTACACTGAGCAAATTTCCAGTGCTGCTCCCAGTGGGATGGATGCATCCTGTCTTCCCAGGGAGCACCAAACGCAGTTTCTTGTTAGAAATGTTAACATTTAGTTAGTGCACTTCATACCTTATGTATTTTATTTATATTTATGCACCACATATTTTATTAGTGCACTTCTAACATAAGACAAAAACAGGGCTGTTCTTAATGTTTCCTGCTGCAGCAGTTTTAAATTTCCATATTTGCTCTTTCTTTGACTCCTGCCTTCAGTGCTGGTACCAAAACATGACCTTTCTCGACAGGTTTTTTGCTCTTTTCCCCTTCTTGCTTTGACTTTGGTTTCCCTACTCTGCACAGCACAGGACTTTTATATTAATATATTTTTTAATGTTTTTGCAGAATTACAACCGGCCTCCTGTGATGGCCTTGGCTGTGCCAGTGGCAGTGAAATTCCTGCAGAGGGGCAATAAGGAGCTGTGCAGGAACATGTCCAGTTACCTGTCCTTGGCTGCCATTGCCAAGGCAGAGCTGCTGGCTGAGCACACAGAAAACATTGTCAGGAGTGTCCTTCAAGGTAGGCCCAGCCCAGAGTTTGGGTTTAATCCAGGCTGTGTGAGACCAGCAAGGCTGTGTGAGGCATGTACAGAACCACTGCTTTATAGAATCAATCAATCTTTCAGTGTGGGAAAGACTCCAGGATCAATCCAACCATGAAACAAATCATGCATGAAAACATAGGAAATGTATAAAGCAAACCTATGGAAATCTCTATAAGTATGATCAAATGTATTAATCACACACTGATAACAGATTTTCTCAAGGAATATGTGAATTTACTGCACCTCTGGAGGTTTTGTATTGGCTGACCCACAGGGCAGGAAATACATCTGTACTCGTTAATATTCCCTGCTAATGGACTCCAAATTATCAGCCCTGATATGAGGCACCAGCCTTGGAGCTCTTATCCTTCCTCTTAGTGTCACTGGCAAGGCTCCAAAAGAGAAATGGGGATGAAATTAATCCCATTCTGTGGTGGAAGAGTCAGATAGAAGATAGAAAAGCTTTGTACTGGTTTTTCCATTTCGCCTACATTATTAGCTTTATATAGAACAATGTTGCTAATCTTTCTACATTTTGTTTTTTGTGGTTTAAAAAAGCCAAAAATATTCATTCCTCTATCAAAAGGAGTCCAATTGAATGGGAGTAATAAAGTTCACAGTGTTTGTTGCAATACAGTGCTACTGCAGTGGTAAAATCACTGTTCTCCTTCAAATAGGGGTAACAGCAGTGAGTAGCAATAGCTAATTAATAAAAGAACATTGTTATGAAGATGTTAAGCCCTCAAATTAAATGTGTGCATCCTGTATGTATTGATTTATAAATTAATTTATTAATTTAATCTTTTATTATTTGTGTGCTAACATTATGCATTGCCACTTGTAACTGTGGGGTAGGAAGAGAAAGAAATAGTGAATATATTCATGTTTTTGGGACACCAAGACCTGAGTCGTGTATTTATGCCCTTCCACCAGCAGATGTTGCTGTGGATATCAGGTTTGGGAATTCCAGCCTGGAAGGGGCCGCTCGGAGCAGGCAGAACGATTTGTTTTGCGTAGTGACTTAATTACACTGCTCGTAATTGGTGTTTCGGGCATGAAACGTTGGGTCTGCAGCAGGCTGAGAGCGGAGAGCTGCCCTGAGAGTGTTCGCTGGAGGGAGCAGGAGGGGAAGATGCTGAGGATGGATTTCCAAGGCAGTTCTTGGAGACAAAGCCGTGTTGTGGGGCTGCCCAGACGGGGCTCAGCCTCGTGGCACCAGGCTCAGCAAACTTTGGCCCCTTGCCTGCGCATGTTGGAGAGGAACTGGAGTTTTTCATTACTTGGGGCAACTCTCTGGCTGCACAACCCGGTTCTTATCTCATGAGCTAAGAAAGAGCTCTTTGGGAAGGGTTTGAGTGCCCTGCCCCAGTGAGCGTGGGCTCTGAGCACGCCTGGTCCGTCAGCACCGGGGGTCACACGGATTTATTCCCATTCCCGGGCGACTGAGACAGCTCTGCCCTGAAATCCGAGAGTCCCGTGGCTGCTCCTGCTTCCAGAGGAGCTCAGGCATCCCGTGGTGCTGGGCTGTGCCTCAGCCCCGCTCCTTCAGCTGTGTTGGCCGTGCAGGATTGCAGGGGCTTTTCCATTTATTGCGGCCCCAATTCCCCCCTCAAACGCTATTTCCTCGGTGTTTTCCAAACTGTGGACAAAGGGAAGAGTAGCTGAGGGAGGAGGGAAAGGGAGAAGTGTGCTGGAGGAGGTGAGTTGTGGTGCTGGGCTGTGGGAAAGCTCCGCTGCTCCTGGGAGGTGACAGAGGAAGAGCTGAGCTCTTGGGAAGAGGGAGATTTTCCAGCCCAGTCAGTGAGGATGGAAGGTCTGGCTTTGCCTTTGGTCCTGTGCCAAACCTGAGCAGAGATAGGAGAAGGCTCCTTCCAAGACAAAGCATTTCAGGTATGAGCTGCAGTAAGAGAAGCGGCCAGGAAGGATTTCTGGGGATCTTTTTGAGGATTTTCCTTTTCCTGCTGCATTTCACGGACATTTGTTTTCACTTAATGGAGGGCACTGAACAGAGGGAGGATTTGAGAGTGGTTTTGCCCTTGCACAATGCTGGGACCTCAAGTGTTGTTGTAACTCTGAAGATCTGGTTTTTGGCTGCCGGAGATGAACAGAGCTAATATTTCATTGTTCTCTAGCTAAGGTTATTTGCAGATATTACCTAGTGAGGGATTTTTGTCAAGTTTACTGCCAAGCATTTACAATGTAGATACATTTTTATTGCAGGAGAAATTCCAGCAATCAGAGCAATTCTTTTTCACTTAAATAAGCAGTGCTGCCAAAACTTTGGAGCAGCTCATATAACTTTAGGTACAAAGCACAACCCCCTTGAATGGCACAGGAAAGTGGAATTCACCTTTTTTTACTGCTTTTGTATCCTGGCTGCAAAGATCTGTTATGGTCAGGAGGAGGTGAAATAGCAACATGTCAGGAAATTTGTCAAAATGTATTCTTAGGACATCTGTAGAGAATGACAGAGACAGGGAAACGTGGGAATAGAGAAGAAGGATGGGCTGCTTCCAGGGGAAATAGGAATTCCTTTGAATAAGACATTTCTCATGATAACTTGTTCAGAGGCTTCAACAGGTAGCAAGTAATGGTTCTTGTTGTAAATGGTTACATATCCAGTGAGCAGCTATTCATCATTCTCTGCTTGGGCTCTGTTTTCTACATGAAAATCACCACCAGTTCCTTGGCTCTCTGCAGCTGCTGCTTTGCTCTGGATCCAGCCCTAGGGATTTGGGATAAGTCTGTGTGAGAGAGAAGAGAATCACTGGCACTGAGCAGTGGTTCTGCCTTGTACAAACCCCCTGAGGGCAGCAAACAAGTCCAAATGTGCCTCAAAACCTCAGAGGGCCAGGATTGTGCATGGGGTCTCTCTGCTCCTGTCACATGCTGCTATTCATGTTTTCTCTATCAGCAGCTAAAACTTCAAAACGTGGGGAAAGTCCCACCTGGGACTCAGTTCAGAATTTTGGTTTGTGAGAAGAGTAGAGAGTTTTAATCTAGTAAAGCATCTTTATTTACAAAACAACTTTACAAAAATAAATTCAATAAAATTATCACAAAGTCAATGTACAATATAATACAGCTGCATTTCTTCCCAATGTAACATCAGATTATGATGGGGAATATTATTTTTATATCAATCCATGGCACAAATAATGCTTTAAGCAAGGAGCTATCTTTCTTAGAGTCTACACATTACTAACAACAGTTAATAGATAACGTATTTCCTGACTTGGGCCGTTTCTCTGTAAAATTCACATTAACACTATAGAACCCAAGGACTGGAAGAGCCTGGAATGGTTTGCATTGGAAGGGACTTAAAGCTCATCCCATTCCACCCCCTGCCATGGGCAGGGACACTTTCCACCATCCCAGGCTGCTCCAAGCCCTGTCCAACCCAGCCTTGGGCACTGCCAGGGATCCAGGGCAGCCAGGGCTGCTCTGTTCCACAGAGCCAGGTCAGGTTTTCCTCAGCAGGGATGTTGGCAGTTCCCTTTGGCTCCAGAATGTCCATGGTGACGCTGGCTTTATACGTCAGAAAAGCCTGCACTGGAGAGACAGAGCTGCCTGAGCCCAGGAGCAGCTTTTCCAATGCCATGCCTTGCTCTGTGGGTGTTTTTTCAGTGTTTTTCCAGGACAGCAGGCAGAGATCAAATCCCATCTCCACAGTGCCTCATTGAGTGAACTTGCAGCACTGATACTCCTTAGGAATTCCAGAGGCAGGGCCTCCTGCAGCTCTGGCTGTTGCAGTGTTGATGCCCAGCTCTGTGAAATCCACTGCCAGGGCAGAGCCCAGGCTTTAGGACACGTACTGGGCTCCTCCGTAGGGCAGCACCTCCGTCACCCCCCAGCCCACCACGTTGCCCCGGGTGCCACAGGTGTCCCCTCTGCTCTGGGCTGTCACCTGGGCGGGGCTGAGCACTCTGTCCCACAGGTTAAAGCCAGTCAGCTTCCCCGAGAAGGCCAGAGCTTCATCAAACCCCCCTCCCACGCAGCAGCCGTTCTTCTCCTGCCCCAGCTGCAGGATTCCCCCGTCGGGGATGGTGTGAGCTTCAGCCACGCCCGAGGCACGGGCTGCCAGCTCCCCATGCACCCACAGGGATGTGGATCCGTTCTCTGAGCTCCAGGAGCCACACAGGTGGAGCCATTTCCCGGGGATAACCACATTTCTGGCAGCTAATTTGTGCTGGGCGCTCCCCACGGCGAGCACGGCCGAGTCCCGGCTCAGGTACAGCTGCATCTCGTAGGGGTTGGACTTGGTGCCGTAGGAGAAGACAATGGTTTTGTCCAAGGCCTCGGTCACCTTGAGCCAGATGCAGGCAGTGAAGGAGCTCAGGGTCATTCCAGAGGTCGGGTGGACACTCCCAAAGATCTTCCTGGAGCGCATGGGGAACAGAATTGCGGTTTCACAGCCTGGAAAGGTTTAGGAGATGGTCAGGTAAATAAGAACCGGTTTGTTTGTACGTGCACAGCTGGGAACTTTGGCATTGCATGGAATCATCAAGACTGGAAAAGACCTCTGTGATCACCAAGTTGTGGCTGCCCCTGGATCTCTGGGAATGTCAAAGGGCAGGCTGGGTGAGGCTTGGAGTAGCCTAGGACAGTGGAAGGTGTCCCTGCCCATGGCAGGCGGGATTGGAACGAGATGATCATTAAGATCCCTTCACCCCAAACCATTCCATGATTCTGTGAAGTCCAACTCCAGCCCAGCACCACCCTGTTCACCACTGAACCAGGCCCTCAAGTGCCACATCCACCCATTTTTGAACACTTCCAGTGACAGGGACTCCATCAGCTCTCCTGGCAGCCTGCCCCAATGCCTGATCCAGTGCTCACTCCCAAGCTTCCCAAAGGGAGCTGAGAGCTCAGCTCATCCAGTGGGATGCAGGAACCCACCCCGGGATGCTTTGAAAGAGCTGTCAGAGCTGATGGAGGAATTGCTGACACTGGCAAGGGATAATCCAGCTGCAGGAACCTCTTGGCTCTTCCCTGCATGCGCAGGTGGGCACTGTACAGTGCTGTGGGATCCAAAGGGTTAATGCAGCCTGTCTGCCCTGCTGTTTCCCTTGGGAAACTGGGCTTCCCCAGGCTCTGAATGGACACCACCTCCTGGGAGAGGGACTCTTTCAGCCCTTGAAACTGGGCAATTATGCCAGGTAATTGGCTGAGCCTCCCTCGGTGCACCTGAGGTGCTATTTTAGTGAAAATACCAATGCTGTGCTGAGGAAAGGGGTCAGGGATCCCCTCAAACAGCAGGTTTGGATCCCCTGGCATTCCCAGGATGTGTCTGGAGCAGGGAACTGCTGGGTGGCTGTGCCATGGATAATGGGGGGCATCAGGGCACAGGAGCTTCTGAATAGCAGAAAACGTTGGCAGGAACGTGCTGAGATGGGTTTGCTTGTTTAATTGACATAATGACTCCCTTTCCTGGCCCTGCCTTTAGGATTTTTTGGTCAGGAGCATTCATGGGCACTGGTTAAACAGGGGAAATTATGAGACAACTGATGCTTTTAAAGCAGTTCTTCTCTCACATAACAGGAACTCATGCAGCTTGGGGAAGCAGCTGGTGATCAGTGAAGCCAAGCCATTCCTGGTGGTTTCTGTGCTGTTCCCTGGTTGTACCTAAGTTAATATCCAAGGTGACAGGAGGGAACAAGCAGCCCCTTCTCCAATTAAGCTGCTTCATTTCCTGTATAAAGCAGCTGGAGGATCTGAAATGTGTAAAACATGTGGAAATTTCTGCTCCAGGGAATGAAGGACTCTTTGTGCCCTCCAGGACTGAGCTGCTGTGGTATTTCATGGGCTGCTTCCCTCCAGCTTTGAGCAGATTTTACATCTACCATTGACCCTTCCGAGGAGGGGCAGGGTCAGTGAGCCACTGCTGAGGATTCTCCTTAAAGTGCTACTTAGGAGCACGATTGTGAAAAGGCTTTTAATTAGTAGGCTTTCAGGCTTTATTATCAAAGCCTAAACAAAATTAAAACCAGCCTCGGTGAAGAACAAGAAAGTGTGATCAGAAAATCCCTCAAGAGTATGGCTGGCAGTAAGTCAAGATGTAAGAAATTAAAGTCAGTTGCTAAAAATTCCCTTGGAAAAAAAATATTCAGAGTCATATTCTGGAATTACTTAAAATGTAGCCTTTAAATTTCAAAGCATGGCTGTTTTATGTAAAATCATGTGGGAACCAGTGGAAATAAACTGAATTTCCACTGATGATCCTCAATGCAGATCGAGTTTGTTGCCCTCACCTGGTGCAGAGTAGCTGCTGAGGCTGGCAGGGTTCCAGGGAGATAAGGAACGAGATCACACTCTCTGCAAGGTTTGTGTTTGGGGAAAAGAGGAACGTGCTCAAAGATCTCCTCCCTGTGCACAAAGATTGCTGAGGTGTTGAGATAAAGCAGTGAAAACAATCTATTTCTAAAGCTGAGTCTGTGCCCTGCATGAAGGGGTGGGTTGGGGTGGGCTGTAAAAGCTTTGATGTGAACAATGTTGTTGCCTTTGCTGAAGCAATCACAGGCTGCTCCGTTTGCTCCTTGGTGTGGTGCTCTCACTCTGGAGATGCTGCACCCCCTCCTTCCTACCCACCCACCCTGCGGGGGTAGATTTTTGGGGGGTTTTAGATTGCAATAATTCATATTTGTGGAAAACAGAGCCATTAATCAGCAGTTGGAAGGCAGGCAGTGACAGCTCGCTGGTGGGCAGGGTGATATTCAATGTTGTTTTATCTTGCACATGGGAATTCTGCATCCACACCTTAAACAAATGAGAGGCTGCTCTGCCACACCCAAGCTGCTGCTTTTTTGGGTGACCCTTTGCACTGCACAGAAAAGCTGAGCTGGGATGTGAGCTACAAGTCCACCTTTCTGTGGCCACCTCAGTGACCACTGCAAATGTTTTGGAAGGGGAAAAATCCCCCAAACAACAACAGCGCAGGTTACTGATTTCTCTGTGCCAGTGGGAATATTCAGGGCAGGATATTCCCACTGGCATGCAGGGAATGTGCCCTCCCTGCCCTGGAAGTGTGCTTGGCTGGCTGGCAGCAGCATGGCCAGCTCTGGGACACTGGAGCTGCTGAGGAAATGTTAATTTAGGAAAAGGAAGGAGTGGGAACGTGCAGGAGAGCTCAGCGAATGCATAGGAGTCCCCAGCTGGGAAGGCAAGAGGTGAGAGAACATAATCTGGATGTCTAAGATACATTTGCTGCTCTCTGACAATGGTTTTGATCTGGGAGAGCCTTAAATTTGTGGGACCCTGGCTAGCCCTGCCCTACCCGAGGACTTTGATGAAACCTTTCCTTGATCCCACGTTTGAAAGCTCAGTGCCTCTTTTTCTATAACTTCTGGGGTTTCCCCTTTAATGCACAGCCTGTTCAAAGCTGCCCTGCTGCACCTGAGGTGGCTTTGGAGTTGCTGGAGAGGGAGGTGCCCGGGATGGGGCTGTGGATCCCTGTTTGGAGGGGCCCTCCCTGAACCCTCAGGTGAAGCACTCTGCCCTTACCTGCTGGCAGCAGGTGCTGAGCTGCCCATTGCTGTGATGCCCTCAGCTCGGCCCGAGTCTGCTGCAGCTCCTTCCACACCGAGTTCAGGATGAGGTTGTCCCCTCTGCTGGCACCCAATTTGTCCTGCTGCAGAGCTGGCCCCTGCTCCTGGTCCCTGCTGTGCCAGGCACTCTCCAGCCAGCCCAGCCTCAGGGACACGTTGTGGCTCAGCTGCAGGACATGCTCCAGAACCTTCCCTTGCTCCGACTCCTGCAGCCTCCTGGCTCCCTCAGCCTGCTCCCTGCTCCTCACCAGCACCTGCTCCACCTGGGACACCAGGTGGGAGGTGACAGTGGCCAAGGTGCCCGCCAGGGTGGCCGTGAGCTGGCTCAGCTCTGCCTTCAGGGTCTGCAGCTGCACCCTGGGCAGCTCATCCAGAGCCTGCAGCATCATGTTCTCCTTCATCTGCGAGTTCTCCAGCATGATGAACAGCTTGTCCCACTTGCTGTGCTCCCTCTGGCAGTCACACGAAGCAGCTGGAAGGGAAGGTACAGATGTTGCTACTCCTTTGTACTGAGCTTTAAAACGGGAGTGTTTGGTAAAATCTGGCTCTGTGCAAGGGCTTGTGCCCTCCAGATTGTCACAGAACCGTGGACTCACTGGTTTGGGTTGGACAGGACCTTAAATTTAGACAATCTGGTTCCAACCCCCTGCCATGGCGGGGTCAGTGCCTTTCCCTCTGTATCAGGACAGAACAGTGCAGGAGTCTGATTAGAGCTTCTAAACCCCTGTGACAGCCTTTTGCAGGAAAATTGAGAAATACGGAGCCTAAAGCACAGTCCAAGGCACCCCATCCAAGGGCTTTACCATTATTGCCCACGATAATCTACTGCTCCGAGCACGAGCCTCTCCCTCCGAAAAAAAAGTCAATTATGTTTGCAGTAATAACTCTTACAGGAGCTAGGCAGCAACGAAGGCAGTTCTGCACTTAACCCAAATTCACCCTAAATTTACTCACCTTCCTCAGTGCCAGGGGCTGGAGCGTCGATTTCATTATCGAGATTCACGTACATGAGCTCGTAGTCATCATCTTCACCCACGACAGAGCCAGAAGCCCTGAAAACACAGAGCAGCGTGAGCAGGGAGAGCAAACCCTGGGGCAGCATTCTCCCGGCTGCTTCCTGCCGATCCCTGGGCTGAGAGGAGCTGTTAGGGCTGCGGCAGAGCCGGGACTGAGCGGGCGAGGCGCAGCGAGCCGCTCATAAAAGCTGAGCCCGAATGAATGAGCGAGCGCGGTGCCGGCGCTGTAACCGGAGCGCTCCTGCGGCTCCTTTGGGCCGGGAGGGGAAAGGGGCGGGCAGCTCGCTCAGTCCCAGCCCTCCAGGTTTGCCTGGGGGATGCTCTGACTGGCCAAGGGCAAAAGCGGTGAGCGCTGCGCTCGGCCCGGAGCGGGTTGGGGCGCGCAGCCAGGGGCGGCGATGGGAGCGCTGGGACTGCGCAGGCTGGGCTGGCTGTGTTCCGTCATCTGAGGAAAAGCAAGCGTTCACTGCAAATTCGGTTTGTGGGCGGTGCGTGCCAGGGCTCTGGAGGGGCTTGGTAGAAAAATAAACGTACCTGGAGTTGGTTTGGATGCACGCGTCTGGTTTAGCTAAATAGTGCAGCTTTTTTGGAGACTTAGGCTCTGCTGTATAATAAATTTCATTATATACCAACGGTTTATTGCTTTAAGCAATAAAGGAGAGCTCTTAAGGCGTTCTTAACAGCTTGTTAGGGTTCTGCTTTTCCAGCCCTAATTAGCACTTACACCACCATTACTCCGTGGATGATCTGTTGGTGCTGTATCCTGTTTTGGGAACGTGTAAATCTGCAGCTGCACAATCAGCCTTGTGTCTGTTCCCTTTGAAAAAGTAAAGCAAGGTGCTCTTGGATGAGGCATTAATTTAGTCTAAGTCTCACTGGTATTAATCTGGTTTAAATTCCATAATCTTATTGGTTCAAGAGGCCATTAATGATGTCAGAGATGCTTTGCTTAGGTGAGATGAGGGGTGATCACCTACAAGTTATGTGTTGGCCATGAAACATCCAGAGAATAGCAAAAAGCCCCTCCTGTGATTACATCTAACTTGGAATCTGTGCTCCCTTTCCATTTGTGTCTGGTTTTTCTTACACAAACCTGCACTACCTGTGCCTTGGATATTGGGGAGGAATTCCTCCCTAGGAGGGGACAAGGTGGGGATCAGCCACAGGTTGGACTCTGAGCCTGGAGGTCCTTTCCAACCTGAATCATTCCATGATTTTCAAGTAGGTATGTGCCAAACCTGAGTCATCTTGGGGGAGAATCAATTTTGATGCTTGGGCTTTTGTCTTTGGAAGCATTGGAGTGAAAATCCCTCAGCCTGTGCGACACTGCAATGTGCTCCAGGGCCCTTGTTCTTCCCAAGCTCTCTGGGCAGAGCTGGAGCTCGAGGCAGCCTTTTCCAGGAATGGGTTCAGGGCTGGAACTCGGGGCAGCTTTTTCCAGGAGTGGGTGCAGGGCAGGCACCACCCGGCCACGCCCTTGGGGTCCCTCCCTGCCTGGTGTGCAGCCATGGAGTGTCCCCAGCTGTGGGACACCGTGCTGGCATTGTGGCATTCCAGCGTGTGCTCTGCTTGGGAAGGGTGAGAAAATCTAATCTGGAAAGTATTGGGGGTCGGGGTGGCAGGGAAGGAAGGTATTTTAGGGAGTTGAGTGGGATGTTTTTCCATTCTCTCACAACAAACACATCTTCAGGCTCTTGGCTTAGATTGAGGCAGATGAAGCAAGATTGGGAAAAACTGGATTATTTGGAATTCCCAATATCATCTCCAGCTGTCCAAGCTCTGGGAATCAGGGGGTTGAGGAGCTGGATGTGCAAAAATCCCCTTGGAGACCCTAAAGGTGTAGCAAACAAACAGCTCTGAGCATCCCTTGCTACCTCAAACATGAAAAGACCAGAAAAGATGGCCAGCTGGGTTGTGCCTGCTGCCCTTTCTGGAGGTCTCTGAAGAACAGACCCAAACTGGGATATCTAGGATTATTTACACGTGTGCACACAGGTTCTTCACTTAAAAGCAATTCCACGTCAGTGAGGTCACTTCAATCTCTCTGCAGAGGGAGGGGGTTGCTCTGATTGCTTTTGCTTTTCATTTATCTTGGTTAGGGACTATCAGGCCAGCAGTGTTTGCTGCAGGAAACTGCCCAAAGCTGTGCTTGCACAAAGTATTTTTTGTTCAGAGAGGTTTGGTGGCTGCAGTCCATCATCTGTGATTGCATCACTCCTCTGATACACCCCACACTGCAAGTGCTCCTTTGCCAGACTAAATAATCAGTCTTCCCTTCCAGATCCCTTCCTATCCCTGACATCCCAGCTTAGGCAACAGCATGGCTCAGCTCAGTGTCTTTCCTTGCTTGAAGCTGTTATTTTTGTTAATCCCTCTTGGATTCCTTCCCATCACACTTCTATAGCTGAGAGGAATTTTGCCTGTCCAGGAATACGGGAATTTAATCTTTTGCAATCGTTGCTGAAATGTGACTGGAGCGTAAGAGCTCTGCTTCCTTAGGGCAGAAAACTTGCAGTGCAAACTAAGCAAGGGTGAGTGCAAAGAAAGGAATTAGTGCAGGAAGCACAACGTCATCTGGAGAGAAAATAATTTTTGGTGTATTCAGTCCAAAACGTTTCAATTTCCAACTATGACATGAGTCTAGAAGAGTTCCAATGAATCCATCCTCTCTCCATTTTATCATTGAGTATCCTGAGTTGGAAAGGACCCCCAAGGATCATTGATCCAACCCCTGGCCCTGCACAGACCCTGCAACAATCCCACCCTGGGCATCCCTGGCAGTGCTGTCCAAAAGCTCCTGAAGCCCTGGCAGGTTTGGGAACGTGCCCATTCCCTGGGGAGCCTGGGCAGTGCCCAGCACCCTCGGGGGGAAGAACCTTTCCCTGATCTCCAGGTTCTCCCTTTGGGAGAACTGGTGCTTGGCATCAATCCCATGGAATGTTAGTGGTGACACTTTTTATGCAGATCCACTGGGAACATCAGGAAGAGATTTATTTGCCCAGGGAACGTGGTTAGAAAATGGCCAGAATGGAGCAGTTTGCTCATCTTTTCAGGGTGATTCATCAGCAAATCCCTTTCTTTTGGCCCTGGCCTTTGGGATTGTGTAGAACGGATGAAGATAAATTTGCTGTGGGATGGGAGTGGGGTCTGACCTGGCCTTTGGCACTGCCAGGGCTGCACGGGGGGCTCGGAGCAGCCTTTGGGAAGCAGCCAGGGATTCTCCAAGCAGGATGAGGTGCAGAAGTGTGGCTGGCTGGAGTGGAAAGCCACTCCTGTGAAGGATAAGGACCCTCAGGGATCATTACGAGCTGTTGGGCTCAGAGCTGTCTGAACCTGCAGTGAGTTATGTGCTCGATTCTTGGCTCGGGGGGAGGCTGTGAGACCCAACCATGTCCTGGGGTGCATTTTCTGTGTCTGGCAAGAGCCCCACGTGCTCCAGTCTGAACCCAAATATCCTTTTCCTACCATCCATGAGCAGATCTGCTTATCTTCCAGAGTTATCAGGCTCAGATGTAAATGGGAGGAAAAGCAGCAGGCCAGAGAGCTGATTCCTCTTGGAAACCAAATCCAAAGAGGCCGTGAGGACTTCCAAGGGTTTACAAAAAGGAGCCATACTAGGTTGCAATAGGCAGATGTTTTCCATATGTTGCTCAAGTGAAACTTAAATCCATTGAGGCAGGCATGCACTGTGATGTGAAGTTATATATTTTGGTATGAGCCTGGGCTTCAAATTGAATTATGCACAGACATCTTAAGAAAATGTGTGAGAGAGGGTTTAGCCTATCTCTGTCTGTCTGCAGTTGGCTCTTTCTGGCTCCTTTCTATTCCTGGAAATGGCATCCTTAACTATTTCTATTCAAATACATGTTTAGTTCTCTATTAACCAACTATTCCTTCCATATGATACTTCTGTCATTTGAAAATCTGCAACTCAGCAAAGGGCAATTGTAGTTTTTGTCTTCTGTTGTTTTTGTCGTTCTCTGTCATTTCTCTCCTTCTTTTTCTCTTTTTTTTTTTTTGTTTCTCTGTTAATTGAAATCACATTTAGTTTGGCCTAGGACACAACAGAGCATCACCCAAATCTGAAAGCTTATTAAGCAGCATTCTCATGATATTCAGAAATAAAATGAAAATTAATAGGAACTAGTGAGGTTTTTTTACACAATGCTGTTATGCCTGCGAAGATTTGCTCTTTTCTTGGCCTGATATACAATTTTCTACAGTTTTGTGCCTCCCTGGTTCTGTACTGCTGATCCTGCAAGGCCAGGCTGGAGCAGCCTGGTGGAAGATGCTCAGGGCAGGGGGTGGAACAAGCCGAGCTTTAACATCCCTCCAATCCAAACCGTTCTGTGCTGGTTAAACTGGTGTCTCCAGGGGCATGCTGGGGGCTGTCTCCGGGGCTGGGCACTGACTGACAGCTGTCCCTGTCCCTGCTGTGTCCCCAGGGAACTCGATGCTGCTCCGGGTGCTGCCTGCGCTCTACGAGAAGCGGCCGCAGCCGATCCGCGCGCGCCTGCCGGAGCTGGTGGCACCCATGGCCCAGCTGGACCCACCCGAGCAGCTCCACCTGCTCAGCCTCCTGCACCTCGTGGCCAGGAAGAGGGAACTGGGGGTAAACCACACGGGGAATATCTCCCTGATCCTCTTTGCAGCGGTTTGTGTTTCACAGGTTTGGCGAGAGAGGAATCCCGCAGCGCAGGGCAGTGCCTTCCTTAGCTAATTCCTTGTAAATTCTTTCATTCCATGCCAAGTTCCTCACCTGGTCATAAGGAGAACAGAGCAATGACTCTGCTGGACCAAAAGGCTTGGGTTAAACCATTTGTCTCCAATGTTTTTGGCTCTTCCTCTGTCAGCTGAGTGTGAATTCCCATAACTGTGTTTCTGTCAGTGCATGTGAACTGTATTAAAGTCTGTGTCAAGGACAATTATAATGATTTAGGAACTGATGAGAACTGATAATCCTCAAAAAAAAAAAAAAAAAAAAAAAAAAAAAAGTGGGGATGTTTTATGCCCCATGTCTGCATGTCTTTTGCACAGATGCAGCAGTTTCCCTGAATCCAAGGTGCATTAGTGTGCCTGTGTATTTACCCTGAATTAATCCCTCACTGGGGACTTACACACACCACATCCTGTTTGGCAGATGGCTCCAGGGATTCACCCTCAGCCTCCCAAAAGCTGTGTTCTTACAAGAAATGACAACTTACCTACAGCACATTTATTGAGCAGTGAGGGCCTTGCCCCTTGTTTGTCCCTCTGTTCCAGCTCCTGACCTTGTCATGTTGTTTATTTTCTGGTGGAGCTCAAAAATTTCTACAAGTACTTTAATTTAATGCATCATTGAGGAAGGCTGAAGCTTACATTATTTTAATTAATAAAATATAGACTGGCCTGGAGCAAGGAAAATATTTAGCAAAGGCAGTTTTTTGTTATTAAAAAAAAAAAAAAGGGCATTTCCTCATTTATGCATAGCTGCCATATTTTAAAGCAGAGCTTTCCGTTATTCCATATGTTCAGTTGAACTTGGATTGACCTCAGCAACAGCTCCATGCAAAGGTCACCAAGGGTGGAGAACTCTTCTATTAACTCAAAATCTAGTGGCTTATTTTTATCACTCTGGTGGTTGTATCTCCTCTGGTTACGTGTGTTCCCAATTCAAAACAGAGATTCAGTTTGTTTCTGATTTTTTTAACAGGTGCTGAAAGAGTGTTTGCCGTTCTTATTTGGACACCTGCGAGACCCCAACCACAGTGAGGTGATTCTAAACATCCTTCTGGAAATTTCCAGCTACGAACCTGCAGCCCTGGCCCCTTTCCTTCCCACGCTGAGGGAAATTGGGGAGAGTTTTCCCAGTCTGATTGGTCAGACAGCAAAGATCTTCGGAGCTGTTGGACATCTCGATGAGGTAAGGTGGGGAAAAAAAGGACTTGGTTGGGTTTGGGGTTGGGTTGGTTGGGGTTGCTTTTAGTCTTATATAAAGTAATAGATCCAGGTATTTCTTTCCTCACAAGTAATCAGACTGCCCTGCCATGGAATCGTGGAGTGGTTTGGGTTGGGAGGGACCTTAAAGATGATTCTATTCCTGTCCTTTCCCCCCTGGCAATCTATTTGGGTGTGTTTTGGCTGGGCCTTGGGTGTCTGAGAAGCACAGAAAGACACAATCCTTGCTGTTTCTACTGATCTGGAGCTTTGTATTCATTTAAATTTAAATTTATGTCAGAAGAATCAAAACTAGATTTGGTTTGGCTTTGTAAATCTTATTTCTGTTGAGTGAGAAGAGGAGCCAAAATCCCATTGAGGCCTGGGAGCCAAATGAAGTTTGTTGTTCTCTCCTTCTTTACTTCCATCCCCCAGCAAGTCTTACTTTTGTAAGATCTGCAGGTGACCACATTGAATTCTGCATTCAGTATTTGAGAGTCAGCATTTTCTAGACATTTTACAGTTGCTAACCAGCCAATCCTCAGCTGAGCACAGCTGGGCTCAGGACTGAGGGATTTCATTTGGATTCTGTGTTTTGGGGTGTTGAACCAGCTCTCCCCATCTGGGTGTCTCTGAGGCTCCATTTCCGCTGAGTTCTGCTACTTCAAAGGGGCTGAATTTATTTATTTTGCCTTTTGTTGCTGTGATTGTTTTATACCAAACCAAGAATAAGCGAGGAACCAACTGGCCCTGCTGGATTTCACGTAGTGCTGGAAATTACAGGCTACACAAAGTGCACAAAGACACGATTCAAAGAATATTTCCTCCTTATATTTTTACCCCGTTGGTTTATGTGGCTGCACCAATCTCCTGAGTGGAAAACACAAAGCCTGCACTGAATAATTAATGTCCAATCTCCCTGGAGTAAGTGCTGAGTAGCTGGCACCATGTCCTGTGTCATGAGTGTGATTTTTTGGGAAGCTGCTGACTCAGCAGCGTTCCATGTCACAGAGAGGACACATTTGTCATTTGTTTGCTGTGTTTGTCACTGGCATCCAGGGACCCTGTACTCCAGGCTCAAAAACAGGGATAAAAACAACATGCAAATTGTGGTGGACGTGAGTGTTCCAACAGGAGGTCATTGGCTGTTTCCTTGTTTTGCTCTCTAAAAAGTTAGGAAGTACGAATAATTCTGAATTGTGGAGGATTTTAAAATGACAGAGTGGTTCGGGTTGAAGCTCATCCCATTCCAGCTCCTGCCACAGGCAGGGACACTTCCCAGATTGCTCCAAGCTCCTTCCAACCTGGCCTTGAAAAAAGAATTACCTCACCTAAAAGGAGAAAGAAATGCCTCCATGGTTGATTCCTGAGCATAGGTGAGCTCATGGAAAATCTCTCAGGCTGGAAAAGACCTTCCAGGACCATCGAGTCCAACCATCAACCCTCGTGTGCCTCTGACTGTCTCATCTCACAGCCCCCTGTGTCAAGGCCTTCCCAAAACCCTCCCTCATCCCTTCTCCCCCTCTCCCCTGCCCTGTCGCCGATCTGTGCCGCGGATATTCTGCCACTTCTCAGATGGGAATCGGAGTCCCCTGCCCAGCCAAGCAAAACAAGCAGGGAAGGAAACATCAATGGCAATGCTGGAATTTTATTTGTTGATGTTTTACTTCACTGGAAGGTTTGCCTGGGGAAAAGAGGTGGCAAGGATTGAGGCTTGGCCCTCGATGATCCAGACTGTGGAGCTGAGCAGCAAATCCTTGCTGGCTCGTAAAAAAAGCCGCTTGTGCTTCCAGGGACCCCGGGAGAGAGGAGGACTTTGGATTTGAAAGGTTGCCCCTTGTTTACACACACCCCTTCTGTTGGTGTCAGCAACACTCTCAGGGGGCAAGTTGAAATCAGAACTTGTCCCTTAACCATAAATTTGTGCATAGGAAAAAGCATCTTGTGGCTCAGGGCAATTGGACGCTTTATTTTTTTTCCCCTATGTTTTGAACCACCTGGGAGCTGGTGTTATTTCTGAAAGCCTTGTGATCTTTTTGTAGTCTCCTGAACCTGTTTTTTAAGAAAAAAGCGTAACACTTTGCCACACCTCATTGCCTGTGCTTTAGGTCTTCACCTTCTGGCAGATGTAATGCCATAAAACGCAAGGGCTGCTCATGAGAAAATACATGAATACATCAAACAGGCATTCCCGAAATAACAAGGCGTTACGTGCATCCAAATAGGCTTTGTGAAACATTTTGGATAAGAATTGTGGTGGGGATAATGGCTGCTTTCATGGTGAGCTATTTTACTGTAATTTTGTTTTGTATAACAGTTACATATTCTATTACTCAGGCGAGTTTATTGTTCTTTTACCTCACTCCAGGCGAGTAGCAGCATTTCAGCATGGCTGGAGACTCTCCAGCTGGATCAAAGTGACAGGAAAATGGTCAAAACTGCTCCTCCATTTCGTCTGCTGCACAGTTTGTTTAGAAAACAAAAATGTGTTTTAAATGTTAATTGAGCCTCTGTTTATCTCTCGGAGGAAGGATCGGCTTTCAAATAAACGAGTGACTGTGCACCAAAAAGTCAACCTTGTTCAAGCCATTGAGGAAAAAGCTCCTTCGTCACATCAGCCCAGGCCAGGATGTAGCTGGAGCTTTCCCCCATATGGCTGAGGGGCAGCAATTTTCCTGATCCACTCTCCCCATTTACCTCAGTCCTGGCAGATGCAGCAGAGCTGCTTTTCCTTGAATTACGTTGACTTGCCCTTCAGAAACAAATCCCGCCCGTGATGCCTGGGCCGTGTCCTGCCAAAGCCCCCTGGGTATTTTTATGGCCCAGCTGGATTTGGAATCAAACTTTCAGCAGTTTTTGCCCTCTGGTTATGAGGTCCCAGAAGAGAGGAGGAAATAGGGCTGGGACCCTGCTGAGTCCAGAGCACGTGCGTGGTACATCAGCTCCCTGCTGGCCCTGGGGAGGAAGAAAACTCTTTATTTTTGCCTGTGTTTGTGTTTCAGCACAGGCACTGAAATCCAAACACCTCCCAGTTTCTGTGTCAATCTGCTGAGCACCAGGTGGGCTTCCCTGAGTGGGGCCATGCCCAGTGACCCCAGTGGAGGATCTGATGGGAGTTCCTGAGTTAATTGGCGTTTTTTCCACTGCTTTCCCACTTGGGTATTTGTAGGACTGTGGAACCCAATCTAATCAGGAGAACGGTAACAGAGGAACCCCAATCTGGAAATGCTGAGATCCAGGATGGATGTTCCCCGTTCCTGGAGGTGTTGGTGGGGCTTGGAGCATCCTGGTCTGTGGAAGGTGTCCCATGGCAGGGGTGGGACTGGGTGGTCTCTAATGTCCCTTCCAAACCATTCTCTGGTTTTATGAGGCAGCTGAGCCAGACTCATCAGAGGTGAAAGGGGAGCTCAGTGCTGCTGGGCCCTGATCACTGAGCCAGGCTGATCTACCAACCCAGCACGATGTAGGGCCCTAAAGAGCCTTCAGGGGTCTGGCTCCAGGTCTGAGGAGGAGACAAGATCTCCTGAGTTAGGCTGGGTTAGGTAACACCAAGAGGAACAAAAGTCACTTCAGTGTAACCACAGATAAACTGTGTTTGAGGCAGCTGCCTCTGTGCCATGGAGGGGCAGCCACTCTCCCCCAGGGACAGTGACTCACTCAGAGCTCCCAAACCCCCTCACAGCAGCAAACAACAAATTCCTCAGTTCAGCACTGTTCTTATCTCCCCACGCTGCCCAGGAGCGAGCCAGAACCTCCCTGCTGTATCTGGTGAACCAGCTGGCCAACATGGAGCACTCCTTCCACCACATCCTGCTGCTGGAGATCAAGAGCCTCACCGACACCTTCTCGAGCATTTTGGGTGCCCAGAGCAGGGACATTTATCGCATGAGCAACAGCTTCAGTGCCATTGCCAAGCTGCTCACGCAGCAGCTGGACACCAGCTGCGCCGCAGGAGCCAGGTACTGTGGGTCTGCCAAAGCCTCACCCCTTCCAGGGCTCTGTGAGACACCAAAATTCCCATTCAATATATCCCCATTGCCATGAGAGAGCTGTGCCCCAGATAAATAGGCGTAAGCAAGCTAAAAAAGCCTCGGTTGAAAAGACATCAGTGAAGTCAGGCTTCACAATAACCACTGAGTTTATTCTAGAGAGTGCCCACTGAGGGTGATGGGAACAATGGCTGGCAGAGCTCCCTGGTGAAGATTCGTCCAAAAAAAGTCTGAAAAACGTTTCTGAAGCATCCACAGCGAGATGTTCTGCTCACTCAGCTGCTCCTGGCTGTGCATCCTGAGGGTAAAGCGCTGTGGGGCTGGTCACGCTGGGGATGGAAGTGTTATTTAAATACAGGGTGCAGTCACTCCTAATTAGTGGGAGATGTATAATTAGGGTTGTGTATACTGCAGTAGGTCAGGGGGGCACAGAGGGGTGGTGGTTCTTTGGAAAAAATGGAACTCAGATGTCAGAAAGCTCCTAACGGTGAAGGCCAGACCTGGAGCCAGACTGGGAGTGGTGGAGCCCAAACATTGAGGTCAGAGGAGAAACAATTAATTGATGTCCTGAAGAGAGGTGAAAAGTGAAAAAGGAGAGGACCCCAGATAGAGCCCTTCATCTGACCACAAGGCTGTGAGAAATGTCCAAGCTTCACCTGGTGGCAGAAACCAGCCCTTGGCATCCACAACCCATCGTGGTCCCTCCATTTATGGCTGAAAAACCACTTTATTTGTTAAAATACTGTGATATTGCTATTCTTTCTTATATTATGTGCTTTGCATTTATCTCTACAGCTGCTAAAAAAACCCAGTTAAAAATGAGGTTTTTTTCATCAAAATCTGGCTATTTCTTTCTAAAATTGTCTTTGTTAAGGACTGGCTGAAGAGCAGAAGGTTCATGGTCTGTGTGAGTGTGGTTACAGATTACTTTCTCTCTCTAAGCTCCTTGATTTTATTTATTTCTTTATTTATTTTAAATTTCAACCGTCTGTGGCCTCATTTTCTCAACATGGCTGTGAGAGATCACAGCAAAATACTGATTCTTCAGTTTTTAGCTATTTGGTTTTACATTTCAGGCCTGTATCATCAAGCAGAGTATCAGCTAACTCAGACAAGGCTGAATGAGAGTTCTGTGCTGATTTAAGCAGAGTTGATTCTGACTTTTGGGAAGTGTGACCGGTCCAGATGTGAACATGGAAGTGCTCTCCCAGCTCTGGAGCTGCTGCAGTCGCTGAGCTGAAGAGCAGCAACCCAGAGTGTTTGTGCTGTGAAAGGAAATCAGGATCTTAAACTCTGCCTGGACTACAACCATTCCTTCCAAAACTCCTGTGTTTACATAAGGAGAAGCTGATTTCTTCAGAGCCATGGCTGGCCCTGCATTGTTTGACACGGGGAATTTTACATGCAGGGACTGGGGAGCATAATTAAAACCAGGCCATGCTCTGCTGCTCCTCAGTGTCCCAAAATTGCAAGTTATTCCTTCCCAGAGGGGCTTTTAAAGAACATATATAGGATTTTAGTGGACTTACCCAACCTAGAGGGGCAGTGTAGTCAATCAAAGGGAAAGAAAGTTTCAGATTCCTCATTCTGGGCAAGATCTGAGCACAAGAGGCTGCACCAGTGCTGCTCCTCTTGGTGTTGTGGGTGCTTGGGATTGTCTTTTACACTGAGAGAGGAGAGATTTAGGTTATATACAAGAAAGTTCTCTACTCAGAGGGTGGAGAGGGGCTGGCACAGGGTGCCCAGAGAAGCTGTGGCTGCCCCTGGATCCCTGGAAGTGTCCAAGGCCAGGTTGGACAGGGCTTGGAGCAGCCTGGGACAGTGGAAGATGTCCCTGCCCATGGCAGGGGGTGGCACTGGGTGAGTTTGAGGTCCCTCCAACCAAAACTAGTCTGGGATTTTATGAGAGAGGAACCTTGGATTTAGGATGAGAAGACAGGTCAGTAGAACAGGATGAGCTTTACAGTTCTTTCCAGCCCAAACCAGTCTGAGATTCTATGACAATTGTATGATGGTTTCTCCACCCCTTACCTCCAAACCTGTGTGTCTGTCCTATTTGAGGAGGGCATTGTTTGTACACTGACAAACCACCAGCACCTGCTCCATCCTCGTGGCCTCCATGTGCACAGAGGTGAAGCCCTGGCCACAATCCCAGGTGTATTTTCCTCAGTCTCCCTTTGGGATGCTCTTTTCCCCACTGTGAGCAGCGCAGTGGTGCTAATGGTGCTGCTGGTCTGGAGAAATGTCCTTTACACTGAGACACTGAGGATTTGTCCAGAGGATTTTAAAGCATGAACCCATCAGCAGCCTGGCACTCCATTTGTTTTTATGGTTTCTCCACAAGCTCGTGCATCCCTCTCCTCTCCCAAACAGCTTTGGTGTAGCGTGATCCTGCTCCAGCAACCTCAGCAGTGCAGCAAAGCCTGGTGCCAGGACTGCAAACAATGGTTGGTTTGAGTGGAGCTGGAAGGGGACCCCAGCAGGAAGGGCTGCCAGGCATCCCAGTGGGGTGGGATGGAGCCCTCACTGAGGAATTTGGGGGGGGTTCTGCTTTCGGCTTCCCAAGGAACGGATCTGAACACAGGGCTGCTGCACAGGAGAGCTCTTGGAGCTTCCCACTTGGAAATCCTGGCGCCAACAGGGGCAAAAATGAGGTGGTGGCTTGAGAAGCCCACCCTCCACACCCTAGGAGTGACCTTTTTCTGCTCCACACATGGGAAACAGGACCCATCCACGTTTCTTTTCCAACCGTAATGATTTTATGATCCTTTAGGAGAAGTATTTTCTTGCATTCCCTTCACAAAGCCACGGGAACTCAACAGGAGAATGCTGGACAAAGAGGTGCTGTTTGAAACACCATTTTTAATTCCAAACATCACCAAGGCTCCCTGGCTGGGGTCTGTCACTCCCAAAGCCCATCAGTCCATCAATCCCCTCTCTGTGTCCTGAGGCTTTGCCCATATTTACACAGGGAAAAGAAGTTTTCCTTAGAGCTCAGCTCCCACAATGGGAGCAGTGTTGGGAGCTGTGGTGGAGTGACTGCTTTCCAATAAATTAAATCTTGTCCTACATCCCCAGAAAGATTTGTTAGGAAAGGTCACATCAAGGGTCTTTATTACAGAAGAATATTTTTCAAGTGCTCCTCGCTGATAATGTATCATGAGATCTTGCTTAAATTAAAAACAAAGAAAGACAAAACTTGCCAGCTCCCCTGAGAAATATCCTGAGCTGCCTTTATCGAAACAAGTGAAAAAGTGCATTTTGTGATGCCGCATTTCTGGTTGTTTTTTAAAAACCTGGCTTTTTACAATTGGTAATTTGCAGTTTGGGGAGTTTTTAATGGGATTCCCCACTGCGAGTGTGACTTGTGAGGCTCTGCTGCTTTGGAAGGGCTGTGCTAAACCCCTCACTTGTGGTTTTATATATCCATGTTTTACAGATTTAGCTATTCAGATGTTTGTTCATCAGGGGAAAAAAAAAGGAAATCAAACAAAGAAATGGTCAGAAGCAAAACAAACTTGTTTTAGAGCTGTGGGTAGAGTTTAAAAAGTAAATACTGTCCAATCCCCCGTGATTCTCCAAGAGATTGATGTTGGCTTTGTGCTGCCTCCATGATTTTTTGGGCCAGTTCCTCCAGAGTTGCAGGAGTGAGATGGGAACATGCACATCATCCCAACAGGAGAGGGAGAGGGGAAGGAGCAAAGATGCTCTTGCTGTTGGTCCCTGGGAATTCCAGTCCTGCTGCTCCTGCTGCAGCATCTTCAGGGCATGGTAAAGATACTCAAAATTCAGGTTTCCAGCAAATGGCCAAATACTCAGAGTAGCTGAGTCTCTCTGCAGGCTCTGAGTGGTGAAGGAACCCAGAAAAAGCCATTTTCAGAAGCTCTTTGAGGGAACCCAGCACATTTTTACCAGCAGTTGCTTTTCCAGACGTTTTCTTTTTGTCCTGTAAGACCAACAGCTTCCCTTCCATGTATTTGAAAGTTACCTTTGAATTTTGCATTTAAAATGCTGTGTATTGTGGCTGCCCATCCCTGGCAGTGCCCAAGGCCAGGCTGGACAGGGCTTGGAGCAGCCTGGGACAGTGGGAGGTGTCCCTGCCCATGGCAGGGGTGGCACTGGATGGGCTCTGGGGTCTTTTCCAACCTGAATTCCATGATTCCATGATTCTGTGATTTTAAGACTAACATAAATCCAAAACAAGAGTACTTGTCCTGCACTCCTGCAAGTTCATTTTAACTCTTCATTTTCTCTTTGCTGAGCTGGAGTCACATTGCTCAGAACTTTTCCCGAGTTTTGAAAGATATTTTTCTTTCTCAGAGTGCAGTAATTCAGTAAGAACTGCATGTACTTTGGTCAAAGCTTTAAAACCACAGAATTCTATAAAGTCTGCAAATAGCTTGATTTTTGCCAAATGAAAATAATGCAATAAGTCAATGTTTAGCAATTTTGAGAGAATGGTTTGAGTTCAGATGAAAAACTTTAGACTATCAGGGACAGTGATAGTGATTTGCTTGTGTTGGCAGTCTCTAACCCAGGGCTGTCAGAGGTGTTCAATATTTCTGATCCATCAGAGATGTTGATCTAGAAGGTATTCCTGAAAAATAATCTCAGGGAATCCCTGTTTAAACATAATTATTTTACCAGCTCCAAACTACAGTTCCCAGGCAGAGACACAGCATCAGCACAAGGAAAACAATGTGCCAGGGTTAAACCTCTGCTTTCTGCTCCCTCAGGATGGAAAACGACCCTGAGGCAGAATGTCCTGTACCACTGGATGATTTAAAATCTGTCGTGAATGGCCATGAGGAAGATGAAAAGCTCCAAGTAAAAATCCAGGCTTTTGAAGAGAAAATAAATGTAGACAACAGCACCCCTGGCTCGGTGAGGAGATACAGCCTGGGCCAGATCTCTAAAGAAGAAAGGAAGGATATGAGGTTTAACAGGTATGGCTCTGGAAAATGTGCGAGGGGCTCAGGGAGATCAGTTTTGTCATAAAACTTTATCCAAACATGGAGAATTTGGTCTGTTCACGTGATACCCACAGGCAGCATAAACCTAATTTTAACCAATTTTTGCATCCATGAACTTAAAGGCTGGATGAAATCTTTCTGAATCCCAGAATCCCTGAACGGTTTGGGTTGGAAGGGACCTCAAAGCTCATCCAGTGCCAGCCCCTTCCACCATCCCAGGGTGCCCCAAGCCCCAGTGTCCCACTTGGCCCTGGATTTTCAGGGATCCAGGGGCAGCCACAGCTTCCCTGGGGAACCCATTTCATGTCTTCTGTGCCCTAAAGCACCAAAAAGGGCAGGAATATAATTGCATAAAGGTAGCACAGAAAGGAAGGTCCTGAGAGCTTTTCTGGAGTGTTATCACTAACAGTATTTATCAAATGACAGCAAGGTGACCCCCAGGGTCCTCAGGCTGTCCCTGCCCCACAGCTGCACACAGAGCAATGCTCTTCCTGCTCCAGGATTTGCCCCTTCAGCCACTTCTGCCCTCTTTGCTCCCAGAGAGGCTCCCCTCCATCCCCAGCACACGGATCCAGGGCAGGAAGAGCTGGAGGCCGGGTCCTGCTTCAGTGAAATGCTGCTGGTTGGCATTTTTATGATGTGATTGGTAAAGCAGCCACACCACCCCTGGGGTTATAAGATCCTTGCAGAGGGGCTGCCTCGCTCTCCCCCCACGGCAGATGTTGGGATTTGTGGATATCATTTGGATATTATTTCATTTCACTTGCTTATTAAAGCTGTGGCTTTTGAAATGCAGATTTCCCAGAAGGTTCTTGCCCCTGGCTGGGTGAGCTCCACACTGGGCTCTCCGAGGCAGCTGCACAGGGCATGTTTTGGGGGGATTTTTCTGCCCTGCCTCTATTCCAAACCCTTTTTCCCTTCCTTTCTGCCCCAGGTCCAAGAGCCTGGCCCTGCACGCTCTCAGGATGAAGGGGGTGAGCTCAGAGGGAGGGCAGGACGAGGAGAACGGGGAGATCCCTGCTGGAATCTCCTTCTCCGAGATCTACCTCAGCCAGGAGCACGAGAAAGGGCCTTTTGGGGTCCACCCTGAAGCAATGCACGTGGGGAGCTCCCTGCTTTCACAGCCAAGTGCTGATTGCCCCCAGCCAGCCCATCTGCCAGAGCTGACCCCAGAAAAGGCCATGGAGGGAAGGGCAGAGGCAGCCACTGGCCCTGTGGAATACCAGGACAAGCTGTACCTGCACCTGAAGGAAAACCTGGGCAAAGTGAAGGAATATGTGATGGATCTGGGGAGGAGGATTCCCATCCCTGACCAGTGTGTGATTGAAGGTAAGTGGGATGAGCCTTTCCAAGAACTTGTAACACCCACCCAGACCCCTCAGGGCTCAGGCAAAGGGGAGCAAAGACCCCCCCAGCGCAGCCCCACGGGCAGGGAGGAACATCAGCTCTATAAACCAACAGCTTTCCCAAATGGGATCTTTTGAAACCTTCCAGGATCCTTTTCCTTCAGGGACACAGCACATCCCTCTCCTCTCCCAGACTGCCACGAGGGTTCATGTGAGGATTTCCCTTTGGCTGTCACAGGGGATGAACCCTGAGGGGTGGCAGGGCCCCTGGGCACGAGGGCAGGGCAGGAAGGGGACATTCCCAGCTCCAGGCTGGAGTTACAGAGCTGGGCTGGACATCAGGGATTGATGTGTGCTGGACAGTCCATGTGCCATGGCACCTGTGCTGATCCCTGAGGCTCCTCCTGGGCTGGTTTGGGGCAGACCTGGGGCTCCTTCCTCATTAGCAAGTTATGGAATCTGCTGGATTGGGACAACAAAGCTCAGGACCCCTCAGGGCAGCACATTCCAACCACAAAACTTCCTGAGGGCACAGCAGGGTGAGATCCCCAGTGGGTTGGGTTGGATCACATCTCACCAATCCCTGGGGTGTTTTAATGTGTTCTGCTTTCATCCCTGGTGGGTCTGTCATCTGCTCCTCTTTGAACTGAATGGGATGGGTTGGGTTGGGTTGGGAGCCTTCTCTTTGAGGTGAATTTGGGTGCATCCAAGCCCTCACTGGAGGCCATGAGCTGTTCACAGCCCAACCCTTCCATGGGCCACACTGATCCCAAAGAGCAGCTGCCTCAATATATTAAATGAAATTTAATTTAACAAATTAAATTTTCAGTCACTTCAAACATCACCTTCTAATACAGCATCACTTCAGCTCCAACAAGCATCAAGAGAAGCTGACAAAAGATTTATTTCTTTCCTTTGTCAGTACTCAAGAAGTGGCAAAGCAGTTTCCACTCATAAAAGGGATATAATTCTTTCTCTCTATATATATTTTAGAAGCTTATGTTTCTGAAGAATTTCCTAAATACCTTAAATTCCAGGTTTAGTAGTTGAAATAGTTATTTGGTAGAATTAAAGATAAAACTTGTGTTCCATAAAATTCCAGTGGAAACACGAGAGTGAACAACATGGCTTTTGAAGTGCTGAGAGCTCTGACCCTGCATTAATGAAACCCCATATATTGAACATTTTTAATGCATTGCTCCGTTTCCCTTCTGCAATACCTCTTATGATACATCCTGGGCATGTGACTATTTCTAAATTCATTCAAACTACTGTAATTTCCTGAAAATTCTCAACTAGCATTCCTAGGGAGATTCCTTGAGCAGGGACACGTGTGCAGAGCAGAGATTTATGGGACTTGCTCCAACTCTGTTGAAGAAATGCAACCCAGCTCATTCCACAGGGAACAGCTCTGTTAATACTCCAGATATTGCAGAAACCTCTCCTAAAACTGCAGTTATTGCACTTCAGAGATCCCCAAAGTCTAACAGGGCCCACTCAAAGGCGTGTTTTACATTTCACCAATGTGTTTAGCAGAAAAAAACCAAGATTAGAAAACATTAATAAACATACTTGGCTGACTTTATGTTGGCTGTGTGGGAGTCTGAACTGCAAATTTAATATGTAAGACATGGAAGATATGAAAAGATAAGAACTTCAGAGCAACCCCTCATGACACAGAGTATTTAAGGAAATACTGGTAAAATGTGTTGCAAGAACCTGTGGTGAGCAAAACAGGGCAGTTCATATTTCCCAACCTTTCCTTTCCTACTCAGGCCTTTCCTGGGATTTCAAGTGGCAGGTCAGGGGGGTCAGCAGGGTGTTAATGGCACTTAGAAGAGTTTCCAAGGGAGGATGGGCCAAATTCTGCACTCTTAACCAGAATTCCACCCTCTGCTTGCATTTCTGCTGCTGCTGCTGGTGACCTGGGCAGGCTCTCTTGGAATGGGGTGAGTTCCTCATTGCTTAACCCCAGACTGGAAGCTCTTCCAAAAGGGGATGTGCAGGCGAGGACAGAACCTTGGGAATGTCCCAATTATCCTGCAGGGCCCCTCAGCTCTGGGCACTAATGACCCTGGGGAAGGTGTCCCTGCTCAGGACCTGGAGGGGCTGTAAGGTCCTTTCCACCCCAAAACCATCCTGGGATTGCCTGCATTAATTAGAACCTCAATTTGAAGGATAAGAGAGAGTGGCTGCAGGAGTGTGAGGAAAATCAGAGACCTCCATGGGGAGATAAATGGACTTTGCAGCCTGGAAAAGATTTGCAATGTCACGAATGACTGGGAGGATTAACTGAGTGTCTGCCCTGATCCAGGTGCTGGAGAACACCACACAATGAAGTTGTCAGAGGCAAGTTCAAAACACACAAAATAGGCACCTCTGCTCTGTTAAACTGTCTGTGATTTGCAAATTGGCTTTTTTGCTCTTGAGTCAGATGTTTGCTGTGTAGGTTTTACCCATCACAGAGTATTTTTGCTTTACAGGGTGTGATTTGCAGGCTCCTTGTTGACTCCTAAGCTCATTTAATTTATATTCCATGTCCAAATGGATGCAATATTAACTGGAGTGTCAGATTTTACAGCTGGGAAGGGCTGCAGGTTAAGAAGTGTCAGGGTAAATCCATGAACTGTCTGTGACAGTTTGAAGATGCCTCATACAGACCTTGAAGAATTGCCATGTCAGCCCTGTTGTTTAATATTTACTATTTTTGGCTGGCTGTGCCTTGGGCAGGGGAGAGCTGTGAATTGGGGATGATCCTACAGCAGGAGCAGTGTTAGCACTGGGCTGTTGGCCAGAAGGTTTTATCCTAAAGAAAAGGGCTAAGCTGGGGGTGTTTCACAGAGCAGACAAGCTGCAACACCAGACTCATGTGCATAAGGGATTTTTTTTTTTTTTTTTTTTTGTCTGTGAGGGCACACATATCTTTTNGCAGTCAGAGAGGGGATTTGAGCTGGAGCAGAAAGAAGGAACCCAAACCCACAAAAGCCATTTACTGGTTCAGTTCCTGCTTAGTTTGAAGCCCTGTGCCCAGACTCACATCTCTGACATACCTGAAGCAATTTGAGGCGTTTTTTTTACATTGTGTTCATCACTTTGAGCCTCTTAATCCTGGGGATCTTTTCTTCAAGAAAAGACAAAAAAAAAGTCACCATATTTATCAGGCTCTTCAGTTTTCATGGAGCTCAGCAGAGTTTTCCTCAGCCCAGATTTTTTTGGGATGGGTTGGGATCCTGTATCTTCCTGGTACCTCCAGGATCTTGCTGATGGCAGAAGCTCAGGCCCTTCCAACCCAAACCATTGCAGGTTCTGGGATAATTCTGTGGTTATTGGTGTCATGACTTGCCACTGCTGGTTTGGGGACAGCCACACATCCAACTGGGACTGATTCCACTCAGTTTCTCCTGGCACAACCCCTATTTCCTGCACAGGGCTCTGGAGCCCCTTCAGACCCCACCTGCCACAGCCTGACTGCTCCCAGCCTGACCCCAGGAGCATTTCTGGCTTGCTCTGCTTGTTCCCACAGCTGCCAGGATGGTGCCTCAGACCCATGGCCATGTGCTCCTGCCTTTGGGAGTGGCTTGGTGCAGATGATTCCCAGGCAGGAGCCTGCACAGCTGCTGGCTTTGGTTATAACCAGGACAGCTCCTTGTTTTCCGCTCCAGTTCTGCTCGATTTTTAGGTGATTTGGATAAAAAAGCCACCATTAATACCCAGAGCTCAGAGCTTTGAGTGTTGAGTGAGCTGCTGGAGAGAAAGCATTTGATAATATCTGTGTGTCAGGGATGCTGAGGGGTTTGCCATCTCCAGCCTCCTTTGGGAAGGACAGAGCCCTGGGAGGCCACGGGATGATCCCCCCTCGCTCACTGAGGCCACATCCAAAGACATCCAATGCAAAACATTTTCCAGCAGCCACTCCTGGCTCCTCGGTGCCATGCAGGAGGAAATCCATGCAGAGAACATTCCGTGGGACTCCTGGCAGAGGGCTGCAATGGGAGGGAGCAGGTTGCAGCGGGCTGGCCCCCAATGTGGTTGCTATTATGTTTTATGTGGTACTGAGGGCTAATGGGGACCAGATGACGGCATGGATGGAAAAGCTCATGGCTCCCCTGCAGTGCTCACCCCTGCTCTGGCCTGATAAATTCCAAAATTCCATCAGCCAGACCCTGATTGGAAACAGATGGGCCTCGGGTCCTTCAGTGGGATCACAGAGCTGGGGAGGCTCAGCAGAGCATTCCCAGGGAGCAGCGCTGTCCCAGGGACTCACAAACATGAGCTGGCATTTCATCCTGCAGGACTGGTGCCCCCAAGGCATCCCAAAGGTGAGGGAGGCAGTGGGGATGGCAGTGCCACCACTCTGGTCTACCACTGTGCTCCTGGGGATCCACCTTGTCAGACCATGGAGAAGTTCCCAGTGCCACAGGGAGAGTGTTGGGAACGTGAGCAGCTCTTCCCTGGCTGCCCTCACACACCTGTGACACCTCCTGGGAGCTTCACACCCCCCCGGGAGCACCCCTGGAAACAGGTGGGCTCTGCAGGGGGCTTTACCTGGCAGCTGGGACACTCCAGTGGGTGGTGGCATCAGCCAGAGGACTTGGACTTGGATGGGGCTTGGAGCAGCCTGGTCTAGGGGAAGGAAGTGGGGGTAGGACAGGATGAGCTTTAGGGCCCTTCCAACCCAGTCAGTGATTCTGTGGTGATTTTATGACTCCTGAGCTTCTGGATTTGCCCCTTGGATGTGGAGTCTGTGCTGAGAGCCTTGTTATTGGTGTCTCCCCTCATTACAGTCCTGTAACTAACTGGAGGTGAAACCTTGGGGCTGAGTTATGACCTGCACACAAAGTTAGTGGTGTTAAAAACAGTGTAAAGCAGCATTTCCTGAAGCTGCTTGCTTTAAAAATTGCCTTCTCCTCCTATAAATGTATTTATTGTTTGCATACTTTTTGTAACCCAAACTGAAGAAATCAGGCAGAGAAAACTGAGGAAGCTGAAAAAGCTAAACCCCAAAATTTAAAAATTAAAATTAAATTTAAAAAGTTGCATCCATTTCTTAGTGGTTCCATGTTTATGTGTGGGTTTGATTCTGTTTAGGAAATTTATGAGCATACTTCTACTCCTAACAGATTTCATTTAGCAGTAAAGGATTACCAACGTAAATCAAATAATGCATTAATTGTTCCCAGAGCCAGTGACTCTGTACCCTCCTGGTTCAGCCCAGCATGTGAAGCTGGAGTAGGTAACAATTAACAGCTTTACTGGCATTCTTCTGGTTATATTTTGTTCCTTTTCCCCAGGCACAACCACTCAGTTGTGAACTTTAAAATTGCAACTTATATGCCCTCGTTTCCTGTAGGAGAAACAAGTCGTTGCTTATTCCCTTGCCGGAAGGCAGAGACTTGCCAAGAGCTGGGCTCAGAAATGTTCCTTGGCTGGAGGAACGTTTCCTTGGGGCCTTGATCAGCCTTCTGGGGCATTCGGTGACTGTGTGGGGTGGGTTTGTGTCTTGTGGTGCTGTTCACATGCTCTCATGTTTTTTAAATCCTTTCCTTTGTGGCACTCGGACCCTCCTGCCAAGCCAGGCCAGGCTGAAGAAGGAGGAGAACTCAGTGGATAATGAAAGAACAGGGGGAAATGGTCTTAAACTGCCAGCAGACAGGGTCAGATGGGATATTGGGCAGGAATTGTTCCCTGGGAGGGTGGGCAGGCCCTGGCACAGGGTGCCCAGATTTGCTGTGGCTGCCCCAGTCCCCTGCAGTGCCCAAGGCCAGGCTGGACACTGGGACTGGAGCAGCCTGGGGCAGTGGGAGGTGATGGAATGGGATGATCTTCAAGGTCCCTTCCAACCCAAGCCACTCCATGATTCCAGGATTCTGCTGACACTGGAATAAGTGACATTCCCTGTTGTAAATGGAACCTGGTAGTTCACTGCAAGCTGCTGAAAGATGCACGTGGCAAACGTGGGCTGCTTGTCAGGCAGTGCCAAACCCAGCACATCAAACACAGCAGAGCAGCCCTGAGTAACGGCTCAGCTCATTCCAGAGGCTGGGAGATTGTCTGGGAAGGAGCTTTCTGCACTGGGTAGTGACAAATGAGTGCTGCAGTTCTCCGGGAACCTCGTGCTCAGCCAGCAAGGGCTCTGGTCTGGAGCTGATGTTGGTTTTGGCTCACGTCCTCAGCTCCTCAGTGGCGCACACAAAACCTTGCTAAGCACTTTCCCAGGAGCTCCTGTCTCTCCGTAGATCCTTTGGCATTTTTTTTCACCTGCAGCACTCAGGAATGCCCCTCCCAGCCCATCAAACACAATCCTTCCTGGGTGTCTTTTCCCAGCTGCTCAGTAGGGGCTGGAGCTCTGCCTTTCTGCTCCCAGGCTTCCTGTCCATCCACGTGCTTGTAACTGCAAGAACAACGTCTGTATTACAGGGAGGAGGAAGGATGGACTGCCTGCTCCTCCTCACCGTGGTTTGGGGTCATTTTCAGCTAAGAGCCATTTCCCATCATGAAACCTCAACTTTTCACATGCGTTGCTCAAGGCCAAGCCTCGATTTCTGCTTGAGTGCATCCAGTGAAGGTTTTTTTAGCATCTGTGAGGGGTCTGCAGCTTGGAAGAGCATCTGTCAACAGCCTTCTTGGAAATGTCACTGTGTGCTTTCATGTGCCCCAGGACTCAGGATGGCTCTAATTTACCCCTTTGGCTTCCCAAACTCCTCTGTTACATTGAACATGAGCACTGGCAGGTTTGGGTGAGAACCAGTAGGTTTGGGTAATTCAACTCGAGTTTTCCCCATAGCCAAAGATGTGGATTTTATGCCATGGATCCAAGAGAAAAGAATTTATGCCATGGATCCAAGAGTAGTGGATTTATGCCCCATTTTTTCCTTGCTGGGGTGTGTTGCTCATGGGCCAGCTATGCAGGGATGTGACTCAGTCTCGTGCTGTCCTGGTGAGACACCGCAGGGAGAGAGGGAAAGGAATAAAATGCTCAAAGAAAATCTCCTAACTGGAAAAATGAGTTGTGGCTTTTGAGAAAACGTGACTAAGCGGAGATGGTTTCTGGATCTCCTGACAAGGAGAGGCTGAGAGCAGAGGCAGCCTGTCGGTCCAGCAACAGAGCAGCTTGAAATGCTTGTTTTTAACATTTTCCATCTAATCAAGATGTGAATGCAGAGGAGGGAAATGTAATAAATTCAGTATTTCATGTAAAAGTGAGACATGTGAGAAATGAGTTTACCAGAGGTACAAAAGGACAAGATGCCAGCACAAAGTGTCAGTGGTGAGATTGTCACTGAAGATGCAGAAAACCTAAAAGTGGGATGTTGGGACCTGCCAGAAATGCTACAGAGAGGCCAGATGGCTGTGAGGCTGTCAGCAAACCCTCCAGGAGCTGCCCAGGGGAAACCATTTTATCATCTCTGAACAGAGCTATTTGAGTTTGCTGGGGAAATGGCTTCACATGGACAGAGGGCAGGGATGGATGGGATACTGGGAAAATATTGCTCCCTGTGAGGATGGGGAGGCCCTGGCACAGAGAAGCTGTGGCTGCCCCTGGATGCCTGGAAGTGTCCAAGGCCAGGCTGGACAGGGCTTGGAGTACCCTGGGACAGTGGGAGGTGTCCCTGCCCATGGCAGGGTGGAATGGGATGATTTCCAACCCAAACCATTCCATGATCTGTAATATTTAGCAAAAGCAGAATTGTGCATCTCAAGGGCTTCATTTCCAGTTAAAACCATCACCTCAGCAGTGATCCCACAGGTGTCAGCCCCTCGTGGCTGGGGCCTGATAGGGGAGGGCTTTTCCAACAGACTCTTTAAATAAAGTGAGGCACAGTTTTGATGGATCTGACGGTTTGATATCCTAAACACATAAGAAGGCACAAAGCCTGGCTGGGCTGGGCTGTGCTGCCCCTCCTGCATTTGGGATAAAAAGGGTTACTGGGGAAGATCTGAAGCACTGAATACTGAATTTCTCTCCTGCTTTAAGGATTCAGACACATCAGTGCCCTGCTGACTGCAGGAGTGTCCCAATTCTGAGTGGGAATATTTGCCCATGTGACTCTGGCACCCAGGTCATGGGTACTGAGTTTTCTCTCTGGTTTGTAGCTGATTTCAATATTCCATGTATTTCTTGGCAGATACTGGTCAAAGCTGTGTGGCAAAGCTGTTCTTCAGCTGTCCCCTGAAGGGCCACTACTGCCTGTACAGCAAATCCAGTTTCACCCTGCTGAGCCAGCAGCCTCCACTCTGGATCCACATCATGTTCCTCTTCCAGCAGGTGAGGGCCACACAAACCTGGGCCACCTCTGGGCTGCTCATGTGGTACTTGGACAAGAATGTCTGGCAGTTAAACTCATTAAATACACCTCTAACCCACTGTGATTTTTGACCCTTGTGGTTCCTCAGAAACGCATTCAACTGGGCTGAAGTTATTTTGTGCTTTATACGTTTTAATATTTTATAATATGTTTTATATTTTATAAGTTTGTATTTTATAAGTTTTTATAGTTGTATTTTTATATTTTAAGTATTTATATTATTTCATATAATAGTTTATATTTCTATTTCTGTTAAATGCCCCAAATTCAAACTGGCTGGGGAGATTATGAAGTCTGGGAATAAAAAAGTGGGACCAAACCATATTGTCCTCATTCAGGCAAAACTCCCAGCAAGTCCCAGGTACCTTGGAAGCAGCCAGGAGTTGGCAGAGGATTTTAGGGGAGCAGCACCAACCCCGAGGCTTCAGGAAGAGGTTGGAGGGACAGAACCCACTGGGGGTTCTTACTGCAGAACTTTGGAATGAGCAGGACTTGTAAATGTGCTCAGGGCTGTTCTGCCAGTTCTAAAGTGATTTTCCCATGTTTAATACTGTTTCCAAGTACAGCCCAGTATTTGGACATGTGTGGGATTTCCTAACAAGTTACAAATAGTGTGGAACTAAGACAGAGCCCTAAATTCACACTTCAAGATTAAACAGGTGGGGTTTGAGTTAAAATACAATGTTCAGGTTCTTAACAAACACAGAGCCTTTCACTGCAGCTCATCCCATCCTAAAGCAGCCTTGGAAACACCCAGGATTTATCCAAAATGTTACACACTGAGGGATGCTGTGGATGGAACAGCCTGAACTGCTCTGCCCTGTGTATTTTCCTAGAAATAAACACTTTTCAAGAACATTGGTCAGTTAATTTTAAAAAAAATACTAATGGAGAGTTCTATTGTGTTTCAAAACTCTTGGATGGAAATTGGGAAATTATTAGTGCAGGACAGCAGGATTAGTCTTGATGGGTTTGCTGGGAAAGAGGAAACAGAAAGTCCATCCAGGAATCCCACGTTCGAAGGACATTGGCCATATTGTGAAATCAAATATTTGCAGTATGGAAAATCAGATTTGTTTGTGCACTCTTAGCTTGGCTCCTGTGTGTAAATGCATTCTTCAGTTAAAAGATCACGTAGGAGATATAGGAGAGGCAGAAATGTTCTCTCAGCCACAGTGTTCCTGTACCCCTGACTTTGTGAGCAGCTTATGCAACAAAAACTTGGTGCTGTTGAAATATCAGGATCATTCAAGGTGGGGGAAGGTTGGATCCTCACTGTCCTTGGGCTCAGGGAGCTCTGGAGGTGACAGCACCCACCCCAAAAACAATTCATCTTGTCCTGTGAGTGTTCAGGTGCTGAAAACTCTGTGTTGAGAATGTCCTGTGGAGTTTTTCCTCCTGTATTTGACCCCACTCTGTGTCCAGCACAGTCACAAACTCTGCTCTTGCTGCTCAAGGACCGAGAGCTGAAGGAGCTCCAAACAAACTCACACAACCCTGCAGGGGTGTGAAGCATCTCCTCCCCCTGGCTGGAAATGCCAGGATTTTCCAGAGGGACCCACTTCACCCAGGTCTGGCTGGTTCACAGAGATAAATTGGTATTTCAGTACAAAACCAAGTTGTGTGGTGGTCACTGGAAGGGATTCCCTGGTGAGCCACAGACCTCAGTGGTGTGGGATGTGCAGTAAACTCCAAAAACCCCTAAATGAGATATGTGATGTTGTATCCAGTTGTGAGCCTACTGATCCATCAGAACTCCTTATGGAGAGCTGGACCCACCCCTGGTGATTGTCATGGCTGTCCCACCACGAGGACAAGATGCTCTTTGCTAATGGCTGAGTGAAAAAAACCTCCTGAAATAATTTTCAACAATTTCTTCAGAGCCTTTTTGCAGAACCTTTGTCCATACAAAGCAACTCTGTGCAAACCCTCAAGGCCCTGTGGGAGAAGACACAGCTCAAGGGGATGCACAGCTTCGAGACTGCCATGATCCAGTGCACCTTCCCACATCAGAAGGTAAGCACTTATTTCTCTCAGAAATGGGGTTATTTCCTCACAAATGGGGTTATTTCCTCACAAATGGGGTTATTTCCTTCAAAAATGGGGTTATTTCCTCACAAATGGTGCTATTTCCTCATAAATTGGGTTATTTCCTTGAAAAAGGCCACTGTAGGATTGGAAAACAAACATCTATTTATTCCTGAGCATCTCCATCTAGCTCAGCTGGATGAAATGAGTTGTGAAATGAGACATGAAAACACTCTCTCTCTCAGAATATTGTGGACATGAAGGTGTCTGATGGAATAAGATTAAATTACCAAGGTTATGGCTGATTTGAAACCAGAATTTTGTTAGGAAGAGCTTTTGGATTCCCAGGGTAATGTGGTGATGAAGTGGGAACTCAGGGGAGTGGGAGACCCCCATATCTGAGGGCAGTTTTGGGGCCAGTTTTGCTCACACACAAAGGAGCTGTGCTACAGATTTGAGCTGCTGCTGGAATCCAGGCCTGGCTCATCCAGAGCTCCAAAGTCAGTGTGAGGAGTTTGGGGTGAATAAAGGGCTTAGGGCAGGGGATTCCTCCGTGGGCAGGCAGATGTGGGGCACCAGGCACACACAAATGGGGCCAGGCTGCAGGGCTTGCCCAAGCCTGGAACTGCTCAGATCCAGCAGCCTGGCCTATTTTGGGAGCTTTCATGCCAGTGTCTGGGAGTTCCCAAACCAGCAGAGCTGGGGAGGGAGATCCTGCTCTCTGCTGGGTGGGGAATCCAGCAGTGGTGGGAGTGGGGAGCTCTGGGAGCTGTGAGTGCCCAGCAGCCCTGGGAGGCTGAGGGACAGAGGCACAGCTGGAACACATCTGACCTGCCCTGACACTGCAGGCCCACTCCTGGACTCTGCTGCTGGATTTCCTTTCTGCTTTGGTGTCTTGGTTTGAAAAGACAGGTGTCTGCTAAGGAAGGCAGGAGCCTCCCTTGAAGTGGAAAATGTAAACCCCCTCCCTCTGAATTATTATAAATTTGAAATTAAGGGGCTCTCAGGCAGAGATATGAGAATAATAATAACAGTTCTCTTAATAGGAAAATTAAAATAAAATGCAGTAGTACAAAGCAGTGGCAGAGTCAGAATCCAAGCTGGCCCCTGTCAGTCAGGGGGTGTGGGGAGCAGGGCCATGAGGTGGTGGCTGCAGCCTCCTGCAGGGACAGGGGTGGGTTTGGTGGAGCAGGGATCCTGGAGAAGGGTGGAGTTTTCCTCTGAAGGTCCAGTGGTGGCGTGGAAGGGTCTGGTTTTCCTCTGGGAATGCAGTGGGAAAGGGCTGCCTGTGCTTCCCTGAGCCTCCCATTCCATCCAGGTGGAGATGCTGGGTTCCTCCCCCCTGGGTGCAGCATCTCCCCAGGGAATGATGGAATTGGATCAGCCCTGCAGGGAGAGCCAATGGCCCATGGACAGAAGAGATCTCCCCTGAGGGAAGGGTGGGTGTGGGAGAGATAAAGAACCCTGCCCCAGCTGCTTTCAACAGATGGGAATAGAATACAGACATTTGTTACATCTTGCATTGCAACCTAAGACATTTGGTCCTGCTCATTAACACAGAACCAGAGTTTGTTCTGCTTTTGTTTGCTACTAAGAACCCTGGTGTGTTTCTAATGCAATTTCCATTCAGTTTCCTAGGAATGAGGACTAGGACCACCATAAAGAAGGTTTTCTTTAGCTTTTGCATTTCCAAAAAAATGTAACATTTCCAAAAAGTCTACGCTGCATGACCTAATCCTTACTCTCCTCAGCTGCTGCCATAATGGGAATTTGTCATCTCAGAAGTTTTGCCCATTGCTCACAGGACTTCAAATATTGCAAATTGTTAGACAAAGTTACTGTATTTGTTAATGTTATTCTTCTGCCTGTAGTCCAGGAGGCAAAATTCTGAGGGTGAGGGTGCTTCATTAAGCACAACACTTCTAATTTTAAATGGTTTGAAATGTGTTGATGCAAATGCAGCATCAAGATTATCTGTTACATTTGAGACTAAGTTTAATGCGTTGCGTTCCAGCAGAGTCTGAAATGCTTTATCAGGGTGGGACGGGATATTGGGGAGGAATTCCTGGCTGGGAGGGTGCTGAGGCCCTGGCACAGGGTGCCCAGATTTGCTGTGGCTGCCCCTGGATCCCTGGCAGTGCCCAAGGCCAGGCTGGACACTGGGGCTTGGAGCACCCTGGGACAGTGGAAGGAGATAAATCCTTCTCAATATGGATTTAAAGCCTTTTTCAAACCTGGAGAGTAATGTATGACATCAGACTGAATTCTGAGCAACATTTTCAGGTGTGCAGCCCCATGGTGACCCCTGGAGCTGCAGAGAGCAGCTGGCTCACATACAGCACGCTGTGTTTCGCTGGGCAGCTTCTCCATGCCACAAAAAACATTTATTCAGCACAGCTCAGGATGTGCCAGGAGCAAAGCACTTCCAGATGTGCATTCTCCCAGGTTTCCCCAGGTACTCCAGGGCTGTTTTCAGTCCCTTTTGTGCCCTGCTCAGGGGGAGCTGGGCTGAGCTGTCCTGGCTGCTCTGTGCTGCCCCTTGGCACAGCACTGGGATGGTGGCTGCTTTACAAGCCCCGAATGATGCCCTCAGAGCTTCCTTTGTTGTGTTGCTCGGCCTTGCAAGAGCAGAATTGACATTTTTAAGCCATGGGTTGCTCTGTTTTCCCCTTTCCTTTCGGTTCATGGGGCAGAAGGAAGGGCCACAATGGGCTCACTGATGTTTCCAATGTGATGCAGCAAGGAGATGAGATAAATCTCTCCTCTCCAATTAGGCTTTTCCCTCCTGAACTGAGTGGCTCCTCAGAGATTATTTCAAGCATGCTGGAGTGCAGAGTGGAATAGGCAGATTTCTGCACTGACATTTCAATGGGATTTGCTCTCTTTCAGGCTGGATTTGCCTCATAGCAACCACCACCAGATTTTTTCATGGGATGGGGAAGCTCCAAGGCTTTGTGTGCAGACTCATCCCTGTGTCCTGTAAAGTCCAGCCCAGCCCAGGGACTGCAGTTCCAGTGTTTTGCCCATCTTGTGTCCTCCAAGGTGCCACAGCTGGAGCTGGGGGCAGGACAAGGCACTGACCATGCTCTGCTCCCTCTCCTTCACTCCAGCTTGTCTGGAAAGGCTGGAATCCTGCATTCCTCGTGCAGTGTGACAGGCTAAGAGCCCTGGCAGGGGATGGAGTTCTCCCCCTGACTGCATAAATCCATGTTTTCCTTGGACTGCAGGGTGGTGTTCAGCTCTGAGACCCCACACCAACAAACAGGAGGGTTCCTGAGGGCTGGCAGTGCCCTCGGTGTTTGCAGTGGTTGCCATTACTCAACCCCAACGTTTGTTTAGGTGTCAGATCAGTCTAGTTTTAAATGAAATCAGGGGGTTTAAAACACACTGGGTGATGCAGAGGTGTGAATTCCCTCACAGTGAGTACCCTCTGCCTTTTCCCATACCCAGGGGTGTTCCTTTGAGCCAGTCAGGTGTTCAATTGGGGATGCACAGTTCCCCTGCCCTGGCTGGTCCCTCCTGCTCTGGTGGGGATCAGGGGACAGCAGGGAGTGCCCAGCACTGTAGAGTGTCGGCAGAGACCCTTCTGGGGCACTGAAACATCCCTGAGAGGGGGCTGGGATAATAAATCATGGAATCATTTAGGTTGGAAAAGCCGCCTCAGACCACTGAGTCCAACCAGTGAGTCAGCACTGCCAAGGCCACCACTGACCATATCCGCAATTGCCACATCCACACAGCCTTTAAATTCCTCCTGTGACTCCACAGCTGCCCTGGGCAGTCCTTTTCTTCTTCTCTCAATATCCAGTTTGAACTTCTCCTGGCACAACTTGGAGCCATTTCCCTTTGTCCTATCTTTTATTATTTGGAAGAAGAGCCTGACCCCCCTCGCTGGCTGTCCCCTCCTGTCAGGGAGTTGTGCAGAGCCACAAGGTCCCCCCTGAGCCTCCTTTTCTCCAGGCTGAGCCCCTTCCCCAGCTCCCTCAGCCTCTCCTCATCACACGTGTGCTCCAAGGTGGTTCAGCTTTTGGAAAACAGGCCTGACCTGGCTGCTGACAGCAGCGTGGAAGAGGAAAAGCAGATCCCAGCCCATCCCCAGTTTCCCAGAGCCTAATCCATAATTTGTGGATCAGCTGCTGCTGGTGGTGAAGAGACAGAGCTGTGCTGCTCAGCACACTGCCCTGGCTGGCTGTCCCTCTGCAGGAGACGTGGGAAGGACCCTCTGTGTCCCTCTGGATTTGGGGTTCTGAGCAGGTGGCTGAGCAGTGCTGCTTCACCTCATGGGTTTGATTTCTCTCCTGCCATCCCAGGACCTGGAGAACATTCAGATGCACCTGGAAGAAGTGAGGTTCTTTGATTTATTTGGCTACAGCGAGGAGGCAGGAGCCTGGCAGTGCTTCATGTGCAACAACCCCGAGAAGGCAACAGGTACAGGGGGGTCCTGCCTCTGTCACTGCTGGGCTGGGGAGGATGGAGTGAAGCTCACTGGGCATGCTGGCTGTCTGGGCATGGTGGGGAAAGGGGAAACCAAACTTTCCAGTGGCTATTCTAATTGGATTTCCCCATTAAACTCATCTTCAGTGAGGGAGTCAGGCCCAAAGCTGATTTAGCGTGTCTTTAGAGGGACACAACCCCAAATCTGCACCATCACTGACCCCTGGGGAGTGGCAGGGCTCTGCAGCCATCCTGCAGTGTCCAGATAAAGGAGTTGCCTTTCCTGGACCAAATCCCAGGTCTTCTGGAGCCCACCTGGTTCCTGCCTTCTTCACTCTCAGAATTACTTGCTTTAATATAATTTAATCCACAGTGCACATCTCTTTAGGGTTATGGTGATTAAGTATTATTAAGGCATAATGCTTCAGCTGTATTGGAAAAGAAGGTGAGTGGAAAATAGGAAGAAACAGCCTTTTTCCCAGGTGTAATCTCCTGGTGCCCTGCTTTTGAAGCTTTCTGGCACCCCTGTGTTTCAGATCAGTGCCCTGAAGGCAGAGGAATGTCTTGCTCTTGGATGCTTTCTGCCACTCTGTAAGAGTCTGGCCAATCCTGGCCAAGAATTTTGACTATTTTGGCCAAGTGTTTGAATAATTGGCTGTTCCAGTGATTTATTTTAACAGTTAGTGGCTCTTCAGACTGCATCAAGCCCGAATTTAGGGAGTCTTGCAGGAGTGGCCCAGCTGCTGCTGCAGGCCAGGCAGCCCCTGCTCATTCCATGGGTGTTTGAGCAGCTTCTCCTTCCCCATGGGACGCCAGGACCAGAAAAGAAATCTTGCTCTGAGTTAAAACTTCACCTCCACAGTGGTCTCAGTGTTGTTTCCCCATCACATCAGTGATGTCAAGCTGAGGAAAATGAGCCTCTTGCTTAACATGTCAAAGCTTAATGAAATAACTTTGGTCTGAATTTCCAAAGACATGTAACCAGTCCAGCCTTGCCTCACTTTGCTCTCCTGGCTGTGCCTGTCCTTTTCATGAGCAATTGCTGTCCTTGTCTCAGTTTAAAAGAATTTTTGTGAGGCTCATTGAGAGTATCATAATTTGCTTCTCAGCTCCAAAGGCCTTTAGAAAACCAAAAAAATAAAGTGCTTGCATGGGTCGTGAAAGCTGAGGAAAGGAACAAGGAGGAGGGAGCTCAGTGGAATAAAAATTTGCAGGGAGTGACTACACTTTTATATGGGTCCTGCAGAGCTGTGGCAGCTGGGAGGTGTCGTGGCAGAGTGGGAGACCCTGCAGGGTCCCTCTGGGTTTGTAAGATCTGCCACAAGAAAGGATTTGGAGATCTCCTTGGATTGGTAAGGAATTTAAAGGCTATGAAACATCTTTTATTTTCATTCCAGAGTGGGAAAGACCCTTTGAAATCTACAATACTTTTGAGAGGCAAGAAAGCAATTTCTTCCTCTCAGCAATGCTGTTTAGCAACTGAATCCCTGTTGAAGAAGGAATTGAGAGGCAAATACTTTTTCTATTATTGTCTGCTGGGTTTGGTTCATGTGGGCTTTTGTTGCATTTTTTGGATGCCGTGTTGCAAGATGTCATTTATCCTCCAGACTTGGGCAAACACTGCCTTAAAGCCCTGGCCTGGCCTTGGGATGGAATTCCCAGAGAAGCTGTGGCTGCCCCTGGATCCCTGGAAATATCCAAGGCCAGGCTGGACAGGGCTTGGAGCAACCTGGGACAGTGGAAGGTGTCCCTGGAGTGGGATGAGGTGATATTTAAGATCCTTTTCAAGCCAAACTATTCCATGATTCTGTGATCAGTGATCCCTGTTTGGCTGTAGCTGGGAGGGATTTTGGAGCTGGAAGCTGATCCTGTGTGGAAAGAACCAGTTAAGCTGAAGCAACGTGGTTGATGCACCCACAGTGACAATTAGAGAGAGTTTGACTCTTTCTCTGGCATTCTTCTGGTTCCAAAGCCTGCCTTGTACAACCACACTTTTCCAGAAGTGCTGATAAATCATCCTGGATTGGCTTCTCCTGCCGTGAGGAGGAGCAGGAGCATTTCCACAAACCCTGCTCGTGTGCCCACAGGCACAGAGGTGCCCTGGGCTCAGGGGGAGGAACAGCAGCTCACACTGGTGTGTTCCAACCATGGCCATTCCAGCACAGCCAGGAGGCACCTGGAATGCTGGAACATTGGAGGATTCCTCCTCTCGGGACGAGCTGAGTGTCAGGAGCTTCATTTCAGCACATCCCCCTGCACTGACAGCTCAGCTTCGTGAGCTTTTGCACAAAACATTCCCCAAAAACCACTGGAGAGCCAGGGAGTTCCAGGTCATTCCCACCTTTGGAAGCTCACAAAGACAGGACAGGGATCCCTAGGGGCTGCAGAGGAGCCATGGGCAAGGATTTGGGATTTGGGAAAAACTGAGGGTGCTTGCAAATTGCTCTGGAAAACTGCAATTCCCTGGAAAAGCCTATACCACATTAACTTGGGAATACATTTATGTCCCTCCAGCAGTGCCAATTATCCAGAGAAATGAAGGAGCCCAGTTCTAATGCTCACTGGAAAATCATAAAAAATGGCATCCAGGGATGTGTTCTTCCCAGGTTTTCAGCAAAACCCAGCGTGGTGATTAATGGAAGAGAGTGAATCCATATTCCCCGGGGTTAATTGCATTTATCTGCCACACATTCCATTCTTTCAAGTTCATAGGGGTTTATTATCACTGAGATCATTCATGAATTCTTGTGGAGGATTTTATGTTTCATCAAATGCAAGATTTAAAGCTTTGGGTTTTATCTGTCTCAAGTTCATCTTGGAAGAGTTTTGGGGGGGTTTTTAACTTTTTTATTCAGTACCCAAACTACTTAAAGCTGGATGTGTTGTGGTTCTGCAAAGAAAGCAAGATGGAAAATAGAAAATTCCAACAGCCACATCAACGGGAACTACTCAGGGTTAAATTGGAGTCAGTGTGTCTATATTGAGATGATTTAAGAAAAAATGGGTATTTCAAGACCTTTGGATATTTCACGACCCTTTCAAAGTGGAAAAGGAGAGATTTAGATTGGATATTGGACAGGAATTGTTCCCAGTGAGTGAAAGCGTTCCCACCATGAGGTTATCAAGCACTGGAACAGCTTGCCCAGAGATGCTGCTGAGATGTTTGAAGTCCCACATGGACAAATCCATGAGCAGCCCAGTCTGACCCCGTGGGTGACCTTGCTTGGAGCAGGAGGTTGGAGCAGAGACCCCTCAAGCTCTCTTCCAGCTGAGTTATTCTGGGATTCTGTGAAGTCAACCACAAGGAAAATAAGCAGAAGGGCTTAGAAAAATATTGGAAAAGAGCTCCGTTGTTATCTTGCATTAATCTCTCTCTCCTAATCAGCCCCTCAGACACTCTGGCATCGGATTCATTACAGCCACTTTGGAAGGTGCCATCAGAACTCCCCACGGGCTTCTTTGGGATACACAGGAGAAATCCTCTGGTAGCATTGCCTAAAGCCACTGGCTTCTGAAAGAGAGATCAACATCGCCTAGTAAATCTGGGTTTTGAAAGATTTTGGCCATAAAAATTCACTTTAGGCCAAAATTGCACATTCACTTCCCTTCTCATGTTGTGCTCCTGACCACAAACTACCTCGGTATCATCTGGACCCTGAGCCTTTTGTGCTTCAGTTTGGTTAAAGCATGTTCCTACTGCTCTGGAATGGGATTGAAGATGTTCCTGTGGGACCAGGAGCCAGGTAGGGAACAATATTTGACAAAATGGCAACGTTTTTAGTAAAGGAGACACTGAAACGTGGCTCTGTCCCACTAAGGAGAATGTGGGGAGAGGGTGCAGCCCCAAAGCAGCTTCCTGGGAAGTTTGTCCCATTTTGCAGTGACAACTTTTATTCAGGGAGAAACCAAACCTCTGCTTTACTCTGTCCCATGCCAGGTTGGGTGCTGTGACCCAACACGTCACTGCTGGCACCAAAATATCCAGAAAAGTTGTGGAGTCAGGGCTGAAGTGGCTGCATGGAGCAGAGCACAGCCTGCTCCCGTTGTGGAAATCACAGCTGCAGCTCTCCCCCGCCGGCACTTAGGCTTTGCCAGCTCCTTTTTCATTCATCCATCTCCTTCCAAGCGCTCCCTATCTGCAGAGACAGAAATATTTATGGTCTTTCCTGAGGAAATTGCCGAGTCCACACTGAGCCCCCTCCCCCCCCCGCCAGCCTCACTGCCAAGAGAAACAACGCCAGGGGAAGGACACATCCTTTACCCACAGCTAATGCCTTGTCTTGGTGCTGGTTTGCCCTCTTCCAGACAGGGGATGGGTGTCCAAAAAGCCATAAAGCCTTTGGCACTCCCTTGGGTGGCTCCTGGGCACCCTGTTCACCTCCATCCTCACCAGCCCTTGGGCTCAGGAGCCGCAAATGGCAGCAAAAGCTCCCAAGGAAAAGCGGGGCTGGATGGATGGGGAGGCTGAGGGATGGGAGAGCAGCCAGCCAGGGGTGGCTGCCCCTCTGACAGATGCTGGGATGGGCTCCAAGGAAAACAGCCCATCCAAAAGCATGCCTTCTCACACTGCTTTAGACTGCCCTCCAGTCTATCTGGTCCTTCGCGTCCTGGCCATTGGTGTAAAGACAGAGGAGAAAGGAAAAGGAGACTCTGAGGAGATATTAGGGATTGAAACTGCCAGAGGGCAGCCATAGTGGGATATTGGGAAGGATTCTTCCCTGTGAGGGTGCCCAGAGAAGCTGTGGCTGCCCCTGGATTCCTGGCAGTATCCAAGGCCAGAAATGGCTGTCGTAGGGCTGAGGAACAACTGCGAGGGGTAGTGGTGGGGAGAAGTCTGGGATGGCTGAGGGAACAGGAAAAGAGATGGAAGAGGAGTCAGAGCTGTCAGCTCCATCTGCTCAGCCTCGCCAGCAGGACATGGCTGAGGGCTGAGCTGTCTTTGTGGAGTGAGAGCTGAACGCTGGAGGTTGGGGAAATGACGAAGGCAGAACATTCCTGCAGCACAGCATGAGCCTTTGCTGGGGAAAAGGGAGGGCAGGACTGAGCCTGGCTGTGTTCCCCTCCCCAGGTGTGAACCAGGACGGGCAGCCCCTGATGGAGGGCAAGCTGAAGGAGAAGCAGGTCCGCTGGAAGTTCATTAAGAGGTGGAAAACACGCTACTTCACCCTGGCTGGCAACCAGCTGCTGTTCCGGAAAGGCAAATCCGTGAGTCACGGCCCAACAGCTGCACTTCTCCCTTTCCCTGCTCCCCAACAGAGCTTGTACCCCTCCGTTTTTCCCGTGGTACTTTTCCCACTTGCAAAGTGCATGGCAGGGGACAGCAAAGGATGTGACAGCCACGGCCAAAGTGCTGCACAGGGGCTGTCACTGCTGGGTCCCCAACTTTCAGGGGGTGTAAAGACCATCTCATTCCATCCCCTGCCATGGCAGGGACATCTCCCACTATCCCAGGCTGCTCCAAGCCCCGTGGCCTTGCACACTTCCAGGGATGGGGCAGCCCAGTCTGTGGCAGCAGCAGTTGGTGACACTTGAAAACATCTTCTCCATAAAGAAGTTCATAGAATCCCAGAACGATTTGGGTTGGAAAGGGCCTTAAAGCCCATCCAGTCCCACCCCTGCCGCAGCAGGGACACCTCCCACTGTCTCAGGTTTCTCCCTGAGACACCCTGTCCAAGCTGGCCGGGGACACTGCCAGGAGCCCTGGGCTGTGTTGTGGGGCCGGAGGGTGGATCCTCACCGGGCGGCCTGTGCTCTGTCCCCTGTGCTCTGTGCCCTGTGCTCTGTCCCCTGTGCTCTGTGCCCTGT
>VZTR01004023.1:118895-132593 GCA_013400775.1 Chaetops frenatus
TTTTTAATTCTCTTCTCCATTCTGTAACTTTTCAAAATTTCTGCAAATCTGGAAAATTCCCGGTTTGTTTGATTTCTTTGTTACTTTCAAATGATTCCAAAGTGGAGGATGTGCTGTAGAAGAGACTGAACAGAAAAGGGGGGGGGGGGGGAGGAAGGATGAGAAGTCAGCAAGTGAAGAAATGAGCTCAGAGATCACTCAAGGCTGAGTAGAAATAAAATTTGGAATTTTCCAACCTAGTGAAATGTATCTTTGGCAAAAAAAACTTGCTGGAAATGTGGAAAAATTAGGAAAAAATGCTTTTTCCTGTACCTTCCACTCAGTGGATGCAGGTTTGGTGCAGGGATGCAGGACTGGAGCAGGGATACAGGGATGGAGCAGGAATGATGTGGGACTGGAGCAGGGATGTAGGTTTGCAGCAGGGATGTTCCTGGCCTTACTCCAGTCTGGCTGTGGGGTACGTGAGGAAGAGGATGAGCCTGAGGATGGAAAATGAGTGGAGGGAGTGGGGTCTGAGGGCTCTACCAGGGTGGTTTGGTTCCTACTCCCTTGCTGAGGTTGCTCCACAGTTTTATGGCTCAAAGCTGGAAATCTTGTCCCATGAAATGCAAATATTTGTCCTTGGAGTCTGGTCCATCCCAGCACTGAGTGTTCCTGGCATTTGTCTCCCCAGCTGCCAGAGCTCTGTAATTTGTTATCCTGACAGGTAAGATGCCAATGTTTGGGAATGAGCATTTACCCAAATTAGGATGAGAAAAAATTAGTTTCTGGCAGCACAGGAGTGCCCAAGCTCTGCTGCCAGGTCAGAGCCCAGGGCTGCCCAGGCCTCACAGGAGCTGGCAGCTCCACAGAGGAGGTTCTCCACCTGATACATCCAAACACCCTCACACCTCCTGGGGAGAAACACCCGGGAGCCGTGCCATGGACAGGGAAATCAGGCTGAACTTGGAAGGTGGTTTGCTTCCTCCGAGTCCCCTTTCTTGCTGCCTGCACTCCTGGGGATCCCTGTGTTCCTCTGCTTGGATTTCTTCTTGTAATTTTGAATCATTTCGCATTGTGGTGGCCCCAGGGGACAGTGGTGCTCCAGGGGACTTGCAGGAAGATGCTGAGGCCATGCCTGGGCTCAGCACATGGAGTGCAGGGCAGGGAGGAAAACCAAAAAGCTCAAAACTGGCTCCAGACTCCCCAGTGCTCTCAGCATCTGGAGAGATGCTGAAATATTAACATTCCTGAAAATCCTTGTATCAACTGAAACATGAAGACAAATGTCAGATCCTAGAATGGGGCAAAGTGATCAGAAGAACCTTGTTAAAGCTAAATTTAGTTACAGAAGATGGAAGCCCAACACGAAACAGCAGCAGGGCAAGGGTGAGGACAGACACACCACAGGAGATTTCCACAGGAGGTCTGGGACATGAGGAAAGGAGATTTCAGCCGTTTAATTTCCAAAACCTGGACCAACAAATCCTCACCTTGCCCACAGGACAAACCACTGAGTCTGTGGAGAATTAAGTCAGTTGATAGGTGAGAACTTGGAATTTATGGCCTTGAGTTCCAGAGTTACATCCTGCAATTCACCCTGAGCTCACCCACCCCGGGATGAGCTCAGTGAGAATGCTGAGATGGCCACCTAAAACAACTTTTACAGACCAAATATTCTGTGTTTCCTATCCTCGGAGCCAAGCCTCAGTCTGCCACCTCTGAATGATGTCATCAGTGTCACCAATGTGCTGCACTTCATGTGTGGGACAAACACAGCTCTACGTCACCTGCTGTCCCCATGTTTGTCACCAGCCTTGGCTGTCACCAGGTGCTCACGCCCTGCCTTTCAACCTCAATGTGATGGGAACAATATGGAATGCATTGCTCTGGAGTTAGAGACACCCTGGGTGCTGTGCCAGGAAATAATTCCCTAAAATAGGGAGCCCAGCCACACTTCTCCTGACTTCAATTAAAACTTGGAGGAAAATAAAACAGAAACTCAGCTGGCAACTTCTCCCAGTCACCCTCCTAAAAGGAGAAACACAGAGATCATCAATCCAGTGGAGAATGAGAGCAGGGGACTTTTCAAGCAAATGTATAAATAGCTTTTATTGGTTCTTTTCCAGACAACACATATCGGAACACTTTGGACTTTAATATCCAAAACATTTTGGATTTAAATATCTGAACAACTTTGGATTTAAATATCCAAAACATTTTGTATTTAAATATCTGAACCACTTCGGATTTAAATATCCAAACCATTTGGATTTTAATATCCACAGGGAACATGCTGGTAGCTCTGGTTGTGCAGTATTTTCTCTGTTGCTTTGCTCATCCTTGCAGGAACCATCCTGGTCCTTTGCAATGACAGCACTGAGAGCTCACTGAGGGTCCTTGGGGACATCCTGGAAAAAGGGCTGGATGCAAACACCCCCTCAGAGCCCACAGCTCCAGGAGGTTCCAAGGTGCTGGCTGGGTTTGAGCTCCCTGAGCCCCCTGTGCTTCCATGGGGATGGGATTTCCTAGAAATAGGAACCATAGGCTGTGCACCAGCACTGCCTTCCCTGGGCTGGTTTGTGAGAGCTCTGGGAAGCTTTCCAAGGAAATTTACCCCACAATTCCCCCCCTTTCCCCGAACAAAGCATTTCCCAGTGCATCTGACAGGAATGGAACAGAGCAGGCGAGAAATGCTGAGCTGCTGCACACAGGCCTCGCATGGAGCATGGGGATAAATGGAATAAGCTGGACATTATTTTTCCAGCCATTCCAATTCCGAGTTCAGCCACCCAAGGGACTAACCTTGCCTGCTTCTTGTTGACAGCTCCTCTAATTCATCCCGATGGTGATGACTAATATTCCTTGGGTAAAATCCTTGACCCTGCCGAGGTCAGATGCAAAACTCCTATTAACTCTAATAGGGCCAGAATTTTCCTTGGATCCCTGCATGTCCTGGTGGTACCTTTCCAGCTTCCTGCACTCCCCAGGCCTGCAGGAACACAATCCCTTCCCTCCCAACTGACAGACCTCCGGCACCTGGTTGGCAGCCAGGAGTATTTTGGTGAGAAAAGCTGCTTCCCAAACGTTCAGCAGCATCAGGAATGAGCTGTGCCTCCAGCAGCCTGCACTGAGGCCATCCCATGGGATCTGGGGGATGTGACCACCCTGCAACATTGGTTCTGGTTTTTGGGGGCAACAACATAATTCCTACGGCTTTTTCCTGTGCTCCAGGGGCAGGAGGAAACAAGGGATGGGATTTGATTGGGTTCTTTTTCCGTAGAAACAATAGAGACATGCCTGCAGCAGTTAGGAAGGGTTTTTACTGCACCTGTGAAGGTGCAAGACATTGATTAATTAGATGTCAAATTACAGCTACATTGAGTTGGCTCAACTATTCCATAAATCTCCCCGTTGTCTAATTAGGCAAGGAAAGAAGAAAATCAGACTTGATTCATTTGACTGCTTCACTGAAAATGACCTGGAGTTCTCAAAACAGTTTGTGTTGGGGCTGGTTTTGCCAGGACATGGATGTCCCTGGCTCGCCCCACCTGGGATCCCCACCTGGGACCCCCAGTGCCCCAGCCCAGGGTCTCTGTCCCACCCCAGTGATCCTGATCCCAGCCCCTCCAGGGGATCCCCTGGCCCCAGGCAGCCCTGACAGCTCAGGACATCACAGGATTTAGATTTATTTGCTTCTACAGATGTGGACATTGTAATGTAAATGTTGTATCTGTCTTCTGTGAATGTCAACTCCCCAGCCCTGGAAGTGTTCGAGGCCAGCCTGGATGGGGCTTGGACAAACCTGGTGTCCTGCCCATGGAACAAGATGGTCTTTGGGTCCCTTCCAACCCAAACCCTTTTATGATTCTATCATAATCCTGGCATTTGAGTAACTTCAACTTTTAGGACACACCGAAATCCTTGGTTTTTTTAGGACAGAAGTAAAAATACATTTACACAACAGCTATTGTTTGAGAGCCAAGCTTTGCCTCCTGATCTCTGCCCTGCCCTTTCCTTCCAGCTCCTCCTCAGCAGGAAGATCAGGGTGGACATGTGGTGGCTGTCTGTCCTAGAGGGGATGGAGGGGGACACTGGAATGGGAGGGGTCCTTCCCAACCAGGCCATGCTTTTGCAGGCAGTGCCAGAGCAGGTGGCTCGCTGGGCTCCCTGGCGCCACGGCCACCCCCAGGCACTGCTCAGCCACTGCCTTGGATGTGGTTTCACCACCCAGAAAGTGGGTAAAGGTCACTGAAAATCCAGGAGCACAGAAGGAACGCCAATGCCTCCAGATTAGGAGGGAAAAAATCCTGGTTTTCACTGGCAGCTCTTAGTGGAAAAGATGTGTCTGTGAGAGGGTCCTTTGTTTGTAGTGGTTTTTGTAAAGGATAACTTTGCCTCACCACGAAGGCTCCTGTCAAAGGCTCTGGGCCTGCCTGTGGTGGAACAAGGCTTTCCTGGAGGGTAAACAACAGAAGGCCATGTGTCACAGAACAGAGCTGTGCCCAGAGAGCCCAGCCTGGCTCTGCTGCGGGGCCTCCAGCCCGAGGGAAAACATCCATGGCCAGGGCTGTTGTTTTTGCTTTGAAGGACTCAAGTGTGAGGATCCTTTGCTCCAGTGCAGGTGGTGTTTAGGCAACAGCAGAGTCTGTTATTCCAGCTGTCCGTGACTGTGCCTCAGCTCAGAGAATCAGAGAATCCTGGAAGGGTTTGGGTTGAAGGGGTCCTTAAAGACCACCTTGTCCCACCCTGCCCCACACCTTCCACTATCCCAGGGTCCTCCAAGCCCTGCCCAACCTGCCCTGGGACACTTCCAGGGATGGCTGCTGGTTCCATGAAGTCTCTCTGTGTCCCACTGCCCAGCCAGGAGGGACAGGACAAGGTCAACACCAGAAGAATGATGGAAGCACAATGTCCACTAACACCTTTGGGCTGCTGCTGGTGTTTTAAAGCCACAGTTCTGTTCCCACCAGGCCTGGTCATTGCAGGAAAAAATCCAGGGAGGTGCATCTTGTTTGGATCATTACATTTTGGGTTAGGGAACACAGCCTGACATGAAATCCAAAAATGACAGAAATGCCTTTTGTCCACCAGTGGTTTTCAGCAGCTTGTTAAACACTCACAGATTGTTTGGGCAGCCTTAACCCTGACAGGCCTGTGATGGAGACATCTTTCCTTTATTTGGGCTGATGTGTGAGGTTACTCAGCACTCTGCCCCTCAGCCATTGCTGCATCCCAAAATGTGGCTTGGGAAAAACAGCCCGGCAGAGTGGCCAGCTGGGCTTTGCCAGCTCTGTCTGGAATATTCCCATTAGTCACTGAGCAAAGAAGGTTTTCTGAACTCCTGGGGAGGTGGGCATAGAGAGGGCAGTGCCTGGCTCCCAGAGCTGACAGAGGCTCAGCTGCAGGGCTTTAGGCAATAATGTGCAGCTGGCAGAGGGATAATGTGGGCATGGAGAGGATGAGCAGGATTTGCTGCTGGAAGGAGGGGATTGTGGCTCAGGACTGTTGGGTGGGGACATTTTTTGGCTTACAGGCCAAAATGTTCAGAAGGAAAAGCCCATTTTAAAGAAGGAGGTGCTTGGCTCTGATCCATGAAGCTCCTGGATGTGCTGGAAGCTGGGTGGTGGCCTGGATAAAACAATGGTGTGCCCTGCTTGGTCTTGGACTCCCCAAGAAGAGTGCCAGGAGCAGGATGTCTGCTCATGTCCTGATGTTTTGGAGCTCAGGAGGTCACAGCTGGTCCCACCCCCCTGCAGGTGCTGCTCTGGCTACCAAGGGTAGCAGGTGAGTGTCCAGCACCTGGGGTTTGGCCTTATCCCAAAGGAGCCAAGAGCTTTAGGGACATCCTTGCTCTGCTCTGGTCATGGAGGGAAGGGGCAATAATTTGGGGGAGCCCAGCCTGTGAAATCCATCAGTCTGAAACCCTAAATTGGTTCTTTTGGTATGGTGTGGGCATGGGACAGCCAGAGCTGCTCCATGCCTGGCTGAGATTCTGGTGCTTGCAGCTGGCTGAGTCACTCAGCTTTTCTGTTAAGCTCCAGTGCAGTAAAAATGGTAATTGTAGGAAATTGTGACTTTTCTCTTGATAATGATGTATGCAAATGGGCTTTAAGGGAACAATTGAATTATGCTGATCCCTTCTGGGGCTCCACTGTGACATCAGAGCATGCTTTGGGTGTAGAATCACAAGGCTTGTTCTGCTGCACAACAGGGTCACAAGGTCTTTCTTCCAGCCCTCTTGGCAATACCTGCAGGCACAAAAAGGCCACAAAATCAGAATTAACACGTTTTGAACCTGACATATTCCTTTATTAATACAGTCCTGACTGCAAATAGTGCAGGAGAAATGTGGAATTCCCTTTCTAGAGACCCCCGAGCTTCCCACCCTCTCCCTGGAGGGGCTGAGCCCCTCAGCCTCCCTTCCCTGCCTGGGGAGGATCAGAGCTGCAGGATCCACTCCCAATTCCTGAACAGCCTCTGTGAAAGCTGCTGGAGACAGGGCCAGACCGTGAGTGTTATTTTGATTTTTCTTTTCCAGTTTAATTCACCTCAAAACTGAGTTTTACCTGGGGCTCCACACAAACGTTGTGAAGTTTTGTGTTGTTTTGCAGTACAGTGCTGCCTCCTGCTGGGTGCAGGGCCCTGTAAACGCCATTTATTACAGAGGATTTCTTTCACCTGAACTTTGGAAAAGGCTTTGCAGAGATTGCTGAGCATTATTATTACATATACTTGCCAAACTCCATTTTTTAAATAATTTAGGGCAATAATAGGAAATCATATTGTCAGTCTTTGCAGAAACTAGAGAGGGCTTAAAGCATCTAGTTCAGACCCTGATCTGTTCCCAAAATGAGTGACGGAATCACTCAGTAATGTTGACTAAAAGGAGACTTATATTAAAGAAAAGCCTTACTCTAATATATGATACTGTACACTGAAGGAGAGCTTTGCTCATAAAGGCAGAAATCCCTATTTCTGTCAATCCTTGAACAAAATCCTTCCCACACCCTCATAAATGACCTATTAACATGATTTTTATTAATTTTATTCCCTTGTGTGATTCCCTTAACTAACAGGAACTGAAAATATTCTGGGATATGGATATCCCAGACTAAACTTATACACCAGTGCACCCTGGCAATGTATACCTTGTAAATGTTCAAATACCAATTTTCTCTTGGTGCTCTCGGGACAGAGAGCTTATTGATGACACCCATAACTAATTACTTCAAATTAGCAGTTTCTTCTATTTACAAATGGCTCATGGGCTGTCAGTGGCAATATCTGGGTGTTCAGTATTGCTGCTGTTATATCAGTGAGGGAAATTTTGCCCATATATTCTCACTTTGATTTCCCCTTCCTTTGCTGGGGAGGCTCTTGCTGTCCATGTCCCTTTTGCCTATCCCGTGACTGAGGGGGTGACACAAAAATAACCATCCTCAGGCTTTTCTGCAAAATCCCAGCAACCCACTAGATGGCAAACAACCCCTTGAAAAGCCCACAAATACAGTAAAATTCACCACTGGCAAATCGCTAATGGAATTACATTTTGGCTTTTAGATAACCTCAGACTACAGTGAAGTCTGTCAAAAAACAAAACAAAACAAAAAAAACAAAACAAAAAACAAACAAACAAACAAAAACCAACAAACATTAGGAAGCTATAAAAGTAAAAGCTGTTTCATATTCTTGGGTGTTGATGTACAACATGAGCTTTTCCATGGAATGGTTTGGGTTGGAAAGGACCTTTAAAGGGACACCTTCCACTGACCCATATTGCTCCAAGCCCTGTCCAACCTGGCCTTGGACATTTCCAGGGATCCAGGAAATCTTCTCTGGGAATTCCATCCCAGCCCCTCCCCATCTCCCAGCCTGGAATTCCTTTCCAATATCCTTCCTGAATTCACCCTCTCACTTCTGTCAGTGTGACACACACCTCAAAGAGGTTGTGCTGTTTTTCTGCTCTGCCCCACTCCACCCATAAGGACAGAATTTCACATTTTATTGCAATCAATGGGAAATTTGCCACTGACCCAGAGTTCAGTGGAGATTTCACTCAGATACTGCAGGAGAAACAAAGTCCCTGACAGAGCTGTAGATAAAGAGGCAAGGACTTGATGGCCCTGATCTTTCTGCTGTGAATCATTCTGTGAGCAAGAAGAAATAGCATAAAAGATTTCTTGAGGTTAAGGAGACACTTGAAAATGCTTTAAAAGCAGAACAAACTTGCAACACCGTGAGGAAATGCTTGAAGAGCTCACAGGAATTCATTCCTGCAGGGAGAGAAGGGGCCAGCTGACATCACCCCCAGCTCTACCCTCGCTCTGCTCTGTGCCCTCCTTGCTTTGCCAATTGGTATTTTAACACTTGGATGACAGAGTAACAACTTGTTTAATATTAAAGCAGCTTTTTTTCATTTATACACCCTAAGGATTCCTCCTCACGAGCAGAGCAGTGAGTTGTGGCCACAAAAACCCCAGCAGCAGAGCAGGAGAGGGTGTCAGCCCCCCAGAGCCCTTCCAGAGCAGATCTGACAGCCCAAGAGCCTTCCTGGCAGTGCTGCTCTCCCTGACCTCGCCTCACCCTGAGCTGATCACAGCTCGGTAAATGCAAATATGCAAATAATGAAGTGGTGAAAGATTTGCTCGCTATTTACATGAGGTGAAGCATCTCTGGAGCAGCTGTGTCTGTGCAGGGGAAGCACCTGCTGGCACCGTGGGCTGCTTGCAGCTCGATATTTCCTTCCCCGTGATCAGATAAGAGGGTTTCGGTAACAGCCCTGTCCCCAGCAGCAGGATGTGGCCTGGGTGTGCTCACACGGGGCCTCTCAGGGCTCACAAACCCTCCAGAGCCACGCTGTGTCCCAGGAGCCTGGCTGGGACAGGCATCTGCAGCTCCTGCTGCACAGCAAGGTGCTCTGGGACTGGAATGTCCCTCTGGGACAGGAATGTCCCTCTGGGACCATGCCAGAGTTGCCAGCACAGTCTGGGTGGGCAGGAAACTCCCCAAGGCTCCCAGTGCCCTGAGCCTGACCAGTGAGGTAATTCCTGGGTAAAGCTATTCCATCTTAAACAGATTTAACTCGGGAGTGCTCACTTGGGCTCAGTCTGCTGGCCCTGGGCGAGGACAGCACAGGTGATGCTGGCTGAGTGTCACAGAAATGGCAGAACCAAGCACCGCACTTGGTGGCTTGTCCATGTCCCCGTGCTCCTCAGCTCCTGGAGGTGGCCTGTCCGTGCTGGCACACCCTCCTCAGCTCCTGCCCCACAACAGATGGGTATGCCTGGCCAGCCAAGCCAGCCTCATCTTTCTTTTTCTGTCCTTCAAAGCTGCAGACTCACGAGGAAAGCTCTAAAAATACTTTGGGCCTCTCTCCGTAGTGGCAAATGTCCCCCTGCCGGAGCCGGAGCTATCTCTGTCCCTGACGTGAGCCTTGCAGGATACAGCCTGTTCTTGTCTGTCCCCTCTGTGCCAGTGGCTCTGCTGTGACCTGCACTTCCCTCCTGCACCTCCAGCCCGCTCAGCTGGGACACGTTTGGGACACCCACACCTGCACACAAGGACAAAGGAGGGGACCACACACCAAGGACAAAGCCAGGCATGTTCCCAGGTCTGCCTTTCCCCATCAGGATGATCCAGGGTGCAAGAGCCTCTTGCTGAAGCAGAAGGGGTTTGGGAACCTGGTCCGTGCTCAGCGTCATCCTCTCCCAGGTGCTGTTTTCCCAGTTTTCTTACCCCCAGCTTGGGAATACCACCAGACCCAGAGCAGCTTTGCTGGGCCAGACGGGATTTCAAGTGGCACTGATGGGAACACCGCCCAGGCTGGTTGCGTGTTTCTCCCCGTACCCAAAGGTGGCCAGAAGGGTTTGTGACCCCCCAGGACTGGCTGTGCCACCTCAGGGACATGAGGCAGCCTGTTTGTTCCTGTCACACCTTCACAGTTTTGGGTGTCACTGGCAGTGCTGAGTCAAACCTGGGGCACAGCAGAAACCGCCTGCCCTCGGAGCCACCTGGCAGCAGAGATGTCACCACACTGCTGTCACACTTTGGGACAATCACCTGCTCCAGTGCACAGCTCTCCTTCCACCCTCTGGAGCTGCCCACACAGAATTCCAGCCGCTAGTGGCCAGGCCATGCACAAACACACCCTGTGGAAGGGCTAAAGCTGCTCACACCCAGCCTCTCCAGAGAGTGATGCCCAAATATCCGGCCTTAAAGATCATTACTGTCATTGATCTACACCTCTGTGGGACTTGATAAGATCCAATAAATCAAATTCCACGTGCTTTTCCTGGAATACCAGCGTGTCTCAAGGAGAAAAGCAGGGCTGAGTTTTAAATGTGCTGGAGAACAAGTTTGAACTTCAGTGACTTCAAGCTTGATGTTCAATTTGTAAATGCCTCAAACTGCTATATTTGTATATTTATTTCTATTAATACTACTGTTGCGGATAGGTGAGCTGCTGAACATCAGTCTGAAGTAAAAAATTATTTTAATACATGGTGAGTGTTCCTTAATTCCTTGTTTTCCCAATGCCTTGCACTTTGATGGAAGTTCAAGCAATTTGTGTGTGTTGTGATGGGAAACCTGAAGCCTCGAGCCCATAAACTTGTGAACTGAGAGAAACATGCTTCATTTAGGCACTAAATTTTCTGAAAAATCTGTATAACACTCAGAGAAATGCAGATTTACTGAGAAACCAAAAGGCAACAAATGTCATGCCTTGAGTATGAGGTTTGAAGAGCAGAAATCTTCCAGTTCTGTGGGGAATTTTACATTCTAGGTGACAGAATAATTGGAAAAAAATTGCTTTCATACATGAACAATATTTAAATCGCTTATTGATAAAGACTTTAAGGCTGTCACCAGCACTGCAGTAAATAAGAAATGAGTGAGAGGAATTCCAGTGAAACCAAGGCAGGAAAGGATTCAGGGAGTGGAAGGTAAAGGCTCAGTTAACCTGAAACAGAGAAACCTTTACAGCCAAGTGCATCCCGACTGCCCTGGTTTCACACCCAGTTATTCACGGTGCAAACTGCAGGGTGTGACTCCACTTTTCAATTCCTCTTTTCTCTTTCAAAACCAGTGAGTAAGAGCTTAAAGAACTCTCCCTCTGGGAACGATTTCAAATAATCCTCCTTGTTCCTCTGAGCTGTTAATTCAGAGCCCGAAATTGGAGTCTCTATAAATCTTTCATAAAGCTATCTAACGAATTTCTGTTCAAGCTGTAATTTGGCAGAACAAAACACTGTTTATCCAGCTGGAATAAATCCCACTGCCAAGTTTTTTTTTTGGCACCAAACTTTTACATCAATGCAAACCCAGTACTTGACACGTACTGGGGGTGTACTTGCCATCAGAAGTCCTGTTCGAGCTGATAATGCAGATTTTTATCACTGAGATAGAATTCCAGATTCTCAGTTAATTTATCACATTCCGCATGAAGAAGTAAAGTCAATCTCTAAAATTATTTGAGTAAAAAAAAACCAAACAACTTTCAACTAATGTTTTACTTCGGAGATTTTAGAATTTAAGGAAGAAATTGATCAATAAGTTGATCTAAACATATTCTGGATTGTCTTAGTCTCGTCTATTTGATATGACAGCAGGAACTTTTAGGTATCAGCTCATGTCAAAATATTTTCCTGCCTAAATTCCTGTCACATTTTTTTACAGCCATCATTCTTCAAGGAAATACGATTTTTCTGTCATCACAGATTCTTGTTTCCCCAAAATAATAGTTTCTTTTCTCCTAAGGTAATTGCACACTGTAATTTGTAGTAATTTGCTACGGAATTTTTTTGTATTTTGTTCTGGGAAACATTTGCTGCCAAGCCTGTAAATCCTGAGGGAGGTTTAGGCACTGAGGTGATGTCACTGCCCACCAGGAGGGATTGGGATATCCAAAACTCGATTTCCACAAGGTGTTTCCTTTTTTTTCCTTTTTTTAATCACTCAGCTTTGGAGTCTCTCACTGCCATCAGACACCTGGAAGAACAAAATCGGTTTCCATTTGTGCACAACTGATTGAAAGAGCAGCTTCCATGGCCTGCAGAGTTCCAGGCCAAAGGGCTCCAGGAGAACCAGGCTCATTAATGCCCCATCATGACTCAATTATTGATTGATGCTGTTTTCCAGCAGTGTCCTGGCAACAAAGCACTGCTGCTGCTGCCGAGGGGACAAGGCACTGCTCATCTTTATTGAGTTCAAAAATACCCACATAAAAACATCAAGGGTTGGTAAGAATGGTCAGGCACGTTGAGCTCCATAAGAAGAGTAAACCTCTCCAGCTTTTTGAAATATCAAAATGTAACCTGGAAAACCGGAGAGCATTAAAAGCAATAAATGATGGGTGTGTGCAAGGAAAAAAAAATAAGTGGGCAAAATCCACTGTGCTGACACCTGCTGCTTCCATGACTGGTTTTTCCTCCTTTCCAGCCCTTTGGCACATGGTGGTACCTGGGAGGGAAATGGAAAGTGCTCTTTGCCCTCTGCAAATACCACATAACCTGGAATTTTCACTTCAGGATAATCTGAGGGTCAGAGAACTGAGTCAGTTTTTCCCAGTTCTCTTTTTTAATACAATTTCTTTAATCTCCAGTGCATTCCGTGGGCTGTAAATTACTTTTGCCATTGCAGAGGTGTTTAGCAGCAGCGTTATGGGTTCGTAGGACTTTTTTTGGCTCTGTTATCACAACTCCAAAGACTGTTCCAGGTTTCTAAAAGGCCTGTGCTGTTTCAGGTTGGTGGTGAGATTTTTTTTTTTTTATTCCGCATAAAATTGTTTTTAAAATCTCAGGGATTGTACAGCACATGGCAATAGGAGGGGAGCTTGTCAAAGGGCCAGGAAAATAGGGTGAACTATTCCAAATAACTGAATAATAAATAATGTCCTTTCCAAATAACCAGCATCCCTGCTGAGTCATGAACCTGCACGTAAAACAGCTCCCAATTAAATGCTTTATTTTTGTTAAAAAACCCCACTATTTTGGTGGTAGTTACAGACTCTCAAGCCCCAACCTGTAATTGGAAAAGAAGGGTAAAAATCAAATGTACTATGGAGACCTTTCTAAAAGACATGTTTGTAAAGCTGGGGAGCTTTATTAATGACAATAATCATGACACAAAATAAGGTGCTGCTCCACACCCCGTGAAGAGGACGAGACCACGAACACTTCGGCCTCCTCCGTGGATCCTGAGGGAGCTGGGGAAGGGTCTGGAGCCCCAGGAGGGGCTGAGGGAGCTGGGAAAGGGGCTCAGCCTGGAGAAAATGGGGCTCAGGGGGGACCTTCTGGCTCTGCACAACTCCCTGCCAGGAGGAGGGGCAGTGAGGGGATCGGGCTCTGCTCCCAGGGAACAGGGACAGGACGAGAGGGAACGGCCTCAGGCTGGGCCAGGGGAGGCTCAGGGTGGACATCAGCGGGAATTTCCCCATAGAAAAGGGTGCTCAGGAATCAAAACGGGCTGCCCAGGGACGTTTGGAATCCTGATGCCTGGAGGTGTCCAAGGAACGCCTGGACGTGGCACTCAGTGCTGGGGCCTGCTGACAAGGTGGGTATCGGGCACAGCCCGGTCTGGATGCTGAAGGTTTTTTCCAGCCCCTGGGATTCAGTGGGCGTTCCCGGCGGGGACAGCGGCCGCCGCCCGCTCCCCACACAACATGGCGGGCACAGCCCCTGGGGCGGCCCTGCCACTCAAACCCAGCGAGCCAACCAG
>VZTR01004023.1:134264-159429 GCA_013400775.1 Chaetops frenatus
AGGCCCCGCCGCGCCCGCAGCTCCCGCCCCGCCGCCCCCCGCCGCCCCGGGCATCCTCATCGGTGACCGGCTCTACTCCGAGGTGTCGCTGACTATCGACCACTCGCTGATCCCCGAGGAGCGGCTCTCGCCCACCCCCTCCATGCAGGACGGGCTGGACCTGCAGTGCGAGACGGACCTGCGTATCCTGGGCTGCGAGCTCATCCAGGCGGCTGGCATCCTGCTGCGGCTGCCGCAGGTGGGCCCTTGCCGGGGCTTCCAGGAGGGACGGGGAGGAAGGGAAAGGAAGGGAAGGGCAGTTGCCGCNGCGGCGGCGCTTCACACAAAATGGCGGCGGCTGGGCCAGGGCACTGACTCGGCTCCTTGTCCCTCCTCCTGCTCTGCCCTCACAGGTGGCCATGGCGACGGGGCAGGTGCTGTTCCATCGGTTCTTCTACTCCAAGTCCTTCGTCAAGCACAGCTTCGAGGTGAGCGCGGCCCGGGGACACCGGGAGAGGGTGGGTGGTGCGGCCACGCGCCACACAGGCCACTCGCTTCGAGTCTGGCGGATTTGCTTCTTAGTTACGTAATTCTCGTTTTATCTGGGTTAGAAATTGTTTGCTTAACGGAAACGGGGCTTCTTTCCAGATTGTTGCTATGGCCTGCATCAATCTCGCGTCCAAAATCGAAGAGGCACCTCGTCGGATAAGGGACGTGATCAACGTGTTCCACCACTTGCGGCAGTTAAGAGCAAAAAGGTAAGATCAGCTTCGTTATGAGCATAAGCACCTGTTACCACTAATGTACGCTGCAGTTCTCAACTCACGGTATTTTTCCAGGCTAAGTTCAACGACCTAAAATTGACAAGGGAGTGCCCGTTGGCTGCTGTGTAGGCAGTACAGTGCAATCCTGGCTGCTTCTGCTGTTGTTCTCTTGGTAGACCCATTTTTTGTTGTTGATTTAGCTGCAAGTTACGAGTGACAAGTTTTGGTTCTAGTTTTAGGACCATGGTTGTAGTTCCATTTCGATGTCTTGTAGTTATTGTAAGGTAATCTTAGGTGTGAGTAGCCAGTTACTAAGTTGCTGTGTATTCTCCAGATATTTAACCATACTTAGCAGTCCTGATGCTTTTCTCTCATTAGTCTGTGGCTGTCCGAGTGTGGTTGTGGTGCTAAGAAAGTACCTGTTTAGAAAAAGCTGAACTTCCAGTGGTGAGAGTGTTACCTTCTAGAAAAACACATTTTAGAAAGTACCTGAAAAAAGGTGTGGTTTGACCTGCAGTGTTTGCAGTTTTAGTGGTGAGGAGCGTGTAATTGAGTCTGGGAGGAGGCTGAAGGCATTTTTAGGTGCAGAAAGTGAGAGCTGCATTGTTCTGGTGCCGTGTGCCTGTGCAGTGGAGTGGGAGCTCACCTGGCCGTGTGCAGAGTAGAGCTAGGGTAGAGCTGTCCCAGTTCTGAGTGCCTAATGCTGCTCTTTGTGTGTAAAGCAACATTTTTCATGTGTAAAGTAAATTAGCGATGCATTGAAAAGAGGAAGGTGTGGTTGAAGGGAAGGAGTTCTCTGAGTTGCTGTTAAACACAAAATCTACTTAATTCTGTCAGGCAGCAGTGTTACAGTCTGAGATTGGAGGCTTCAGGTTTGCTTCTTGTGCCTGATTGCTTAAAGTTTCAGGTACTCTGTAGTTACAAAAGGATTTTGTTTTCAGCTACACTGTTAAATTCACAATTTATTTCTTTGCCGTCCATCACCAGGCAATGGCAGGAATTTAAACTCCAGTGTTGTGCAAGCTTTTCTGAGGAACAGAGTAGAAATCCCTCAGGGAAGCCAGCTGTCTGTTGTTGTCTTTAATCCTGGTTATGCTTCCATTGGAGCCAGAACAGTGGTTTTGACTGCCTCCTGATGGTGTTGTCTTACTTAGTTCTAGATCCAAGAAGAAGGAGTTGGTGTTACACTTTGGAATTTAGCTTTGTTCTGTCTGGCTTTTAAAGCTGTTACCCCTGATGGCCCTGAGAGAGCTGTGTGGAGTTATGTCGGGTGTGAATTCAGTGGGACTGTGTTCCACAGTTATTAAGGGAGTCTGGTTATTTGAATTACTGGGCAGGCTCAGTGATTAGTAATGTTCTGGCCTCCATCCAGGCAGTGAAGGTTAATTAATCATATGCCTTGCTTTTCTTTGCAATGAGAATACAAATTAGTTGTTTCTTTGTGCTGTGTGAAGGATCAGAGAAACTGAACTTAACCTGTGAATTTAAATCTTTCCAGCTAGCCTGTTCCATATCCCAACTTGTGCATGTTACGTGGTGCCTAAAGTGCATCATGTCCAGAGAAATCGTGCACTGCTACCCATTATTTTCGGGAGAAATGGGTATTGTTGCTCTGCGATTCTGAGTGAATCTGCATGAAATAAACCTTAAAAATGCTGCAGTCTGACATTCAGACTTGCACACAACCCCTCCCCCCCTTTTTTTTTTAGCAAGCAGGATGTAAACGTTTTTCTGTACTTTTTACAAGCTGACAATTCCATCACCTGTACACGTTATTAACTTCAACTCTTTTTTCCCTTGCAACCGACTATACAGCGACCAGCTACATTTACCAAAGCCTGGGTGATGTGGAGTGGTACATAAAGATGAAGCTGTCGTCATGGCAACAGTGAGTGAAGTATCGAAAATCCCCAAGGAGAAGCCAGTGCTCTGAGCATAGGTCACTGGAATCGGGGGACTAACAGGTTGGCCGCTGGTGAACCATTTGGAAGAACTCCTGTATCTTGTTATAAGCTTTTTTCTTTGCTGTCCAGGTTTTTAGAATACTAGCTTGATCTTTTTTATATTTTATTTTTTATTGAAGCTAACACTTAGGCTGTAGTTAGTCTCTCACACACAACCCAGAACTGAAACAGGCTGCTTTACTTTTCTTTTTTAGTCTAGCATTTCTGTTAACTGAAGCTCTTAACCTGCACACAAATTTGGGGTAGTTTGGGTAGGCTTTGCTTTCTTTCTTTCTTAACCAATTTTGGGTTCTTAGTTCCACTTTCTGGCTCTGTATAATTGCAGTTTGAATTCACAGTAAAACAAGGGTACAGAAGTCTTGGATTTGTACATTTTTATCAATTATGATGTAAGCAGTCCCTTCTATGTACCTGTTTGCAGAACTGGGAATTGCATTGGAATTTTCTTTTTATGAGACATGTAGTCAACTGAGGTGGTATTTCTAATGCTGAGAAGTAAGAAAAAGCTAAATAAGTGTTTTGGACAAGCATATTTTCTTTGGGATCTTCGACGAGCATATGTGATGTAGAACTGCATGTAAAAATGTTTGTGTGCATGGAGAAAAGCTCGTACTATGAAAAAACTGCTTTTTAAATAATTGTGTGCCGAAACCTCTGTGTTCTGAGCAAAGTGCAACTGTTGTTTAACTTGTAGAATGTAGTTTGAAGTTGATTTTATTTCTTTTAACTGTGCCTGAAAGTCCTGAGACTGGAAATGTGACTCGTGTGGTGCTGTAATCTCACGTGGTGCTTTGAGGTGCTCAGTCAGCTATTCCTCACTCGGGGGCCCTGCAGCAGGGCTGCATTAATGACACACACTCTTAGTGCCTTCAGACTGCCTGCAAACCTGTGCTGCTCTGTGTTTGTGATCCTGGAGACAAACAGAGAACTGGTGTTCTTTTACTGATCAGCAAAACAGATCTCTGCTCCTTGAAATGAGGTGCTGGTGCTCTGCTGTACTTGTCACAAGTGCTTTGCTCATTAGGAACAAAACTCCACGCAGGGCACTGTTCCTCCAAGTATTAGTCGTGCCAAAGACACCAAAGTTTTATATTACACCAAACAAAGCTGCAGCTCTGTGGAGAACTTAAGTCTTGTTTGTCAGAGTGATTTTTAAAAATAAGTATTTGTAATTTATTTATTGTTAGAAACTCATTACAGTGTTAATCTTCTGGGTTGTTACACAATCTAAATCCCAATCAAGTTGTGCATCTTAAGTGTTGGATTGACTTCCCAGAGGGGCCACTGTGTGCTGTGTTGTTAAAGTGTTGCCTGGAGCTTGAGTGCTAGTCTGTAGGAACAGATTCCAAATAAGAACTTGCAACACTCCTTGGCTATACAGTGTTTGAAGCTTATATTTCATATATAAGCTTGTAAATTCTTTTTCTCTGGTTTGTTACTTGGCCCTAAGATAATTCTTGGACTGAGAATTAAGTGCAGCAAATGCACTGGTAAATTTCCTCTTTTTTCTGAGTAGAAAATAAAGTTTTTCAAAAGGGAATCTCAGAAGTTCCTAACTTGTAAATAATTGTTTACCTACATTGCAGAGTTTATGGCAACAGTATTAAATTGAATACTGCATGCAGTGCAGTGGAGAACCTGACTTTTGCCAGTAATAAGGTCCTGCAGATTTTTATTTCTCCATGAGTGGATAAAAGTCTGTATTAGTCTGGAAATCCTGTCTGGATAAACTGTTGGTTTTCATGGCTTCCTTAGGGCTGTAAGACTTGTTACCAAAGCAATGTGGGACAGCAGAGTAAAGCAAAGCACAGTTGGCACCTTGGGTTTCCTGTCCTGTGCTGTGGAACGTGGGTCAAGTGTGAACTGTTGGTGCTGATCCCAGGCCCTGTGCAAGGACAGTGAAAACTTAAAATACAGTAAAGGCTCCTGTCTGTCCTGCTGGAGCCACCTTAACTTCCTTGCAGAGCTCTCAGGGAATGCAGGGACATGTGGAAGGTGGAGTTTTGCATGATCCTGTGCAGTCCCACCGGAGATTGTTTTAATAGACTGAAAGCCGTGGCTGTCCTAAGTGTTTAACCTGAGATCTCCCACCTGTGATGAAGCTTTCTCCTGACAAACAGCCTGGACACCTGAACTCGCTCTGGTGCTGCTCTGCAGATCCTGTTAAAGCCAGTGATCTCCAGATGAAATTGTGGAGAGCAATACTGAGGAAATCTTACCAACACCAGTGAAATTGATGGGAATGAATTATAAGGGAATCAGTTTCACTCATAGGAAGAACTCAGCTCGGTTGTTCCATTGTCCCACTCCAGAGTTCTGTGTTCAGCCTGTCTCTGGAGTGCTGGAGTGTTCAGACAAAATCAGCTCCTCACTGAAGTAGTTACCTTCTAGAGGCTTGAAAAGCTTTTCTTTTTCAGTTGATTTATGGGGAGAAAAGAAAAACAACCATAAACAAAAAATCCCCCAATTCTGGGTTTATTTAGAGGAGCTGAAATGAAAAACTTTGTAACACTTAATTAGAGAAGTTACTCTGCTGAAACATGGAGAACCTGGCATTTTATGTAATGAGACAGTACTGGAATTGTAGGTGTATACTGGCACCAGGAAGCTGCAGTTTCCATTGCAGAGCTGGGAGCTGCATCTCAGCCCCTTGGGAAGAGCAGGGACAGCTCATGCTTCAAGTGCATGGTTACACAACAAGATGCTTTTATTAGGGAAGTTTGTTGTGTCCTTTGCCCATGGCCATCAGTGTCTGTCCAGGTGACTGCAGAGGTCATGGCATTAACTGGATTGTTGAAGTTGGGGAACTCATCCAGCCTTGTCATAAAATTGACCCTTCCTGGGGTGGGAACCTTGTTTTTTTGAGTGTTTTTTCTGCTCTGTGACTTATCAGGGAAGAGAAGTGAGATCCACTCATGGAATTTGGTAGTGAAATATTTTTTCTGGTACAACAAGAGCTGTATTTTGAACCTGCTTTGCATATTTTTTTTTTTCTTTTGAAGGTAATGTCAAATAAATTTGTCACCAGTGCTTGGGGTGTATCATGTACACAGACTGTGGTTTATTAGAGCATAACGAGCTGCAAAAACATTATTCTGCTTTGGAAAGCACATGGAATGTGTGAGGCATATTACAGGGAAAAAGTTGGTCTGTCTTCAGGAGGAAGTGGATTAAAATACCTCGTGGAATGTTGAAAGGTCAAATCTAAGCACAGACAAAACAAAGAAGATGCAATGGAGTGTGACACTTGTGCATTGAGTGTACAGAAGGTTATTGTAGTTAAACGTGCTGGACAGTTCAGGGCTTGGATTTGGAAGGAGTTAGGATGTGACAGTGCTGGAGTTTGACATCTCTCTCGGAAATGAGAAGCAGGAACATCCCTGGCACCACTGGAGAGGGGTACAGGCCCAGAGTCCCAGGCAGATCTGTGCCCATTTCCCAGGTTAATTCTGTGCTTCACTCAGCATTTCACACATCACAGGGCAGGGCTGGCTTCTCTCAAGGGTCAATCAGCTGCTCTTCAGTGCATAGGAAACTGCAATTTCTAAAGCACAAGTTGCTACTTTAATACCAGTAAGAACCCTGTTCTGGCTTCCTTCTGCTTTGAAATCCTGCCTGGCAAAGGACTCCTGCCCCCTCTGCCATGGAGAGGAAAAGGTCTTGGGAGTGCCCCCCATCAAACCAACTCCTTCCAGCAGCTGGAGCAGTGCAGTTTGCATACACAGGAGCAGAAGGTTAATTTTTTTTATCTCAGCCATCTAATCTGTAGCTAGCCAAAAGCAGCAACTAAACTAGTTTATCTAAACTTGGACAGCACAAGATTAATGCTTAAACTTGCTTGCAGGAGTTGAAAACCGGTTTCTGTTGCCATTAGTTGGTTGGAAGGGAAAACAGAGTTGCCGTTATTTTTGGATATGCAAAACAGTTTTGATTTTATTTCTTGCAAACTATAGGACTCCAAGCCCCCTGATACTTGATCAGAACTACATAAACACCAAAAATCAAGTAATCAAAGCAGAAAGGAGGGTACTGAAGGAGTTGGGATTTTGTGTTCATGTCAAGCATCCTCATAAGGTGAGTTCTTAACAATAATGTAATTGTAATTCTTACTCTGCCTTGGTGCCATCACTGGGAGCTGTGGAACAGGAAACACAGAATGACCTGAATTCTGCTCTTTACTCCTCTGTAGTTATTAATGTTTATGCCAGAGTACTTGGACAAACTTCCGAATTAACTGATAAAAGTCACTTCCCTGGTAAAGGTGGCTGGTTTGAAAAGCATGGAAAAGTAGTGAAATAAAGAATTGAACATAATGGGATGACATGAGAGCTTGTGTGCTTGGAAAGAAGGAGCCCCGTTGTTTGGGCATACTGTTTGGTGTTATTTTTACATATGTGTATAATTACTTCCTTACTCCTGCTTTATGTATTGAAACTGAGTCTTTTTTCTCTTCTCCCCCCCCTCCTTATTCCTCAGATCATTGTTATGTATTTACAAGTCCTAGAATGTGAACGTAATCAAACCCTGGTACAGACAGCCTGGTAAGTTTCTATTTTCCATTCTTTTCCTAGCCAGGAAAATAGTAGCAGAAATAACAAGCCTGTCGATCCCTATGCAAAGCAATGAGCTGTAAGTTACCACCCAAACACATTTGGACAATCTTGTGGTGCTTGTTTCTGCTTACTATTTTCATGGCTTGATTCCAGCGTAGCAATGGAGAACTCAATTTAACTTTGTTCTTTTTTCTACTCTTTGATTGAAGGGTAGTCCCTGCTGGTAAGTCATAGAGCTCTGCCCTCTGCACCTCAGCCCATGACCTGGGGATGGCTGCTTTGGCTGCCCTTCTCTCCAGCCAAGCCAGTGCAAGCCTCAGCGAGTTCACTGCCGTCACCCAAAGCCATCGGGCAGCACCTCCTAGTTCTGTCCTGGCGCCAGGATTTGTATATTTGGTTCTAGAAGTAATTGTTACAACTGTTTCTCAATGTCTTTGTTGCCTACCTGCTGTATGTTAAAGGACACGTGGGGGACGATTCTGCCAGCGTTTCTTGAGTTGATTTAACATTTAAACTGGAGTTGAACAGAGGGTGACAGTGCATGCAGCATGTTCACTTAGCAGCCAGGCTGGGCATGGGGGTGTAGAGTCCTCACTGACTGACTGCTGTTCTCTCTCCCACATTGGGAATTTAGAAATCCATGGAGCTCTGCTGTTCCTGCATCTCTGGCCATGTGTTGCTTGGCAGTGCCAGCCCTGTGCAGGAGCAGGAGCTCAGGGGAATGGGGACTCAGTTCTAACTCAGGTCTTTTGCAGCACTTAGTCACCAAATGGGAGGCATCTCCCTGGATGAAGTTAAAGTGACTCAAAGTACACAAAATTTAAATGCAGTCAGAGTTTTATGAACTCTGCAAGTTGCACATAGCCTATGGAAAATGGTAGGTTGAAAATATACCCTGATGGCACCGGAGTTCTTGAAAGATTTTTAAATACAAAGCCATTGGTGTTTAAGACAATTAGCTGGACAGATGCAGAGTACTTGTTAAATTGTAACTCAGTGGACACTTCCCAGGGTAACTTGACCTAGGCAGTGGCCATTCCACACTACTTGGATTTACTGCTGCACATGATTGCCCTGGGGTTTAAACCAGAGGCACTGGTACAAACTCTTACAGAGTGACACAAGTAAACATCCAACACAACCTGAAAGAAATCCCATGTTTAATGTAACAACAGAAAAAATAATAAAGTCAATTGAGTCTCCAGTATTGTTATCCTCTTAAAAAAAAGGCAAACTGGACTTCCAACCTCTGCTGCTTTGTGTTTTTAGGAATTACATGAACGACAGCCTCAGGACGAACGTGTTCGTTCGCTTCCAGCCGGAGACCATTGCGTGTGCATGCATTTACCTCGCTGCTAGAGCCCTGCAGGTGAGCCCTGCCTGCACTCAGCTCTGCCTCCCAGTGCTGCTGCTCTGGTTTCAAGGAAATTCATGGAAATAGCTCAATAAAACCTGGCCTGAAATCTCCATTAAGCTTCTCTTTGTTTGATTTTCAGATCCCGCTGCCTACCCGTCCCCACTGGTTCCTGCTCTTCGGCACCACAGAAGAGGAGATTCAGGAGATCTGCTTAACAACTCTGAAGCTTTATACCAGAAAGAAGGTGAGTTTGACAGGTTGGGTTTTCCTGCTTGGTGCTCAGTGCAGCTTGAGCTAAGTTATGGTTGTCCAGAAAAGTTAGGGAATGCCTAATACAGATGTACTAATGGGAAAGGCTCCTCTAAGGAGAGAACAAATTCTGGAAGTTACTGGACAGATATTCAAAAGCCAACACAGCATTTTTCAGAAATGAGATGAAAGTATGAATTACATTAGTTCAGCTTCTTTCCTCATTGTTACTTCCACAGCCCAATTACGAATTTCTGGATAAAGAAGTAGAAAAGAGGAAAACGGCACTACAGGAGGCAAAACTGAAGGCAAAAGGTTTAAATCCAGATGGAACTCCAGCACTCTCAACACTGGGTGGCTTTTCTCCTGCATCCAAACCATGTAAGTTTGTTTTCTTAACAGAAACTTGCCTAATACTGTGTGATAAGTACTTGTGTAAAAATAAAGTAGGTTTGCTTTTTGAGCTGTTAGACAATTCAGGCTTTCTCAGAGAATGAAGCAGCAAGGTAAATCTCTTTTTTGACATAGATTTTAAAACCAGTCTCAAAACCTTGAAACCAGACTAGAGAGAAAAGGGATGCTTTATTCCATATTTCCCCAGATAAGAAAGTGATACATTAATAATATGCAGCCTTAAGAGAATGAGGAGGTAATGAAGTAGGAATTGCTGTGTGTTCTGTGATGTGCAGAGAGGCTTTCTGGATTTAATTTTGGGGTGCTGCAATAGCTTTCATGGCCCCTTTGCAGCAGGTATCTGTGAAAATTCCTTCCCCTGGTTGTTTTTAATGTACTTGGCAACTGTTTGGGGCAGTGAGGGCAGGCAGCTGGGCAGGAAATGGAGGAGGGAGAGGCCCAGCACTGCCTTGGCATCAGAGGGCAAGAATTGGAACACGTATTTTGAACTGGCCAGTCTGTCTGAACTCTTGTGGTTTCTCCTGAAGACTCCTGCATTTTCAGAGGTCTTTGGGCTGGGCAGTGTGAATTTCTCACTGAACAAGGAAAGTGTTTCATTTCTGCAAGGAGGTAGCAGAGGTTGGAAGAGTTTGGAAGCAGGAGCTCTGGTGGCTTTAACAGCCCTTCCATGGAAGATGAATCCATCTCTGCGCTGTACCAGCTGTCTAGAAACAGATTGATATCTTAACTAGATAATTCTATTTGTTACTCATTATACTTGTGCCATTAACTAAAGATGAAATCTGTAATTTTCCAAAAGCATTGGAAATGAATGCCAAGGTCACAAGTTCTGTATTATGGGGTGTGAGGGCAGGTTTCATTTTGCACCTTTTGGCCCCAGGTGAGCTGGGCTGTGTGCTCTGAAGGTCCCACTGCTGTTCCTTGTTCATGGGCAGAGCGTTTGCCCATGAATATCCCATTCCAGGAATGAATATAAATGGAGAGATGGGATGAAATAATAGTTGTGGAGTTCATATCTACACACACTGTAGCTCCTGGTGAAGGTGGCTGCGGGGTGTACAGTGTGTTTATGACAAAGGATGAATAAAGAGCTGATTTTTAATTGAAATTTAATTCTTAGCTTCCCCAAGAGAAGTAAAAGCCGAGGAGAAATCTCCAGTATCTGTGAATACCAAAACCATTAAAAAAGAGCCAGAAGAGAGGCAGCAAACCTCAAAGAGCCCTTACAATGGGTAGGTAAAACTCCCCTCCTGATGAGAAACACTTCAGTAGAAATGCTTTCAGCTGAAGTGCAGGGAGCTGCTCCCGAGCCCCTGTGGTGTGACAGTGCCTGAGCAGTTTGGTTTGTGCCCTGCAGGCTGAGGAAGGAGAGCAAGAGGAGCCGCAGCAGCAGAAGCGCCTCCCGCTCCCGCTCCCGGACAAAGTCCCGCTCCCGCTCCCACAGCCCCCGCAGGCAGTGAGTGGGGCTGGGGGCTGCACTGGGAGGGTTTGGGGGTTTGGCACCCTCAGTCCTGTAAATACAGGGTATCTCAGCAGGGCTTTGCCCTGCCAGGAGCCAGGGGCACTCCTGAGTGCTGGCCAGCAAAAAGGGAGAGGCTTGGCTTGTCTTCAGGCTCTTGCTGCTAGTTGTGTAGCTGTTCTTAAGAGTTCTGTAAAATGGAAGCTTAAGCCTGCCCTAACTGCACTGTACCTGAGGAGTCTGTGCTGAGCTGGGGTTTAATCTTCGCTTGTTAGTCTCCACAAGGATCCTATTACAGGTGAGAGCAATCTCTAGGGGCACAGTGCCCTTGGAAGGGGAGAGGAGTGCTCCAGGTGTGCGGCCTCCTTGGATCAGTGCTCCTTGGTGCGGTGCCTGGCTCTTCAAGGCTCTGCCCTCTCCTGGGATGGGAAGAAAGGGATGCATTAAGAACTACTGCCTTTAGATAAGGGTAGTTTAAGAATCTTCAGGCTCACATGTAAGTTGGAGGCTGCCAAGTTGGATCTCTGTGAGGTGTTCCCCAGAGCATCACTGAAGGAAAAAGGCAATACCCAGTTAGTGATCTGGTGTTGAGGGAAGTCCCTTGACAAGATAGACAGAAGATGCTGGGTTCTGGTTTTAGTTTGAGCTGCGTATTTTCAAATGAGCTCAACTAAAAGACTCACAAGAGTGGTTGGGGTTGGAAGGACCTTAAATCCCACATCACTGACCGCAGCCTTCCATCAGGCAGGGTGCAAGACATTCCCTATCCTCCTTCACTTATCCCTGGGGGACAAAGCCTGATTTCTTCCAGTAACTTGGAAGGTCCAAGCCTTTATTTCTTTATAATTTTGCTGGTGTGGGGGCTTCGTTGTAACCCTTTCCTCTCATGCAGCTACAACAACCGCCGGAGCCTGTCGGGCACCTACAGCTCCCGCTCGCGCAGCCGCTCGCGCAGCCACAGCGGCAGCCCCCGGCGGCACCACAACCACGGCTCGCCCCACGCCAAGGCCAAGCACGGCCGCGAGGAGCTCAAGGGCGCCAGCAGACACGGCCACAAGCGGAAAAAGTCCCGCTCCCGCTCACAGAGCAAATCCCGGGAGCACTCGGAGGCGGCCAAGAAGCACCGGCACGAGCGCGGCCACCACCGGGAGCGGCGCGAGCGCTCGCGCTCCTTCGAACGCTCGCACAAGGCCGGGAAGCACCACGGCAGCGGCCGCTCGGGGCACGGCCGGCACCGCCGCTGAGCCCCGCCCGGCCCCTGGGACTGCGGGGCACCGCCAGGGCTGCATCGACTTCAACCACCCCCCATCTGGTTTTCTAAAAGGTGTAGAAGACTTTTTGTCTTTTTGGGAAAGAAACTGTTACCAACTTTTGCACATAATACCTTAGCAGTATCCCAGAGGTGGCAAATGATGATCAGGTTCACTGTATGTATTAGAGTTGTGTATTGTTTATTGAGCTGAGAACTGGAGAAAGGATTTCTGTAAAAAAGCAAAACGTACCTTATTTTTATACCAGTCAATTGCAGACGCTTATATTTAAGTATAGTTATTTGTTTAAACATGGTGGAGACTTTCTTACACTGGTTTTAGTCTGCATGTCTTCAAAGATTTTTACAAGAAATAAAGTATAAAGCTGTGGGGTTTTTTTTTTACTGCCTGTTGGATGCCAAATGTGTGGAAACTAAACTTGTTTTTCTTACATACCGTGGCTTTGACCCTTGTGCCTGAGTGGGACGGGGGTGTGGATGTGCTGCTGTTGGGAGCTGAAAACTGGGAAAGCTTTGGATGTTTGTGTCCTCCTGCGGGTGCAGCTGGGAAGCTTCGCAAGCAGTTGGAATAAATGGTCATGGATGAGCCAGAGATGGGCTGCTGCTGTCCCCTGCCTGTCAGCTGCCCCTGGGGAGTTTGGGGGTCTCCCTGCCCCTCTCCCATTCCAGGTGCCATTCCTGAGGGACCAGGTGTGAGGGGTTCATTTCCCATTTTTTGCAGTGGTGGGCGTGGGAGGGATCTGTAGTTAAACAGGGCACAAAAGAAGGACAGGGTTTCACCACTATCAAGGGAACAGCAGAGGCCCCCAAAAGAGGACCCGTTTATTATGGATACACAATTTCCGGGGTTTGCAAAGTGAGAGAGGACTGGGAAATGAAATCCCACCTCTCAGCCAGACTGGTGAAGTGCCCAGCCCATCAGATTCCCTTCTCCAAGAAGGAATGGAAACAAAGCCGGTGTTTTTAGTCCAATGTGTGAGAAAATCTGACTCGAGAATATCAACTTTTCAGAAGGCTTTCAAAAACAGGGTGACAGGGATCCTCCTGCAGGTGCTGCCACAGGCTGGGGCTGAGCTCTGCTGGCAGAGCCACCCCTTCGCTGGGCACAGCTTGGGCAGCCCAAACATTCCCTGGGAGCACTGAGAGCAGGAGCTGATGGGACATTCCTGGAGCTGTGCCTGCTGTGGAAAAGGAGAGCTGGAAGGGGAGAGAAGGAATCTGATCTGGTTCTTGGGCTGCCGCTCTGGAGGTACCAAAGCCTGGAGCCTGTAGGTGAGAGGTGTTTGCTTCACTTTCAGGTTTGTTACAGATGTTGGAAGGATGAGTGTGGTCCATGAGCTTTGGATGGCTTGGGAAGAGAGAAAACGAACTACGGGAGAATATTTTTGATTGAAATTTGTCCAACTGGTCCCTCTCAAGGCTTCAGTCACCCCCAAACCCACAGGTGAGTGGCAGCAGGTGAGGTGTTAAGGGCCCCTTTGCCAGGAAATCTTTCCCTGGTTGCTGCTCCTGCCTGGAAATGCTCCTGAAATCCAGGATTTCACATCAGGCCAAGTCCATGACTCCCCTGTCCATGCTCCTTGTTTGCTGCCCAGCTCCTTGGGGAAGGAAGCAAATACTCCTGGCCAGGCTGGCAATCATATCCCCCTTTGGAAAAAACACTCCTCTCCTGCAAAGGAAACAGCTTTCCATCCCCTCCTCCTGCCTGGCCACAGCCCAGCAGGGCCATTAAAACAAAAAAGGTTAAAATTAGTGAAGCTGGCCTGGAGAAAAAGTCCTTCCATTCCAGTGGGAGGAAAAAAACTTTGCAAAAGTGACCATTTTGGTCCCAGGATGGAGAATCCTTCTGGACAGATTTGCTGGAGAGGGTGAGGGGCTTGTGCCTCGACCCTGCAGACACATTCAGCTTCCCAATCCCCTCATTCCAAGGGATTCTCAGACCCTCTCATTCCTATGGAGTTCAGTATCCCCACAACTCCCATGGGTTCTGTGTCCCCCTCACTCCCGGGATGCCGGGCCTGCTCCCGCTGCTGTTCTGCCTTTCCTCTGTAGGTGGAAGCGTTGCCGAGCCCGGCTGAGCCTCCCCTGCACTCCCGCTCTGCCAGGAGCCACCAAAAGCCACCAAGGTGAGGAGGGGACAAATGTCCTACCCTGGGCCATGGGGACAGAGCACCCCGTCCCCGGGATCACACCCCAATTCCAGCTGTTGGGAGCTGGGGATGGATCAAAGCCTCCAGGGGTGGCATCAGCCTCCAGATGTGGGAGAACCCCAGGAGTCACCTGTGACTGGGACAGCTCTGGGGGACAGCCCTGAGTGACCCCAAGGGGGAGGGAAAGTGGGGGTTCTCACCACAGCCCGAGCTCCTCCAGGGCCTGGCACAGGTGTCCCAGAGAAGCTGTGGCTGCCCCATCCCTGGAATGTTCCAGGCCAGGTTGGTCCCACAGAGGCCCTGCAGGTGCTGGGCAGCCCCAGGGCCTGTGCTCAGGAGCCAAGAGGGGAAATCCACAGCAAAATGATCTTAAATCAAGTGAATCTCCTGAAGGACCCTCACAGATTTAATTACCCCTGTGCAGGGATTGGTACAGCTTCCCAAAATTCCCTCGTGACTTGGGACCCCAGGTTTGTATGGAACAATCAGGAGCTGGGACCCAAATGCCTGAGGTCCCATTTTAAAGGATTTAGATGATTTAGAGGGTGAGGAGCTGAGGTTTTACTGAAGGTTTTTCTATGCCTCTGTACGTCTAAAAAAAGGAAACATCTTCAGCATCTTTCTGCCAGTTGGAGATTGTTCAAAGTTTGCCCCACATGCTGAGGAGACAACTGGTCTGAGGACACACGTGGGGTGACAGGGACTGAAGGAGCACAGAGTGGAGGGGAGAGGCTGGAGCTGGCATCCTGTCCCTTCCAAGGGAATAAAAGTCTTGCTCCCTGGAGAGAGAGCACCCTCCTTCCTCCCTCCTCAGCATCCCACAGGTGCCTCTCCGGGCTGGCAGCCCTGGGCCAGCCCAGCCTCAAACCAGCCCTCCAGAATTCTGTATTTTCACCCACCAGGATGCTCAGAGCTCCATGGCCAGGCAGGGTGAGAGCACAGTAGCGCTTTGCCATCAAGGAAACCGCAAGAGCAAGCAGAGATGTTATCTCTGACATCTGGCTCTGATCATGGAGCTCTGTCTGTGTTTGTTAATGGACACGGGATGGCCCCGGGGCTGCTTTTTGTTCCAGGACTCCTCGTGGGTTCCCCCAGCACCAGCGAAGCCAACAGAGGGATCTCAGAGCTGGCGACACAAGGGCAGCACTGCCCCCTTCCCCTCTGCCCTCCTCAGAGCCAGCGGTGAGCTTGGCATGGCCAGAGAGCAGGAAGGTGTCCTCAGCCACCCTTTCAACCCCCAGCTGAGATATTTTAAGAAGCTGATCCAGAGCCAGCCCTGCCCTGGGCAGGGACGCCTCTCACTGTCCCAGGCTGCTCCAAGCCCCGATGACCAACCTGGCCTTGGGCACTGCCAGGGATCCAGGGGCAGCCACAGCTCTGTGGACACCCCAAGTCCTGCTCGTGCTCTCTGGTGATCAGGATGTTTAAACTCCGGGAATCCTTTTTCCTGGGGCAGGCTAAGAGGGATCCGTGGAGAATTTTGCCTTCTGGGATCTGTGCATCTCCTGCACACACCCTGCTCTGGCAGGAGCCTGCCCCAGATTATTTCATGTGCTGGCTTTGGGTTAATGCTCATGACATGAACCCTGAGCTGTGCTGTGATCCTGGGGAGAGGATATTCCACAGATCCTAGGGAGAGACTTTTCCACAGATCCTGGGGAGAGACTTTTCCACAGATCCAGGGGAGGGGATGTTCCACAGATCCAGGGGAGGGGATGTTCCACAGCCCTCCTGCAGGGCCCTGCCCAGCTGTGGTTTCCCCAGGTCTCTGTTGCTGCCGAGGTCAGGCACACACACGGATCCTCCACAGATGGAATTCCTGCGGCCAAGGGGCGGTTTCCCTGTCAGATGGATCTTCAGCAGCTTTGGAACATCCTCACCCAGAGCCAGCCAGAGGAAAAGATTTCAGTGGATTTCTCTGAACGCAAATCCACAGAAAATCCTGGTGTCCAGAACCAGCCTTTCATGCAGAGATCAGAAATCCAAGTTCTCCCTGTGACGAGCTTGAGTGGGTGAATTCCTGACCCTCCAAGGAGGTGCTGGGGTTATTTTTAGGATGAATCCACAAAAACAACCCCCCAAACCAGACACCGGCAAACAGAGTGGAGCTGGCAGCCACTGAGGCTGTGCTGCTACTTGGTTACACCCACGGCACCCGTAAATCCTGCTCCACATCTGACCCTTCCCGGAAGCCTTCCAGCTGTTCCCGAGGATCCTTTTTTGGGTCCTTTTCCCCGAAGGCACGTATGGTTCTTTGTTCAGAACCTTAGGGTGATTAAAATGACCGCTCAGTGCTGGTCAATCCAAACAAACCCTGCAGCCAGCACAGGAAACAGCTGGGGAGAGGATGCTGGGACCGATTTCCATAAAAGCCACCGATTCATGGAAATGTTCAGTGAGCAGGGTCAGCCTCGGGCTCCTGAGGAGCTTCTTCCGACAGAGACGATTCCGGAGCCAGCCCCGCCCGTCATTCCCGAATTGGCAGCGCCCGCTCCCGGCACCGGCCGTGGAGCAGAGCACAGGGAGCTCCCAAAATACAGCCCGGGGGGAGGCTTCATCCCCGGTTTCTGCTGCCGGTGAAATGTTGTTCAGCTGCCCTGGATGTGGGAAAAGGGATGTCAGGAGAGGGCAATGCCTGTGCTACAGGAGCTGGAGGGACAGGACACAGGGAAAGGCTTCCCATTGCCAGAGGGCAGGGTCGGATGGGATTTGGGGAAGGAATTGTTCTCTGTGAGGGTGGGGAGGGGCTGGGATGGAATTCCCAGATTTGCTGTGGCTGCCCCTGGATCCCTGGCAGTGGCCAACTGGGACACTGGGGCTTGGAGCAGCCTGGGAGAGTGGGAGGTGTCCCCATGGCAGGGGTGCGGTTGGGATGAGCTCTAAGGTCCTTCCAAACTGTTCTGTGATGATGATGGTGATGATGATGGTAGTGAAGGACATTTGGGCAGGACAGAGTATGACCCTCCGGCAGGAAGAAGAACCTGCTGCATTCCCTGGCTCTCCAGGCTCCTTCCCTCTGTGCCCACCAGATTCTCCCAGGACTCTTTCCCCGGAGCTCAAAGCAGGTGCTGCCAGCTGGGCATTGCTCCCTGCAGTGGTGCCAGGCCAAACCAAACCACTTTCCATGTCCCATAAACCAGGAGATGGAAAATCCCCTTTGGGTCACTCGGTTCAGCTGCTCCCTCAGCACAGGGCTGCTCCTGACAGGACATTTTCCATGGATTTTTCCCACCCACTTTGCATGACTCAAGCACCATGCCCAGGGATCCTCCCTGGCTGCACAGCTCCAGGGGAGGGCATTTTCCTCTCTCTCACACTGAGACTTTCCCAAATGTCAGCCCTTCCCTCTCATTCTGGATCCCCTGGGTTATTCCCCCTTTCCCTGAGGTTTCCCACTCTGTTTTCATTCCATGCCTGGCACCAGTGCCTGGGTCCTGCTGATCCTGGCCACATCTCCTTGTAGGGAACAATAGGGAGGCTGGGGCCTGGAAAAGTGGGAAAGTGGCCTCAGAGACACCTTGGGCAAACCCCCCTGAGTGGAACGGGCTCCATCCCCCCTGAGGGGTCTGGTGGCACCTGTGCCCATCCCTTGGTTCCCTGGGGAGGAGCAGAGTCAGTCCCACCCTGGCACTGAGCCCTGTTCCCACCCCAGGTGGAGCCTCGTGGGATCACGCTGGGCACAGCCTGGAGGGACAAGGAAACCAACCCACAGGAGCTGGCCATGACCTGGGAACAGCTCCCAGGGCAATGCCAGGTGCTGCACAAAAAATTCTATTTCTGGTGTTAAAATCTCCTTGACATTAATCTCTGGTAGTGCCCTTTTTATTAATCTACCCAACGAATTCTGTCCTGTGCTGTGAGGATGAGACCCCTGGATTAGTGTTCCCCATAATCACAGCTGTTTGGGGTTTGTTCTTCCTTCAGCACGACTCTCTCAACCACCTGTAACCACCAAGGACAAAAGCCAACATCGAATTTTCATGATGGAAATAAGGGCTTGTTTTAAATAACTAAAAATGCAGCTATGGGGAGTTTGTCTGAGAAAGGAAATTTCCCCAATTTCATTATCCTGCTCTTTTTTGGTATTGAAAATGCACAGTACAAAGCAAGACAGTCAGGTTTTTATTCTGATTAATACATTTTAATGATCTGTGGCATCAGTTTCTATTTCCATGCACTTTTAACACTGCTTAGGAACTCAGATGCTTTTTCCTGCAGTCCTATTTCTTCTTTTGTAGAAAAACTCCATCTGCAAGGCACAGTCGGGATCCCAGATCCTACACACACCTCAGAGCAAGGTCTAGTGATCACCCTGGCTTTGGTTTGTGACATCCCAGTGGGAATGGAGTGATATCCATGGCAAGCTGTGCATGGCCAGTGCTGATCCCACCTCCTGCTGAAGGAGCAGCAGGACCAGACAGGGCTTGGACTCTCCATGACATTATCTGTGGAAAACATTACATTTTGGCCAACTTCAGGTGGGAAAAGGATGAGCCACACCGAGGCACTGACCGAGATTCTGTGGCTTCCTCTTGTCCTGTCCCTTGTTACCTGGGAGCAGGGATGGATCCACCCTGCTGGCAGGGACAGGAATGAGGGCTTTGGCCACACCGTGGATCGTGTTTGGGGCTCACACAAAGCATCAGACCCACCCCACCGAGCCCCATTTTCCTGCCTGGCACAGGGGATTGATCCTTCCTGGGAAGGTTCAGGGCTGTAGGAGCTCAATCCAGAGCAGGCAGCACCCCCAGCTCTGCCAGGGCTGAACTGAAGCCTTTCCAGCAGGGAAGGACAAGACAGCCCCGTGCCATGGGATGTTTTCTCCAAGGGAAGGGCTGGAATGCTGCCCACAGCCAGCAGGACAGGTTTGTTCCAAGCCTGGAGCTTTGTTTGGCTTTGCCTCGTGCCACGAGCCCTGGAGTGCAAGGTCCCTGACACCACTCTTACAAGAAACATTCCCTGCAGGAAGTTTGATTTCCTACAATTTCAGGGCTATAATGAGGTGTCCACATCCTCCATGGCACTTTGTGCTGCTGCCTTTCATCCCACCATGGAAAACACTTGGTAAACTTTCCTTGACATAGTGAGATTCATTAAATTGTTTTCAAAGCCAGTAAAAAAGGGTCCCTGACATTTCCATATTTTGTTTATTGCTTAGCAGCAGGAGCTCTGGGTTCTGGGAGGGAGGGGGGAAAGGGAAATATTTGTTCTGGACTTGGTTTGGATCAAGGGCCTGGCCAGTCCATCATGCCAGACCCATGATCCCATTCCTGCTCCCTTTATTTTATGTGCTGTTCCTTCCTGGCCACACTCCCCCTTTATTCCAGCTGCTGCTCCAGGACACAAACAGGGGGATAAGAGCCCAGATTTGAAATGATGAAATTACAGATTGGTTTGGGTTGGAAGGGACCTCAAAGCTCATCCAGTTCCACCTTCCCCACCCAGGCTGCTCCAAGCCCCATCCATCCTGGATCCTGTGATGACGGGCCATTATTCCCTGCCCAGGGCCAGGGCAATGGAATGGGATGAGCCTGAAAGTCCCTCCCAACCCAAACCTTCTGGGATCCAGGGATTCTCTGATTTCAATCCCACTCATTGAAGATGTGCTGCTCTTTGTGCTCCACTTGGAGAGACTTTTTTTTTACTTTTCTCATCTTGAAATGCACCCAGCATTTAATTACACCATGAATAAATTAATGGACGGATAGACCTTATTGCACCAAAAATAAATAAAAAATTTAACTGGATTTTAAATGGTAGGGAAGGATGAGTCCGGGGTCCCAGGCAGGTGTTCCTGTGGAGGCTGGAATGGATCAGAGCTGGCTCGGCCGGCGCCTCATCCCGGCAGGGACGCGGCTGCGGGGCTCGCTCAGCGGGGCCGCCCTTCCCCTGGCAGGGACGGGATTCCCGGATCCGGCGCTGCCGCCGCCGCCGTGCCGGCCCGAGCCGGGGCCCCGGGCAGCCCGGGCCGCTCCCGGGTGTCCGGAGAGGCGCATTTCCCCGGCGGGCAGCGAGCGCGGCGAGGCCGGGAGGGTCCCGCTGAGCCTGCGGAGCTCCAGCACCTGATCCCGGGCCCGGCCCAGCGCCGCCGTCAGCTCAAAGCGCTCCTCGCACTCCCGGCGCACCGTGTCCTGCAGCAGCGAATTCTGCAAAGAGAAACACGGGGAACAGCTCCATCCATCCCACCGGGATACTCCCGGGATAGGGAGCCACCCTGCATTGTCCTTCTGTCCCTCGGGAGGTGGTGGGAAATCCCAGGGAAGTGCTCTGAGGGTATTCCTGTTCTCCTGCCCAGCTGGGAGAACCACGAATGCTGCTCTTGGGAAGGAAAGGTAATAATGGAAAAAAGTGGCAGTGACACCAAGGTGGGGGGTTAATGCTGCTTTTCCCTGTAACCTTGTGCAGTGGGAGAGCACAACCTGCACAGAGTCACGGAATCAGGTATGGACACATGGAATCAGGATTGGAATCACGTGTGGAACCATGTATGGACACACGGAATCATGGAATCAGGTATGGACACACGGAATCAGGATTGGAATCACGTGTGGAACCATGTATGGACACATGGAATCATGGAATCAGGTATGGACACATGGAATCAGGATTGGANGGGTTAATGCTGCTTTTCCCTGTAGAATCACGTGTGGAACCATGTATGGACACACGGAGTCATGGAATCAGGTATGGACACATGGAATCAGGATTGGAATCACGTGTGGAACCATGTATGGACACATGGAATCATGGAATCAGGTATGGACACATGGAATCAGGATTGGAATCACGTGTGGAACCATGTATGGACACATGGAATCATGGGACCCCTCCTAGAAAGGCCATGGAGCCCCCCTGTTGTGCCAGCACTGCCAAGGCTCCTCTGTCCCATGTCCCCATCCTGGATCAGGCACAGCCTCACTGGAATTCCACTCACACCTTTCCCAACCTTTCCAAGGAATAAATCAGTACCAACCCCAGCACTAATTCACTTGGAAGAGATTTTTATCCCACTGTTGACCAATTCTTTTTCCTGCCACTGAATTGCTTTGGACATTCCAGCCTAATCTTATCTGCAGTCCCTGATTCCTCATTTCCCAAGGAGCAGCTCTCTCCTCCCTTCCCATTATATTCCAAGCATTCAGCAAATGCTTGTGGTCAGAATATCCATCAGTCAAATTTCTCTTTGCATTTAATTCATTTTTATGCATTCCTGAGTTAGGGAACATGGCTGCACTGGTGGGAGCTGGGATACCAGTTCAAGGAATGAGAAATATCTGTCTTCTACTCTAAAAACTGGGAATTCATTTTTTTTACTCATGTTTGGGCAGTGGGACGTGAGGCTACAGACTAAGAAAGGCCTTGCAGGACCTGAAAAATACATGTATTTTCCTATAAAGCAGTAATTTAGGCGTTTGCTGAATTAAAACTTCACATCTTTTGTGATCTATCGTATCTAGGAAATGATGATGGATTTGTTTGAGAAGTCTTTGCATTTCAATGGATTTTCTGGTCTGAAACACAGAACTTTGAATGATTTGGGAAATCACATGTCTCCAAGTAAAAATAACCAGGCATTCTCTGGATCCTGTTCCTACCTCCTCTTGAATTTGACTCAAACTGTGAATCAGCTGTGTCTTCTCCTGGGTTAATTTTTCCAGTTCATCTGACTTGTGCTTAATTTCTTTCCTCAGTTTATCCAGGAATGATTCATTGTTGCTCTTTTCCATGGTCAGCTGGAATTCAAGTTCACTGATGAGCCTTTTAAGGCTCTGGATTTCTTTTTCCTTGTCTCCATCCTTCTCTGCCAGTTTCACTTGGGCATCTTGGAGCTTCTTCTCCAGAATTTCTGTCTCCATCCTCAGGCTCTTGGTGGCACTGGATATTAAACCTGGGATCTGGGTGAGATCAGACAGGAATTAATCTCCACTCAGTACCTCTAAATATGGAGAATTAATAGCAGACAAATGTTGACTTGAGGAAAAAACCAACAGATTCAAACTTACAGGTCTTCAGAGAGGGAAAAAACCCCTCTGAATTTACATAATTCCCTCAGAGGACACCAGAGAGCTGCAGATTAATCAAGACTCACTGAGAACACAGAGATTAATTAGTTTGTTCAAGATCAAACAGAGACATTGAGGTAAAAATGGGAAAATTTAACTTCAAGTTAAATTTACTGCAAGTCAGTGTTTCCTCAGGGTTTAAAATGCAGAGTTAAGTATTTGTCAAATGAAAAAAGCCAAACTTCTTTTCAGCTCTAAACCACTGCACAATGTCCCAGATTTTAAATAACAATAAAACCTCATCACATTCCTTTTTATTTTTCCAGATTTCTCAGGAATTCTGTCAAACCTTTTGAAATCCCAGCTGACAGGCAGAATTTCTCAATTTCTATACAAAACTGAAGAGGATTTGGAGCCTCCAACCTCCTGTGATGCCAGCACCAGGTCAGCCCAGCAGGCCTTTACTGCTCACCCTGGAGCTGCTGGGTTCCCTTGGGAAGGGAAAAAGCTATGGGTGGGCTTGTGGCACCTCATCATAGCCTGAAACAGTCCCAAGCTTTTAAAAGATGATGATGTCAGATTAAATATAATTAACAACTACTCTGCGGCCATAGATGGAACTCTGGTGGTGAAAATATGAGATGAGAAAGAACTTCCACAGCAATTAACTTGAACAGGAGTAGTTATTTTCAGCCTGTTCCATTAAAAAAATTAAACTGGGAAAAAGTACTGTATCACCCAGCTAGAGGATGACACATGGAGAAGGTTTTATTCCTTCACATCCCCATTTTTTACAGTTTTCTGTGATCTTTTGCCTCAAATGTTCTCTTGAGCATTGCACACCTTCTGCTGGAGCTCCTCATGTTCCCTCTGGAATTTTGTGATCAGTTCCTGCTGTTTTTGTCTCTCCAGGTCCAGCTCCACTCTGGCCTCTTCCCTGACTTTCAGCATTGCTTCCTTGTGCCGAGCCTCCCCTTTGGCCAGGTCCATTTCCAGCTGGGGACAAGAGGGGTCCGGGGCTTTGTCAGGCTGGGCTGGGCTGGGGGGGACCTTAAACCCCATCAGTGCCACCCCTGCCATGGCAGGAACACCTCCCACTGTCCCAGGGGGTTCCAGCCTGGCCTTGGGCTCTGCCAGGGATCCTGGGGTGGCCACAGCAAATCTGGCAATTCCAGCCCAGCCAGGAATTCCTTCCCAAGATCCCACCCCAAGCTCCCCTTCCCCAGTGGGAAGCCATTCCCTGTGTCCTGTCCCTCCAGGCCTTGTCCCCATTCCCTCCCCGCTCCCCTGCAGCCCCTTCAGGCCCTGGAAGGTCACAAAAGCTCATCCCAGGCCCTTCTCCAGGCTGGAATATTGGGTGAAATATCCCAGTCCTTACAGCACCTCCAATAATTCACATTATAAATTCAAATTTGAAAATTCAGTCAGAATTTCCCCAGAAGAAAAGCCCCGATTCTGGCTGAAGGCTGCATTTAGGAAAATCCTTTTCCTGCCTGAAGCTGTTCCTATTCCCTTTGAGCAGCTGATTCTGATGGATTTAATTGCAGTAGGCTGAGAGCACAACAGGCACATGAAATGCACAACACAAACCTCATTGCTTCAAATGACTAAAAGCACAAAAGCCCACAATGAGCTTAATTACAATTATCTAATTCCACACATTAATTATTAGCAGAAGTATAATAAATCTCCCTGAAGTCTTTAGGGGGCAAAAGAGAAACTGGAAATATTTTAATTATTTTTTTAAACAAACAAAAATATACCCAATTCTGGGGGTGGAAGAGGTGCAAATCCCCCACTAAGGTTTAGCTTAAAAATTGGTGTATTTGTAAGATGCTCAAAGTAGACTCTTATATTATTATTATTATTTCTATGTTCTTAGATGGGAGTTGGGATTCTGAGGAGGCAAAGTGAAACCACTACAATACCCAAATTTATTTCATCTCCCTATTATTATAGATCCTGACCACTTGTTGGAGGCTACTTGACTCCAAAGACTAAACAAATAAAGGAAATAGAAAAACCTGAGTTCATTCATACAAAACATTTCACATTTAATATTTGAAATTAATAAAGCTGAGATCCAGAATAGGAAATAAATTGGAAGTTGAAGTTCCAGGAGAGCACAATGACCACTCATTGATTTAAACCCAGTCATGTGGCCCTCATTAATTTATGTTTTAAAAATCCAGAAAATAAATGTGTGCATCCATCTTTTCAGGAGGAATTTCTCCATTGAAAGGGTGGTTGAGCACTTAAGGATGGAGCACCCCTGGAGGTGTCCAAGGAATGCCTGGATGTGGCACTCAGGCCTCTGGTGACAAAGTGATGTCTGGTCAAAGCTTGGACTCGATGATCTTGGGGGACTTTTCCAACCTCAATAATCCTGGCATTCCATAAATATTGTGTGTTCCAATGGAGCTGTTTCTTAAATTTCTGCCTAAAAGTGATATTTTTTTTGTTCCACTAAAACAATTCCAGGTTTATGTGTATTTTTAACAGAAACTTGACCCTCTGGTGCTCTGCAGTGGCACAAACCCAAGGCAATGTTATCACTTTGTCACTTTGTTGATTTTTTGGGCTGCTCAGCCCAGCTTTGGGGCTGTGGCTGCATTTTAATATTTGTGACACCAAAGCTGGAAGTGCTCCCTGTCCCTCCCACCAATCTTTATCTTGTTCTCATGTCAAATTGAAAACACTCTGATTATGAAGCCCTTCCCAAATGAAATTCTGTGCAGGGGAAGTGAAGGGGTTTCCAAAGAAATGTAACTGATCCTAATTGCTCCAGTCCCCAGGTTTCCCTGCGACTAAATAAAGCTTTCAGACACTGAAACAAAAAATGCAGTAATTTCAGTCACCAGTTATTGTGAGGCTTAAATCACACAGGTCACAGTTACTGTTCAAGTCTGCTTTTAAATTTTCTTTCACAGATATATACATTTATTTTAATTCCTTATTCTTTTTAATATATGAATATATTTTAAATTCTTTTAAACATATAAA
>VZTR01004023.1:159791-187447 GCA_013400775.1 Chaetops frenatus
TATATATTTTATTTTAAATTATTTTTAATATAGAAATATATTTTTTATTCTTTTTACTATATTAATATATTTCTATTTTTTATTCTTTTTAATACATAAATATAATTTTATTTCTTATTCAGTTCAGGGTGGTCATGGGAAAAAGCTGCAGATGAAAACACGGTTGACATGGTGCCAGCTGTTTATGGGAAGCAGCTTCCCAAATCCCACTGGGAGAGGCCGGCAGGAGAATTTCCTGGACAAGGGGTTTTATGGACACACTGTGGCTGCCCCTGGATCCCCAGCAGTGCCCAAGGCCAGGCTGGGCAGGGCCTGGGGCACCCTGGGACAGTGGGAGGTGTCCCTGCCATGGCAGGGGTGGCACTGAATGGGCTTTAAGGTCCCTCCCAACCCAACCATTCCATGAGTCTGAGATTCCATAAACTTCGGCAAACATGAAATGTGCTTTTGGAAAGAGGAGCTCTCCAAATCCAACCCCTCCCTGTGAATTTTGGGGTTTGAGGCCCCAGCAGACCCAGAGGTTGCAGGCAAACAGGATTTGTGTGTTCCTGACAGAATTTTTGGCTGAGTGGCTCCCAAAGCAGGCTGTGTGTGAATCCATGACTCCATCAGTGGCACTGAAGACCATTCCCTGCTTTTCCGTGCCCCTTGTGAAACTGAAACCCTCAAAGCTGAGCCCTCAGGGTCACCTTGTCCCTCCAGGAGTCCTCACTCCGCACCTTCTGCCTCAGTGCCTCCTGCAGCTGCTCCATCCTGCTCTGCTGGGACACCAGCAGCAGCTCCCTGAAAACACAAATTTCACGTCAAGCTGGGAATTCTGCCGGAATCCCCTTGCCTTGCAATGAAGTCCTGCTCCTCCTTGCTCCAGGAAACACCACAGGCATCTCCACTTGCCTCCTAAATTCACATTTTAAAGGAAATGCCATGCTTGATCTTCCACTTCCAATTATATTTTAATATTTCTTTGATATTTCTCGAGACAAATTTCAAAGAACACAGAGAAACTTGAAATATTCCAACCAGAACTTGCATTTCATGAGCTTGGAATATTAGGATCATTAATTCAAAAATTGTAATGGGTTTGGAATGAAAACCACCGAGTGCTTTCTGTCCTTCTAGGTACAGTTCGTTATGTGAGTCTTGTAGGGCAAGACTCCTGGAGAGGTTGAATTCCTGTCACTGATGTTGTTAACAACTTGTCCACCACAAAAATGCCTCAGTATTCCCTCAGCCAGGGCCTTGGACAGGATCTGGCACTTGGGGAGGTGTGAGAGCAACTTCCCACCAGCTCAGTCTGGCTCTGAAGGGTCTCAGCTGTGAACAAAGCTGCATTGTCCTGGAATCGCTTTGGAGAGGTGGAAAATAAAGCACTGGAATTCTCAGGGCTGTTTTCCCTGGAATGGGATTGGATTTGAGGGCCTTTGTTTTGGACTCACCGACCTGAATCCACATTTTTTTAATTACCTGCAGCAGAATCTCCATCTCCAGTTCTACTCCAGACAGCCACAGACTGGTTTTTAGCATTTCCAAGTGCCAGGAGGCACCAATTGTTCTACATTTCAGGGGTTTGAATATTCCCTGCACCTTTAGCACAAAGAGCAGCTGAACAGCTGCAAAAATGGGGATTTGGGGCTCAGATTTAACTCAAGCTGAAGCCCTGCAGTCCCAGCAGACCTTCTCTACTCCTGTTTTTTTTTAGTACTTTTCTTTTTTCTCTTTTATCCAAGTTTTGTCTATCCCATAATAATTTAAAAAACCAATCCAATGACCTCCAAAATCTCCAGAGTTTTCAGGAGCATCTGAGTCCAGCTCAGGTCCCTTTACCTTTCCTGTTTCAGCATCAGCACCTCCTGCTCTGTCTGGCTCAGGAGAGCTTTAAGGGTTTCCAGCTCACTCTCTGATCTCCCAGTTCTTCTTTTCAGATCTTCTTCTTTCCTTTCTTTCTCAGCCACTTCCTCCTGTAAATGTTTGCAGACTTGTTGGCAAATGAGAAGGGATTCCTCCTTTTCCTTCAGCTCTTTTGTAAGTCTACAGATGAAATAAAGAAAGAGCAGCATTTTAGTTACGATATTCTTAGTTATAGACAGAAATAATAATACCTGGAAGATAAAATATTGGTCAAAACTCCATGTATTCTTTAGGAAGTTAAATCTACTGACTTTACAGAAAAAAAGTTTCACATGTATTGTATAAAATGTGCATTAAAATAATAAATATATAATACCTATAGATTATAGATTNATAACATATATATAATGCTGTCATTGCTCAAAAATATGAAATATCATTTTAGCATTTACCTGGACTCAACAACTCCATTTTCATATTTGATCTTTTTCAGTTCGTTTTGACAGACATCCAGTTCTGTTGACTTCACCCTAAAAAACATTGGGAACAAAAAGGGTATTATCCAAAGAAATGAGCCTCTACTCCTGCAGCAGCCTGGACATCCTTTCTGGGTGTATTTTTCACCTGGCATTTTCCATTTCAGGTAAAAGGCCACCAACAGAAAGTTCTGTCAGCTCCAGCAGAGGTTGTTAATAATTGGAAGTTACATTTCCAGTGCCATCTCAGCCTGACCTGGATCACAAGTGTTGCAAACAAGAAGTGAGATCTTGCAACACTGATGACAGTATTGAGTAATAAATGAATAAAATGGAACAAATCCCAATTTTGTAGATAAAAGGGCTGGAAACTTTGCAGGTTTTATGTCACTATGTCACCATTGCACCAATTAATAACCATGGTTAAGGTTCATATTTACATTTAAACAGATATAGAATATGTTCTTTTATTAAATGGTGCCCACATTACACTGAGATGTTAATTTACACTTGGGAAGGCCTCAGTGTTTATTTAACTGTGTTATGACATCCTTGTTCCCCACTCAATCCTTACATTATCACTGAAGTACTTTGTTGCTAAGCATCCCAAATATTTGCAAGTTGGTTATGGTCAGCTCCCCTGAATAAAGGAACTGAAACCAGAGTGCAGGGCAGAACAGCACGAATCCTTTGCTCAAATTCCAGGGAAATGTGGGCAAAGAGTGACTGTGGATGGTCTTGAGCCTGGCAGTGCCAGTTCCTGACTCCTGAGCTTGCATTTGGAGCTTCACAAACACAATTTGTGCCTTTTCAGAATCCTCTGGCTCCCTCCCTCTGAACTCTCCTGGAGATGATGACCCCAGGCTGCTCCTGTGCTCCCTGAGGTTTTCAGCACTTGGTGTAGAATTTGGAATGTTTGGGTGGTGTTGGGGATGTCAGGTTCCAGCTGTGGGAGTGCTCTTGAGTGGTCTGGAAATGGGAGAAAATCCTGGAATGCTTTGGTTTGGAAGGAACTCTAAAGCCCATCTTGTTCCACCTACACCTTCCTGAGACCAGGTGGTTCCAAACCCCATCCAGCCTGGCCTTGGACACTGCCACGGATCCAGGGGCAGCCACAAATTCCATGGAAAACCTGTGCCAGGCCTTTTCCATCCTCACAGGGAGGAATTCCTTCCCAATATCCCACCTAACCCTGCCCTCTGGCAATGGGAAGCCATTCCCCTTTGCTCTACCACTCTGTATTTCTTCCCACACACATTTTTAGTCCTGAAGTTATGTGGATTTCCCAAAATGCATCCCACACCTGTGTCAGGTGAGGCACTGGATCAGGCTCATTATCCCTCCTCTGCAGTTCCATCAATCCCTGCTGGAGGAAGGAAGCCCTGCTCCCACAGCCAGGCTGGTTCAGGCAGGTGCTTAGAAATAATAATAATATGAAGATAAAGCAGTTCCTCTGTTGGGCAAAACCTTCTCAGATGACTGTGACAAGCAGCACTTGCTGAAAAAAGGAGTGGTTTCTGTGTTTTATGTACAGTGGGAAGCAATCAAGGAATGGCAATCTTACAGTAACAGCTTCTTGTAGTGGTCCATCTCTGCTGTCACCTTCTGCAGCTGCAGGCCAGCTGCCTCCACCTGATTTGTTAGATCTGAAAGCAAAAACATGAGGCTGTGTCTCTGTCTATGTTAAATTAAGCCACTTTAGTGGTTTGTTTCCATGTCAGACCTGCAGTTCCTCACTGCCACCCCAGGCAGAGCACTGCACATGAGCAGAGTGTCTTTACAGCAAAAAGCTGGGGTTTGTTTGTGTGTTTGGGGCTTTTTATCCTACCAGAAAACATCAAATTAAACTACATTGAAACATGAAATACTTTGAATCAGATGGTTTGTAAATAAAGCTGAAGAGCAAACACCTGCAGGAAGGGGGACCCAAAACTCACCTGGAATTTACTACCTCTGAAACCTTGGCAGTAATTTAATGGTGTTGTGTACTTGTCTTATCACCTAAATGTTATCTTTCAGAACACATCCCCTCAGCTCCAATCAGCCACTGCCTTTTTCCCAATGCAATCCCAGTTTCTTTAGTTAAATTCTCTGATCTGGTTTTGTGTGCCTTAATCTCACCCTTTTTTGTTTTTAAATCCTAAGAACAGCCATAATGTGAAGATGTGCAGCCCTTTAAACTGAAGCAACAGCACACATCTTAATCTGATTTTCACCTCCATGAACATATCACAGAATCATGGAATGGGCTGAGTTGGGAGGGACCTTAAAGCTCATCCAGTCCCAACTCCCTTCCCCTCTCCCAGGTTGCTCCAAGTCCCATCCAACCCGGCCTGGAACACTTCAGGAATGGGGCAGCAACAGCAACTCGGGCATCTCTAAATGTGCTCATGAACAAGAGCTGCCTTTCCAGAAAGCCTAAGAATGATTTGAAATCAAAATTTCTACCGAAAGGGCAGTACCATAAACTACATGGAAAAAAATCCAATGACAAATCATTGTTACAGACCTGGAAGTGAAAGAAAAATCAAGATTTTTCATCAGAATGCAACAGCAAATGAAGTGAGGTGACCTTGTCTCTGAAGGGAACAGCTCCCAAGACACTCCTTCGAAGTTCTCTGATGTATCTTCCCAGAAGCCAAATTTGTCAATCCTGCTCTTAAATTCATCATTTCACCCCAGTTCCCTGAATTCCTGTAACTTTTACCACATCTCTTTCAGTCATTTCCAGCAATGATAATGGATGATCCTAGAGTGGGATTTCCTGCCAGCCACACCTTATCTTGGTAAATCCTACAATTGGGAGAGTCCCCTCTTTTCAGTAAAGGGAAAAGGAAAGTTGGTCATTAGACTACAACAAAAAAAAATCAGGGAGAGAATCATACTGAGTAAAACACACAGGACCTGTTTGATCCATTCCCAAACCACCAGCATTCATGAAGAGCTTTTTGAAAGGTAAAATTTCTTGGACTAGACTAAACCCTTGCAAAAATCATGGGAGTTATTGTAGAAGCACATTCTCCACCACCTGCCATGGGTGCCAAACCCATTTTTGTGTGATGCAGGTGTGGTACCAACCCTGAGGTGCTGTGGTGTCACTGCCATCGATGGAAGCTGGACTGAGGTGAGCAGAGCTCCCAGCTGTGACAGTTGGTGGCACCTTCCCTTGTGTCTGAGCCAGGAGTGGTGGCCAAGCCCCTGCAGTCCCTGCTGCTCCCTTCACTGGACATTCCTCAGCAATGCCTTGTCCTGCACTTTCCCAAAGCTAAAGAATCCAACTTGCATTTCCTGGCAGTCCTGTCAGAATTCCTAAGGAAAAGGAGAAGCTTTGGCTTCAGCTGCCAAGCAGATGTGAGGCACAGCACTGGGAACAATCCAACCCTGACAGCAGGAACGTGACTCTGGGAAAACAGATTAAGCCCAGATTAGTGTGGATGGACACCAGAAAGAGCAGAACCCTCTGCCCACCCTTACAGGCTGCTGTGGAGAAGATTTTCCCAAGCAGCTCTTTCTGACCTTTCTTAATTTGTTATTTTAAAATATCTCTGCCAATAATTAATAACTGTGGTGTTTTTTTTCTTCTTCCTTGATGTGGGAGTATGGACACAAGTTGTGGAACAAAGGAAAAGGAGAGGGATGGTGCTGAGTTTGGTTCTGTGCTTTGGGTGGTCTCTTTCAACACTGTTTCCTCTTTCACTGCCATTTGTTTTTAGACGTTTTCATACTCACTGAGCACGGACAGGAGTTTTTCATGAGGGAGTAGATGGATTTAATTATACAAATGGCTTCTGCAACTCTTCTCTAGAGAGCATTCCCACCAAAGTCAATGGGAGCTGGTGAGCAGAAATTCCCACACCCATAGAGGCAGATGTCAATGAAAAATATGGTAAAAATGAGGCAACTAATAAGGGGAATGGTAATACAAATGGAAACTTGTGCTGAAAACTTGCTGAAGAGAGGAAAATGTATTCAAATGCTTATGTAAAAATGTTCTCTGGTAATGAAAATAAAGCCTATTGCAAAAAGTGCAAAGCCAACAGCAAGAACTCACAGTGCAATACTGACACTGGGCTCAATGCTGCAAGAAGAACCACATCTCAAAGACCCAGCAGGCCAAATCCATCTCAGCTTCATTCATGCTTAATTTTACTTATTTTTGTGACTCAGAATGGCTCTCACCACAGTCATAGACCTTACAGTAACCTCTCAGTGAGCCCATGCTGTGACAAGGACAGACTGAGGGGCACAGCCTGAATGTGCACGAGGACCTGATGAGCCACAGAAACAAAACCAAGCTGAGAACTGTTTCCTCTTCCTTAGCTGAATTGCATCACTGCAGCCCCTGGGGTGTGCAAAACACCCAGCAGAGCCTGCCCAGAGCTGGCTTTCAGGAATTGAACCACCCAGTTTGCACCCAGGGGCACAGTGCCCCACTCCTGCCTGGAAACAGCAACAACTGGTAAAGTTTTCAGTGAAAAATAAAAATAATAAGCAACATATTGGGTAAGCAGCCACTCTGGAAGCCATCAACTCCACAGCTAACTCCTAACAGATCCCCAGTGAGGCTGGATCAGAGGCACATGGGGTAGAGCTGTGTAATTTTCTGCTTTTCCTGCAAAACCTACAAAATACAATCCAATATAATTTCCAACAATTTTGGGGTGATGTAAATAAAAGCTTTATACATGTGGACAAAAAGTAAGATTATTTCCCTGCAGTTAAAGACTTTATGGGGAGGTTCATCTGCACAGCTCAAAGAGATCATGGAATCCCAGAATGGTTTGGGATGGGAGGGACCTTAAATCCCATCCAGTGCCCCCCCTGCCATGGCAGGGACACCTTCCACTGTCCCAGGCTGCTCCAAGCCCTGTCCAACCTGGCCTGGGAGACTTCCAGGGATGGAGCAGCCACTGTTTGAGCCTCAAAAACATCTCCCATCTCCCAGGAGGGTTTGGATCCATCACCTTCCTCTCATCTCAGGCACTCCCAGACCTTTGGGTCCTCTCTCAGTCATCAGGGACCAACCTGGAAAATACTGGGAGATCAAAGCTGGAAGATGGTCAAGGAATTGAAACAGAGAGCACACAGATGCCTGGCCAAGGCAGACTGGAACTCAGCCCCTCTCGCTGGATTTCTCTGGGGTTCTGGGAAACAGGATGTTGCAGCAATTATTTAAAACTTACCAAATAACTACCCCTTGTATGGGCCCTGAATTTGGCCAATGAGCTGTGTCAAAAGGGGCAAAAATATTTAATTTTCCTTAGAACATAAACATCAGCCCAAATTCAGATGTACACTTAACACAGTTTCCAGTACATTTCTTTAAAGAGCGTAGCAGACAATCTGTGAGAAACATGAAATACATCCATGAAAAATTACTGTGTCAGAGCAGGAAAACCTTGCCTCACCATGTGTTTCTAAGGAGACCAAAGAAGTGAAGTAACACCCCAAGTCCCTGCACAGAACAGAACCAATTTATATATATTTATAACAATTCATGTACTGTGTTCTTGAAGATAATTTATTTTTTGTCTACACAAGAAAGTCTTTCTTTTTATTTGTGACTCACGAAAGTCTGGAAGGAGCCCAGAGATGGACTCCAGATTTAGATCCTTTCTGGAGACCTCACCAGTGCCATCAGGAAGTGTCCAAATCACTACAAGCTGCCAGGAACTGGGAGGATGTGCCAGGAAAGGAGTGACTGGGGCTTGTCTCCCCTAGAAGATGTTGCTGACCACTTCCAGACTGGGATTTCTGGCCCTCTGCTTAATTATTTTCCCTTCATATAGAAAACCAGTGGAGAAAAAGCAGAAAAATGGACCAGATTTTAGTTTTGAGTGGCACAAATCAAAGGCAGCCTCGGTGCCCTCAAAAGAATAAACCAACAACTGCAACCGTGCAAACACGACAATCTCCAAGAGCTTAAAAAAATCCTTAAATAGGGAAAAAATGTTATTTTGGCAAAGCCTGCTCTTCTCCCACTCCCCCAGTGCCACGTTACAAGTACTCCTGCACTCAGAAGAATTGGATTTGCTCATCCACGGCCAGAGTTCACACTCCAGCATCAAAGGATTGGGTCCAAAGCCTGAATTTTCTGCCTGGATTCCTGCCTTTTTGAAGCCAAGCTAATTGGAATATGTCAAAATTTCTACAGACTTGCTTCTCCTACACAATCAAAACTGGTTTGAAATACTGTCCTTATTGGCTGGGAAAACTGAACAGGAAAAAATGGAGATTCTGACCTTAATTCTCCTTGGGGACAATTTTTTTTATCCTCAGTGTCCCAAAGAGGGAGGTTGGAGTAGTTTGTGGGAGGAAAAAAAATCAAAGTAAACCAAAACCCAAAGCTCTCCCCAAAGCGTGGACACTCAGGATGTGGCTGATTTCCACACCCCAACTTTGGACAGGGTAAATCCAAATTTTGGATTTACCTGGAATTGATTTTTCTTGTAAGATGGAATTGATTTTTCCAGTAAGATGTTGTTTGTTCCCATTAATTTATTTTAATGCAAATTAATTTCATATTTGTTTGTTTCATGAAAAAAATCCTGTTTGGGATTTCAAAGAGAACCATTTTTATCAGCAGTGCATTAACTGGGTTTATTACCTCAATCCAGCAACGTGTTCCCTAAGCCAGAGCCCTTCAAATCCTGCTGGATTTGTATTTTACTGATCCATTCAGGAATGGTGGAATCCAAATGCCTGAGCCTGCAGCTTTCCTGCCTTGAAACTTCCTTCTGGATACCCACATCAAACATTTTATTGCTTCTTAATAACTCATTCATTAGCAAGTGACTGTTACATTTTTATTAATAAATTTTAAAATGTCTCACATAAAACATCAACCAGCTTAGATGGTATTTTTACTCATCATTAAGATTTTGCAGGGTCCCAATATTCTCTATGAACTCCATATATGATGTTTCAGCAGTGTTTTTTCCATTAAATCTTTGTTATTTTATATTTCACTGCAAATTTTCAGCCTGGGATAGTGGATGGTGTCCCTGCCCATGGCAGGGGGTGGGAATGGATGAGCCTTAAGGTCCCTCCCAACTCAAACCATTCCAGGATTCTGTTATAACTGATTGTGATGGGCTGATACAACATGTCAACTTAGGGAAGCAAATTCAGGTTTTGAGAAGATCCAAGAAGCCATGCAGGCCCCCCAAGAATATAGAACACATCAAATGGTCTTTTAAAAATAAAAATAGAGAAAATAAAAGATGATGGAGGCAAAATAAAATAAAATAGAGGCAAAATCCTCCCTTTTAAGATAAGAACAAGGCAATTCTGCATGGAGTTAAAGGTGGGAAAAGCCAAAAGAATTTGTTTGTCATGTTCATCAAGAAACCCTGAACTCATGTTTGCAGCAACCTCCGGGAAAAAAGAGGGGAAAAGGGAAATCAGCTAAGGGCAGTTTTTGTATCAGCATAAATCAAACAACACAGCCGTTTGATGTTATGATGCTCAACCACATATTTCAGAGCGTGGGAGATCATCTGATGAGATTTTATGTCCACTGCTTCTTATTATTTCTACAAAGACAGACGATACCCTTGCTGCAGCTTTTTAACAGTGCAGTTAGAGAAAGAAACCAATCCCATATTAATATGTAAGACACTATTACATTATTGCAACATGACAATAACTAACAGTGCCCGTCCCCGCTGCGGTGCGGCGCGGGATGCTCGGCACTGCAGCCTCCCTGCAAGCGCCCCGGCGGGGAAGGCGCATCCGGGGGAAACCAGGGCAGGAGGGCTCCTCCTGTGCCTTCCCAGCGGCGTTGTCAGCCTGGCTGGAAGGGCCAGGGACGAAGAACACAGAAGCGAGGGGTACAGGGGTTAAATACGGGTAGGAGGAGGGAGATGGACCAAGGAACAAGAAGGGTAGGCGGGAGGACAGACACATAAACCAATGGGGAAGGCGGCTAGGGAAGGGAAACGGGGGGCAAACCAATGGGGGGATACACAGACTGGGGAACCTGCCAGAACCAACCCAGATGCGACCAACTGGGGGGTGAGCCGGCCAACAGGCCGACTACCAGTGGGGGTATGGGATACAAACCATGGCCATACAAGGCAAACAGGAGGAGTGGAAGAGGGCTGGACTGACAGCTTATCATAGGACTCCCATGGGAGAAGCGAAAACCTAGTGGGCACCCTTCCAGGGCATCCTAACATGCCCACAGGCCTCCACACATTCCCAGCACCAGGGGTTGGTAACTCAGGGATGGGATCTCACATCTGGTGTTTTTACAGGTACTCCAAACTGTGCCTGGACAGCACAACCTCAAATGTGCTTCCAAGGTCTTGAAATACCTCTGTGAATGCAATAGAAGAGAGATCCAAGAAATACCACCAGAAATAACCCTTCTGCAGTGAGTTTTTGTCTGCACAGAGCTCTCAGGGTATCATTTCACTGCTCTCACCTTTTGAAGAGCATTCTCTGCTTCCTGAGACACAATCAAGGGTGGACCATTGTGGAGGCCCTTGAGCCTACAAGGGGAACTCCCAGGGCAATGCCCTGGAAGAATCTACCATAGCCTTTGGGAATGCTTCATCACTTAGGGAGAGAAAAAGGCTTCCCCTATGGTGCTCTGCAGCAGTATGTTAATCTACCTCTGTTCTGTTCTTTCCATCGGCCTGGGCTTTGCCCACCTCAATTGTTCACGTATGTCCCTAGTTCTAGAGGTTTCTTTTTTCCCTGTTTCCCATTGGTTGTGGCATGGCTGACTGTCCACCCTCATGTTCCCCACAGGTCAGTGCCCTTTGCCCTGCCCTCACACTGCCCCTGTGCCCGCAGACCACTGCCCTGTGACCCCGTACTTAACCCTAAGCACTGCACTGATTCTCTGTCCTTTGTCACTGGAACCCTTGGGTGTGGGGAGCAATAAACCACACTGCAACTCTATACAGGAGACCCTTCCTGCCTTCTGTTCCCTGAGCTATGCGTGGTGTGTGTGAGAGGAGGAGAGTGACTGTCTGTGTGCCCACCCGAGTGGCTTCCTGAGAGGAGATGCTTTTGGGGGGGGTGGTGGTGTCCACTATTCACTTCCACAGATCATCAGAGATCCTCCTCTTTAATGACTGTCAGAGACAAGGGCCTGGCCTGTCCTGCTTTTCAGTCCTGTTCAGTTCCTTGTGAGAGCCACAAATCCTTCCTGGTCCTGCAGTCTTTGAATTTCACCCTCAGAGCCTGATGTTCTACCTAAGATGGACAATTGACAGCAGGATTGTATTCCACCACCTTCATTATTTTCCTCTTTTCCCTCATTTGCCCTCCTTCTGACTGCACAACACCCGCCTTTTATTCAGGCCTGCTGAGTCTTTTCACAGTAACAATCACAACTTTGGTGCTTGTAGAAACACTTTTTCTGCATTTTTTCTCCTTGGATTTTTGATAGAAAAGGATGAAGACTCCTCTTACCCAGAGTTTCCTTCTGTAGCTCACGGCACCGACTCTGGAGCTCATTCCCCTGCTGAAGGGAAGCTTGGAGCTGCTGAGTTTTCAGCTCAACTGTGTCAGCCACCCCAGTGAGGTGTCTGACCTTCTCCTGGAGACACTCATTCTCCCGCTGGGATTTTGCCAATTTTTGGTTCAATTTGGGTATTTCTGAGGAGGCAAAACAAATCCGTGCAGACTGTTGTTATTTTGTGTTAACCATGAACAAGAACATCAAAGCTTTAAATGGCATTTCCAGGCCAACCAAAATAAGTGGGGCGAAATTGTTTTGATTTAGAAAGACGGATTTGAAGATGGGTGTGATATTCCTGGGCTGGCACTAGGAAATGTTGGATGAGGGATACACAGCCTGCGTAGAAAAGGCTTTACTCCTGCTTCCACACAGATCCTCTTTATCTTTGGAGTATTACAACAAATAGAACAAGGAATACTCCAGAAAAAAAGCCTTGAAATGTATGGATCCTTCTGGGGCTGAAGAGGGACAGGTGCTGCCATTCCCTTCAGCCAGAAGCAGGCAGGGAATGAGCCCAGGAAGAGAGGAATCCTCAAGACACACAAACCTTCCTGTGACAGTGACATTTCATTCACTGGTCTGACAGGGTGAATATTAGGAAGGGATATTCTGGGCACACTCATCTCCAGCAGGCAGGAGATCCCAGAGTCCCCAGCTCCCTGCTGCTGCTGTCCCAGTGGGTTTGTGCCTCTCCAGGCACAGCTGCCCCAGAGCCCTTCCCAGGGAGAACAAAGCAATCATTGAGGAATTCACTGCTCACATCCCAGGAAGCACAGCCCACTGGGCAGCTGCTGTGTCCAACAGCTCCAGGGTTCCTGAGCTGCTCCAGGCACCAAGGATTCACTGGAGCTCACAGGAACAGGTGGAGGTAGGAGATGCACGTGCCCAGCCTACCCTCAAAAGCCCTTCTCCAAGGATGGAGAGCATGACATCAGCTCACCTCCTTCTTTACTGCCTTAGAACCCTGGTCAAACTGACCCCCAGAGGTAAAAAGTGGGATCTTTGGGGTGTCCTTGTCAATCCCCTCCAACTCAGGATAGTCTGTGGTTTTGGAATTCAATGAAACAGCAGCTCATCCACACTGAAATTCAAACTCCAAGGAAAGGACTATGTCTGAATATTATTTCCAAAGGCCTTTCAAGCTGTAGAAGTGGGCACAGGGCCAGCTGAGAAGCTCTGGATGCTGCAGTCTGTAATTGCACCACTGCACACTTTTTTCAGTGAACCAGTCTCAGCTGAGGCACAGCAAAAATGGTATTCAGGGCTCAGTCTGAGCTCCAGCCTGAGGCTGGGCATGACCCCTCCTGAACAAACCCTCCTTGTGCCTTGCTCCCAGCTCCCCCATCCCTGAAGACTGCCCTTGTTGGAGCAGGCTGGGGGCCAAGGGAATTGTCCCCAGGGCTCTGTGCCCTTTCCAGGCCCAAAGACCCCTCAGATAAGGCTGCATCTGGCAGAGTTTGCTCTCACTCAGAATGGCAGGGGGGAGCAGCTGCTGATGTTGGCTGGGGGTTTGCTCCAAGAGAAGGGCTGCAGCCTGTCCAGTTTGGGACACTCCAGCAGCTCCCACAAGGATGCTGGACCATGACCCTGGAGAATCCTATTTTTTCTTGCCCAAAATGGTTGCAAGGTGCTTTACCTGTCAGAGCTTCCTTGCTTACAGCTTTTATTTGCTGAAAAATTTCTTCCTTCATGGCAGTAAAGTTCTCCAGGTTGGTGGAGATGACCTCCTTAATGCTGTCTAATTCACTTCTAATGAAAGGGAACAGTGAGACAGCCTTGTTCAGAGTGGAGCAATGGTGTTCCAAGGTAGTTCTGCAAGGGAGAAAAATATCAGATGTATATTTATAAATTATCATTTAAACTTGGAAATTAGACTAAGTTTGACAACTGTTTTCCCATTATCTGAGAATTTATACTGCACTGGGTTACAACAATCTAGGGTATAAAATGGGCTGTGTATTGAGAATATATATAATGAGTTTCACCATCTAAACATCTAGAGCTTTTATGCATAAATGAAAAAAAGTGAACAGGCATTTGTACAATCCTTTTTATTGGGAAATCAGAGTAATCATGTTTAAATGTCCAGGTTTATACTGAGTCTTTATAAACAACAGAAACAGAGATTTCCAACATCAGCCTTTCTTTTTGGGTTCTCACCTGAGCACCTGTGACTGCTTGTAGGCAGCTTCCTTCTCCTCCTGGAAATACTGCAAATCAGCTTTCAGAGTCTTCATCTCCTCCTGCTTGGATTTAAGTTCCACTGTCAGGGTTTTTATCCTATAGACATAAATAAAATAATCAGAATGGTTTGCACCAATAATCAACCTCCAACTTTGGTTTCAGCTTTCTCAGGGCAGGAGCCAGCCCTGTGCTGGCCTCAGGTGCAGCAAACACCTCCAGAACTCCCCAAGGTGTTCTTCACTTATAACATTTACCTTGGGAACTTTTCATTACAGCACCAGTTTGGTTTTCAGACACAGCTACCCCAGAGTAAATAAACACAGTTTAAACACTGCTCTTTCAACAATTCAGCACTTGCTCCCACAATTGTCAGGAAATGAGTGGAACTGCACAGGAAGAAAAGAGCTGAATCCAATTCCCTTCCTGTGGTACATGTGAGGAACAATCCCACACAGCACAGCAGCCCCAGCTGTTTTCTGTAGATAACCATCCTAAAGCAGCCTTCCAGCCCCAGAAATACAACTCCAGTGATGAGCAACTGTTAAAAACCAGCCCCTGTTTAAGCTTTCAACACTCACTGTTCACACAGAGAATATGATCTATTTGTCTGCTGCTGACACATTGCCACAAGTAAATAAATAATATTTGAATAGAGGAGTATTTTACAAAACCAAAGGCTGGCAGAAGCTCTACATCAGCCTTGGCTTCAATTTTAAACAGCAGAGGAGAATGAGAATGATTTATACTGAAAATATAAAAAAATTAAACCAAACTACGACAGTGCATTAGTTACTGTTATCACACAGATCGAAATCAAAATGCACATTTAAAAAAATTTCTAGTCCTGGTTAAGGTTAGAAACCTGGATCTGCAGAGCTCTGATAAAATCAGAACTGAACATCTAGGGGTTAAAAAGCAAGTTTTTGGGGCTCAATTGTGATCACTGGAACAACAACAACAAAAAAGAAATTGAAGACATTTCTGGCACTATCCTTTTGGGAAATTTTACCCATTGCTACCTGCAAATTCCCAGGAGGTGGAAAGCAGGAGGGGAGAGAATAAAATCTGCTGGACTGTGCTTGGGAGCAGAACTGTTGTCACTCACAAAGCAATGTTCATCCCCTAAACAGCTACTGGAATTCAAATCTATGTGTGCAGATGAGAGAAAAAGCAGTGATTTATCACTGACCAATAGCAAATCCAAACTCTGGGAGTCAGGGAGAGCCAGATGCTCATTTTCCATTCTTATTCTAGAATGGGCAGGGTTTAAAGATCTCTTGGGTTAAAAAGAAACTGGTAAATAAGGAGAGACACATTTTCTTCCTCTTTCCATTGCAGAGCTGACATTAAAGGGATGTTTCCAGCATGTCCTGGTCAGTCACACACAAAAGAACCGTGGAAAAGGCAAAACAGTTGCACTCCACTGTCCCCATCAGAAGGAAGGAAAACAAACACATTATTTTGGGGCTTTCAGCACAAAGGAAGAGTCCAATGGATCATTAAGGGCTGGCATTTAGAGAGTGGTGGGAACACACTGATCTCATCCCCTGTCCCACAGTGCAAATTCACAGCCCATCCTTGCATCCAGCCCGTGTTCCTGGGGAATCCAGGAGGAATCCTGCCCGAAGTGGGAGCTGAGTCAGGACATGCTGACAGCAGAAGAACAGCATGAAGAAATCCAGCAGGAGCTCCAAACACCCTCACTGTCCCAAAGCAATGAGGAGCAGTTCTCATGTTCCAGGGGATTTAAGGCATTTCACACCACAGAAATAATCCCTGCACTCTCTGGCAGGCCACTCCCACTTCAATTAATTATCAAGACTGAAGTGATTTTAACACAGAATAAGGTGAATAGCTGAGTGGGATCAGTGCAGTTAGTTCCCCTTCTCCTGCCAGGATCCCAAAGGAGAGGTCACTAAGGACAGGTAAATTCCCAGGTGGCTTTCAAGGTTAACCACAGGTACAAACAACAGGAATACTGAACCCAGAGGGAACAGAAAACTGAAACAGTCTGCAACTGATAAAAGAGATTCAATCCCTTCGTCTAGCAGAGATAAAAGTTTAAAAAGGCATGTTTGGCTTTTGGGAGCAGTGATTTGTCAGCCTGGCCAGACCCAGGATGTTGAATAGTTCATGCCCAAGCACAGTGTAGCCAGAGAGGCCCAGGATAGCAAGGAGAAGATAAGGAATATTCAGACAAGTTATTTAACAAGGCACAAAGGTTGATTTATGGCTGGAATGGAAGCCTACTGCAAGTATTCCACTTGATTTCAGTAGCTTTTAAATCAAGTGGAGCCTTAGGGGGGAAAAGTGCAGAGATAAAAATTTTATTAACTGTTCCAGCTTTACTACAAAAAGTCAGCTCAATGAAAATTTAAAGTTTAGCTCTGGCAAATGATCCTCAACAAGAAGAATGTGCTGTCAGTGCATTTGCTCACACACTGCATTCTGCCACCAGAGCTGCCACCCAGGGTCATTAAAGGGACAAGGAGCAAACACACTCTTTAAAAATAGATATTAAACCACAGAAAATATTAAATATTGGGAAGGAAGGGGTAGAAGATGTAAAATTTAAATGAAAAAGATATTGCAAGAAACATTGTGAGTAATTTACAGGATAAATGCATTTTGTTCACTTTAGTGGGAACTTGTGCTCTAAAATGAATCTTTTATTAATAATATTAGCAAGCAAAAGCCTAACTGAATCCATCAATTAAGCTAAATTTTTAACAGTATTTGAGTGAATCTCAAAAAAAAAAAAAAATCAGGTTTCCAAAGCATTTCAGTCCAATCTCAAGAGCACCTTCAGCTGTAGTACCTTTGGTGTGAGGCTGTCACACAGAACTCCCCTCCTGGGGATCCCAAAAACCAAACTGAGCTGCTAATTAAATTTAGAACCTCATTCTTACAAAAGGCTTCTGGCAGTTTGAGTCAGATAAGCAAGAAATTACCCAGGAGTTTCTGGTGGCCTTGATCCATCAGTAGCAAACTTGAGCAAACTGCATTTTCATAAAGCATCTTTCATTAACTGACTATAAACATCAATTGTTTATAGTGCTACTGTAATCAATTAATGGGATATAACAATAGATTCCAAAATATGAGGATGGAAAAGGATCCAAAGCCTGTATTTATGAGTTGAAAGAACACATTCAAAGGTTCTAATTGTGCCCTGAAAATCCAAACTTGGGTCTGAGATCTATTGTTAATTACTGGAGTTCTGAAGGTACAAAACTCCCCCTTTAATTGGCACTTTCCCGTATCTGTAAGGATTTGAAACCTCCTGTTTCTGGAGCAAAATGCCCCAAGCAGTTCCCAAACTGTTCCTCATTGCTACAGCATTCTGTCCCAGCCCCACAGAGATGGAACCCTGAGATTCCCAGGGAAGAACATAGAATTTTTTACCAGGGTACAGTGAGACAGAAAGCCCAAATTTCAGACCTGTGAAACTCCCAGCCCTGTGGAATTTCATTTGGAATATGACAGTTTTATTACAAGAAGATAAGATGAAATATTAATCATTTCCCTTTGGAAGTGTGTGCAGGGGAAATCCCTCTGAGTGCCTTCTGGCCTTTCTTTCACCTTCCATACATTGCCTGCTTCAAAACTACCCAGGAATCCTGAACCTGCTTCCAGAGGATACAGTGAAAGATTATTTAAATCAAATATTACAGTGTATATGGGCCATCTGAGAAAAGAAAGAGAAATGTTATTTGTATTTTAAGTTGCTTTGGGCTGAAATTCCTCACCACACACAGGAGAGGATCACCAGAGGAGATGATGTGCTCTGACCTTTCTGTTTTGGATTCGTTCTCAGCCCGACAGCGCTCAAGGTTGTGGTGAAGAGTCTGCAATTCTGCCTGAAGCCTCTGCTCCCGTTCTAGACTTCCTTTATAAACCTTAATCTCCTTCTCCATGGCTTTGACTTTGTCTTCCATCACCTTAAACTCGTGGAGTGTCAGGTAGCTGACTCCGCAGTATTTGCACACTGTCTGGTCCCGGGGCATCTACGAAGACAGAAAATGCTTCAGATTGTCTGTAAGAAACAAATTCAACTCAAAAAACCCTCAGTGACACTAAGAAATAATAATAAATCCAGATAATTTAAACCATTTACTGCTCTGGAACATTTAGGATCAGATGATGTTATTGCTTTAACAAATAAAGACAAAAATCTTCATTAGCAAAATGAACCCTAGCTAGACCAGCACTTTCCGTTCCTGGCAACTCTGGCAATTTGATATGTGGGAACTCCCAGTGAAATGCTAAAGCACTGCTGAGTTAGGCTGGATGTATTCATTGAAAATGAAATGCTGTGTTTTATAAAGTTATTTCATTAATGAATCTGGGATCGCCTGTGCCAGATAAATGTTATTTCTGTTGGTTTCCAACAACTCATATCCAAGTGAAGGAGGCAAGATGGGGTAGAGTGAATAAAGTGATGTAATCCACAACCTTTACAAAAATAATTCATGACTGATGCTGATGTGGTGTCCATGGCACTGGGGTGCTGTAACCCTCTGGCCAGGTCTGAAGGATCAGCACTGATTAAAACCACAGAGCAGGTAACACACATCCAGTGGAAAGGCCATTTATTAAATTAGGAAACAGACTTTTCCAAGCAATCCAATCATTAACCTTGAAGTAGGGAACACGCAAGCACCTGCTCAAACAGTTTAATTCTGATTAAGAAACTTTTTCACAGAAGAAGAAAAAAAAAAAAAGACGTTTTGAGACCTTGGGATAAACAGAAAGAAGGCCTACCCAGAGGAAAAGAAAAGTGCTTTCAAAATTATAAATTAGACTCATAGAACAGCCTTTGGCACTTTGAATACAGCTTGATACAAATGGTGTTTCAGGCTGCCTTGGACAAGCTTTATTTCCCCATTTCTTAGTGTTATTCCAGTTTAAACCCCACTGGTTACAGCTGCTCTGAAGGAGCCGAAAATGCAAGTTTATTTTTCCTGGCAGCTGCAGTCTGTGCTTGGAAACCTGAAACTGTTTTTCAGGATAAGTACCCCGAAGTTCCAAAGCACTGGAATGACTGCACTGAAAAAGGACAAAATGAGCTGTGCAGAGAGCACGGGAGGGGGTTTTATCACAGAGAGGACATGGTGCTCTGTGCAGCACAGCCACTGCTGCTGCTCACACAAACAGCTGAGAACTTTCACTGCTTCTCCCATCAAAAACAAGATAGACTCACCAGGGACCTGAACTGAGAATGGTCTGTGCAAGTACTAAAACTTCTTAGTTTTCAAAGTCAGTTTTGTTACTGAATTTCAAAATAAATGATGTCATAGAACAAGAAATATTCTCTTCCTGGGCTCAGTTGGAAGTGGGTCCTGCTCTCCTTCCCATCCATTCCTCAGGTGAAATGAGAATCTGGGAGGATTTCTGATCTGGTTGGATTTTTACAGTATTTGCTACAGAGTCTAAAAATCACAGAATAGGAAACTCTGTGTAAATCAGGACCTTGCCCTGCACACTAATAATTACCCTGCAAGCAGTGTAATAAGTGCATAGATTGAACAGCTTCCAAATGTCCACCTTAATATATGAAACAGTTCCCTGAAACCAGCAATGGATTTGGCACACATTGAGTGATGCCAATTAATGACAATTAATTTACACCCAGCACACATACCTCAAGGTACCTGGAAAATTAACAGGACCCAGCTGAAAGTGAACAGAGCAAGGGATACACTGACCTGAACTCCCATCCTAAATCCAAGGTTTCTCTCTCATGGAATCACAGAAGGATTTGGGTTGAAGGGGCCTCAAAGCTTATCCAGTGCCACCCCTGCCATGAGCAGGGACACCTCCCACTGTCCCAGAGTGCCCCAAGCCCCAATGTCCAGCCTGGCCTTGGGCACTGCCAGGGACCCAGGGGCAGCCACAGCCTCTCAGGGCACCCTGTACCGGGGCCTGCCCACCCTCCCAGCCAGGAGTTCCTTCCCAATATCCCATTTAACCCTGCAGCCTTATACATAAATGGTATTTCCAGGAGAAAAGCTCCATTAGGCCTTGTCATTTAGACACCAAAGTTGACCAACCATTACACAAAATCTGGAGGAAACAAACTGTCATCAGCCCTTATGCTTACAAATTACTTTTCCTGAAACAATGAGATTGCTGAGTAACCACTAAGGGTGTGTATTAAATACAAATTTATGGTTTCAGGTTCCATATTTCACTGTTTCCATTTGATAAAAACACTGCTGTCATCTTAAATCCAAAGCAGAAAAAAATCAGGGGAAAAACAGCTTGGAAGAGAAAAGGAAACTATCAGAGCTCTGAGTAGAAAGGGGACTTGCATGTCCTGAGTGAGCACTGAGGACAAGCAGTGAACAGAAAAATCAATTAGGAATGTAAAAATCAATTTTGCTGAGGACAAAGCGCTTGAACTGGGAAGATATTTATCCATGAGACTTTGAGCTCCAGTTGTGATGCACAGATGCTGTAAAGCATCTAGGGGCGCAGTTTCCATTCTGCAGTTGGTTTTGGGAGAAAATATTATCCCCTGGTTACAAAGATTTCTTTAGCTACCAAGGCAAGGGGAAGACTGAGCCCAGAGAGATAATCACTCAAATTACATCTCTCTGACTCAGTTCCATCTGTAGAGCAGAAGTTATAAGGACAAAAACCGAAAAAATTGGTGGTCTGGACCATTTTTAGGCTTTTGAATGATGAGACAGGAATTTGTACCATTTGAACTTGACCAAATAACTGCAGGGTGTGTCAGCTCATGCACCACCACCCTTCTTCTCTGGAATTTCGCATTCTACCCGCAAACATCCCACCATGGACAGCTGGATTCCTGTTTTAAGAATGAGCTCCTCTCTCATTTGGCAGGGCTTTGGTATTCCAGCATCCAGCACGTGGATCACTCCTCACAGAGCCCTAAAATTGCTCAGGTTGGAAAAGCCCTCCAAGACCATCAAGTGCCACCATCCCACAGCACCCACGTCCCCAAATGCCACATCCAAAGGGCTGTTAATCCCTCCAGGGATGGGGACCCCAGCACTGCCCTGGGCAGCTGTGCCAGGCTGGACAGCCCTTTCCATGAAAAGATTCCTCACAACACCCAGTGCTACTTGGTCCACACCTCTTGCTCCCTTGGTGAATCTGTCAGGACTGATTTGCTTCAGCAAGGACTGGTAAAATAACAAAAAACTCTCTATTTGTCCAAATTAAACTCGTAGCTGAATATATGAAAGTCAAGGGGAAAAAAAAAAAGAATCTTTATGCTGCAGCTGGGTGGTCTTAAATTATTTCTGTATGTTGGTTTATTCTACCATATTACCCAATTTTACTTTCTTTTTTGTTTCACTCCTTTCCCACATTATTTTCATGTTTCTCATCCTGTCTCTCCTCTGACACACCAGTCAATCCCTATTGCACAAAAAGAATTCATGACTCAAACCACACCACTGATTTTTGAGGAAGAAAGGGGACTCTTTTGATGTATATGCAAAATGAGGAGGTACCAGATTGAAATTTATATTTGCTTTAGTCATAGAAAGATTTATAAAAGTCTCAGTAGAAAGTTCACTTCTTTAAAAGAAACAAAGTGTATTCTGAGCCAAGTTTTCAGTCAGGATCCACCCCAAAGCAATACAAATGGTATTGCTGAGCCATGCTGCTCACATCATTCTTTGCTCCCTGCCCATAAAATTACAGCTGCAAAATAAAAATCCCCGTGCTTGCTTTGAACACACAAACAGTGGAGAAACAGGCTGGGAGGAAAACCAGAAGGTTGCTTCATTCAATACCTGCCCTGGGATAATCCCTGGGTCATGACAGGAAATAACACTGGAAGTTCAGCTAGCAAATGACACCGGGAGTTCAGGTAGCTGAACCTGCCTTGAGGAAAGCAGAATAATGAACCAGAACAGCTTCACACCAGCCTGCAAACACCAGCACGTGGCAGCAGCCCCTTCCTGAGCTCCCCAGCTTCCTTGGGATGTGTCACAGCACGTTCCAGCTGAGAACTCAACCGAGTGCTGCCACAAAGCATCTCATGACAGAACACACCAGACAAAGGATGATTTAGCCCATTGTTAACCAGATCTTTGCCTGAGTGACTCTCTGCATCTGGAGCTGTGACTGTTCAGGAAGCCTTTCCTGCCTGCAACCCAACAGTGTGGGAGCTGAGGAGATTCCAGTCCCTCCAATTCTGAGCAGTACACTTGGACAATGATTGCAAGAAAGGGTGGAAAACCTTGAATGTAGTGAATACAACCTTGTTTTTGTGAGAAAACCTTGGATATAGAGAGTACGGCCCTGGTCTGATGAGAAAAGCTTCACTACACTGCCTAGAGAGGGTAAGGAGTCTCCCTTGCTGGAGAGACTGAACCATCTGGATACAACCCCTGGAAGTGCCCAAGGCCAGGCTGGACAGGGCTTGGAGCCACCTGGGACAGTGGAAGGTGACCCTGCCCATGAGACTTTAAGGTCCCTTCCAACCCAAACCATTCCAGGATTTTATCATATTTCCAGAGCTCTCCACAGCCACTCAAGAGCACTCCCACAGCTGAAGCCTGACATCCCCAACACCATCCAAACATTCCAAATTCTACAGCCAAGTGCTGAAAACCTCAGTGGGCACTGGAGCAACTTGGGGACATCATCTCCAGGAGAATTCAGAAGGCAGGTGCCAGCAGGATGCTGAAAAGGCTCTGCCATTCTACCACGCTTATCTGGAGGGCACAAACTGGAACGATCTGCTTTTAAATCCCTGCTGGTCCAATGCTGCACGTCCCAAACACAGAGCTGTGCTCTCCTGGTGGGTGGGACAGGCTCATGGGCTCCCAACAACAGCTGGAACTCTGTGTTCCAGAAAAAAATCCCAACCCCAGCTTCCCAGACAGCAAGAGAAGGGAAAGCTGAGTGATGTGCTCATACAGAGCCCATACTGTGCCCAATCTATAGCACACAAGGGAGAGGCACTGAGTACCATTTGCTACTTGTGGTGTTCAGATGCTCTGGGGACACCACATTCTGTCCCCACGGGGAACAGCTCAGAGTTCCTGCCCAGCCCGAGCTCTTCCGCTCCTGGGGTGAGAGAATTCTTAATCTCTAAGGGTATTTTGGCCCTATTTATTTTGTGATTTATGGTAACAAAGCTTAATATTTTTGCCAAATGAAATATGAAATTAAATATAACTTTGTTTGCTGCTGTGAGGATTTGGGTCATTCTGTTGCTGTTGTGTTTCCTGTTTCAGGGAGTCTTCAGTGCAGAGCTGCCTCTTCCCTTTTACTTCCCTCCACTTCCACTGAACTTTAATTAAAGTCCACTAACTCCTTCCTCAGTTCCCTGCTGGGCTCTGTGACACCTCTCAGGCTGAGTTTGATTGCAGAAATCTATGTAAATACATTTAAAATAAGCATTAAAAGCCAGTGATTTCAATCTTTACTAACAATTAGTTTCCAAGAAGTATGCAACTGTAAACACAAAAGAATACCATAAACTTTAACAATGGACACGTGGATGTTTTATTTACCTGTTTGTTTTTTTCATTTAGCACCCATCTTGCAATGAATCTGTTGTGAAAGGAGTGTGAGAGAAGGAGTGAGACAGAAGAAAGCAGGGACATGTAAAATTTTTTACACAGTTCTCTGAGGCAAAATTGATCAGAACATGAAGAACCAAAACCCCTTCACTTTTATAATTTCCTTAGATATACCGAGAAACCTCCTTCCCTCTAGACTAAAACCTCCTTTAAAAGAAGGAGAGGAACGAGAGCTCTGCAGCCTGCCCAGTGAGGCAGCTCCTGGATCCCTTGTGAGCACTACAACCCAACCTCCAGCATCCATCCATCCCAAACCAGCACCTGGCAAGGGAATATCCCTCACTCTGGGCTGCAGCCACAGCGCCTGACATTCTCCCTCCACACACACACGTGTTCCCCTGGCCTGCAAACCCATCTTGGGAGCACGTGCTCCATCTGGCAGAGAAACCACAGCTGGCACAAGTTCCTCTGTGTCAGGAGCAAGCTGAAAGAGAGATTCCAAACGGAAAGGCTGTAAAATCCGAACAGCAGAGAATGGGAAGGGAACAAGGACATGTGCACAGAAGAGAGGGAGGTACAAGGACAGGAAATGGTGAGAATGACTTGTAGTGTTTGTAAGGATGCTGCAGCTACAACGCGAGTTGGCTGAGGAGATGAGCAACAGCACAGGATGTGTAAAACGCCGGCACTTTCTTATCCCAAATCCCAGGCTGTCGTTGCCTTGGAGCTCACTGTGTCACAAGGAGGATGGAGCAGGAGCTGAAGTCTATCCATGGACATATCTGGAAGTCCTGTGTCTTCTGCACCACATTTTTTGTTAATTTTATGTGTACCCAGTCCTGGAGGGATCTCCAGAGATTGCCTACCCCATCCTCTACTCCGAGGGAAAACTGACCCCACAGTCCCACTGGGCGAACTCTGCAACTCCCTAGGTGAGTTGCTCCAGAGTCTTGGAGCATTCAACCAAAGCACATCCAGAAAGGTGAGGAAAAGATTAATTTGTACCTGGAAATGAACGATCTCCCTCCATCTGTGAGCACTTACTGTGCCCTCAGGTATCTTCCAGAATAAGCAAACCCAGTGATATTATCCTTTCTTAGAAAAAAACATTTTAAAGCTCTTTACTATTTTTGCTCTTTTCTAAATTCCCATCAGTCATGTTACCGTTTTTAAAGCCTGCTGAAACCTCAACAGCCCTGAACAGAGTGACAACAAAGACACAAGTTTCACACGCGATTCCTATTACAAATATTGATATATTAAAACTATTAATATAGTAACAGCCTCTTTCTGTGCAACATCCCTTTGCTAATATTATTCTGCTTGTGATCTGATTACTGCCCTCACTGTTAGGTCTGACAAGTGACAAGGAGGTTATTATGGATTTTGTATTGATGCACTGGATTCATTTTAAATGCCTTATTTTTCCTAAGAATATGGAAATGCTGTTCCCAGAGTGCTCACACCCCTTCCCAACTGGCAGTGTATTCCTTATTGTAATCCAGTCCTGGCTCAATAATAGCCAGCAGACACTGACACTACTGCTGACAGAATTAATGTCCCTGCCTTTCTGTGCCTGCCCTGGCTGCTGCTCCCTCCTTGTGCCAGCATATGCCTAGCACATGGAGCAGGAACTGGCTCAGAAACTGATCCAAACATAAAACAGGCTCAAGTGCCACCAAACTGCTGCATTAAGTTATTAAAGGAACTATTAAGCAGTAACCAGCTCCAGAAGAATTCCCTCATCCAACAGTTTGGCACAACTGTTTCTGTGAGAAGCTTACACTGATTTTTGCTCACCATCGTGCCCCGCTGGGGCTAAAAAACTAACTGCTAAATAAACAAACTTACTGGGATCCTTCCTGCTACCGAAACAGCTGCTTACAAGTCTGAAAGTGTCCCACAGCTTCTTCCCTTCCTCTTTTTTAAGGGTGAGTATTCCTTTTCCCGTTCTTTGTCTATCTTACCCATCCTTGAATTCTCAGAAATCATCTCAGAAATTGTCTGAGCAGTTTCCTGGACTAACCTAGGGAGAATTTCTCCAGGCTGAGTACACAAAGCTTTTAAATGACTTGTCAATTATGATCTGCAGACCGAGGAATGAGGACAGCTGAGTGTTGCACTGCCAGAGTGAAAAGCTGATCGTGTTACAAAAAGTGACTCGTGTTCCACTTGAGTGCAGCCTCCTCCTAAACTGAGCCATATAAACAGCAGCACTGTTACACCGGCAATAATCTGTGTCCCAAACAAAAGAACACACAAAGATACGAGGAAAGATGAAGGGGAATGTTCCGTCCCTGTGTGTGTTGATACTCCTCTGGAACATGTCATACTCTGCAGTCCTTCCAAACTCCCGGCAGCAAAACACGCCAGAGCAGGGGAAATCCGAGACACCTGCAGTGACAGCACCGGCACAGACTCAGGTGTTCCTCTGCAGGCTTCCTATAGAATTACTGTAACTACACTGCACAAAGAGTCACGAAACCCAACACCCAACCTAACCCAGGACCAAACTGTACAGGTAAAGCACCGGTGCTCACAGGCCTGTGTAGCATCCCTAAACTGCTGCAGGAGCTCCGAATGTTGGGGTTTGGCATTTTCACAGCTCGTACCTTGCGGATCTCCTCGGGCAGCGCGTGGACGGGGCCGCGCCGCTCCATAGCCTCCCGCAGGCTCGGCGGCGGGGTCCGGGAACGGCCGGGGCTCGGGGGGTCAGGGCCCGCCGGGGTCCCGGGAGGGCGGACCCGTCAGGGCCGCGGGGGGCGCGGCGGCTGCCGCCATTTTGTGGCCGCGGCGTCCGCCGTAACCGCGGCAACGGCGCGTGCGCGTCAACGGGACTGAGGGGAGGGAGGCGAGCGGAGCGGAATCGGGGTTTAATCGCCCCAAAGAGCCCTCTGACACCCCAAAGTCAGCCCTGAATTGCCACCCTGGCTCCTCTAACGCCAAACCCTGACACCCCAAAGCCCCCCAATACCCCAAATCCAAACCCTGACACCCCAAAGCCTAACCCTGACACCCCAAAGCAACCCCTGACATGCCAAAGCCATCCCTCATGTCCTGAATTTGGCCCATGAGATCCCAAACCTGTTCCTGCCACCCTGAATTCCGTACTGACACCCCAAAACCACCCCTGCCTCTCCTCAGCCAGCCCTGACACCCCAAATTTAACCCTGACACCCCAAAGCCACCCCTGACACCCCCAATTAGTCCGTGCCACCCCAAATCCAGCCCCGCCAGCCGGGTCATCTGCGTGTCACACCCAAGGCACGAGCTCAACCTCGGGATGAACCGTCCGCACGTCGCCAGCTCCCGGTGCGACCCACTGGAGCGCACACAGCCACGAAAATAAATAAATCAGGGAAGGATGGCAGCGAGATTCGGGAGTTCCAGCGGGATTAATTCCATATTCTGCCCTTCTTTCCATTGCTAGTGGGTTCCTGTTTCCTCCAAAACCCAGTTGCTTTTGAGGCTCATCTTTATCGTGTGGCAGGGACCACCTGCCCAAAGTAATTCCTACATCGCCAAAGCAGTTCCTACATCCCCAAAATGTTCCTTACAGCCTCATCTAAAACAATGCACCCTCAAAACCATAATTTAGGGACACACACACACAATACTGGGAACATGGCAAAGAAACCAAGGTGACCTTAACTTAATTTATGCCCGACTCCTCTCTGGGGTGAAGCATCAGTAAGGTTGGGGGCTGAATAGGGGGGGAAAGGGGGGTTGGATTGAAGAAAGTAGTGAATTTTAGGGGAGGGAAACGAAAGCTTTGTTGGAAAAAAGGAAAATTGAATCAGTAATGGGGCTGGATTGAAGAAAAGAGTGAATTTTAGGGGAAAATGAAAGAAAATTGCATGAGTATGGGGTTGGATTACAGAAAATAGCTGAGTTTTAGGGCGGGGGAAAGGGGAAAATGGGTGAGTAGGTGCTGTCTCAACAGAGGGATGCAAAGCCGAACGGGCGTCCGGTGCCCTCCGTCGATCCCCCCGGCTTTGCACGGCAGTGCCACGCGTGTCACCGCGGGTCTCTCGCGTGTGGCCGCCGTGCCCCGGCCCGCCTTGCGTGCCGAGCTCCGAGCCACGCTAATCCCGCCTTGGCAGCCGCCTCACGCCCCCGCCTCCATTTTAACCTCTTCGTGCTTCCACACCAGGCGCGGGC
>VZTR01004023.1:187464-246598 GCA_013400775.1 Chaetops frenatus
CGGCGGCTCTCACGCGATGGCGGGGCTGACGTGCCGAGCCAGAGTGTCGTGAGGCGCGGCCGTGAGCTCAGCGCGGATCACCGCGGGCGGCGAGCGGGGGGAGCGCAGGGCAGGGCGGGGGAAAGGCGGGCGGCGGCACGCAGCAGGCAGGGAGGGACGGGGGAACGGAGGATGCTGCAAAGCCCCCCCGGATGCGCCCGCTGAGGAGGGGCTGGAGGGGGCTTGGCCAGAGGGACCCGAAGGGATTCAGTCCTATGGATCCCGTGTTTGGGGGGGGCTGAGGGCAGCTTGTCCCATAGGGTTCTGAGGGGATCCAGCCCTGGTGGGGGCTGAGGGGAGCCTGTCCTGGCGGAGCAGGCGAGGGGATCCAGTCCTGGGGGAAATGGAGGCGATCCTGTGCTTGGGGAGCTGAAGGGAGATTGGACAAAGGGGAGCCTGTGGGAGAGTCCTGGGGGGCTGAGGGGAGACTGTTGAAGGGAAAATAAAGGAGATCCTGTCCATGGGGTCTGAGGGGAGCTTGCACAGAGTGAGCCTGTCCGAGGGGATCTTAGGAGATCCTGTCCTGGAGATGTGGAGAAGCTGGCAGGGCCATGCTGAGCCAGCCGGGATGCTCCCACGCCAGGGGCCCTGTGGGAAGCAGAGCATGAGAGAAGCTGCTCCCACCGTACTCAGCCCTGAAGCAGCTGTTTCCTCCCAGCAGGAAGCCCCCACAAACCCCCCGCTCCTCACGGAACCCACAGCCCGCTCCACACATCCGCGGCGGCTCGGGGCCGCGGTGGGCTGAGGGGGTCGGCCAGCCCCTGCCCGAGGCCTCGAGCTCCGGCCAGGCCAGAGCGCGGCCGTGGCTGTGCCCATGGCACGGTGCCGCTGTTCGTGCCAGCCCCGGTGCCCGGCACCGCTCGGGATCAGGTTCCAGGCGGCGCGAGCAGCTCCAAGGACAAACGAACGGGCAAGAACCAAGTGCGTGACACGCAGCAGTCATAAGGCAGCTATTTCCATTGTTTTCCGGCAGGCTTTGTACCTTCTCAAACACACGTGGAAAGCCTCCCGCTGCTTAGAAATCCCAGCCCGGAGGGGCAAAGTCCGTGCAAGTGGGCAGCTGGGGGAAAAGGCAATAAACACCAACACCCTCTTCGCACAAAGCAGGACCGGCCGAAGGGCTGGGCGGGTGAATAGGTGTGTTCACACCTGCAACATTCCCTGGACAATGAGAAATCCAACTTTTATCCCAGCCCTCTGGCTTTAGGCTGCCGTTTTATTTGCTCAGTACAAAGAGAGGCGCGGGGAAGCGGTTTTGCAGCGTTGCCTGCAAACAGCTCCTCTGCGAAGCCCTGGGTGTTTTCCTAGGGAGGAGCAGAGCTGGGTTATCGCTCCGTAGGTACACGGGGGATCTGGGGAGGAGCGGGGGTCCCGTGCCGGGCCCGCAGCGCGGAGCAGATGTGCCCCAGGAGGGGTCGGGGGAAGGACAGGGCTCAGAAGGCAGCGAGGTTATTCCCGGTGCTCCCTGCACATCGCGTTGGTTCCCCTTTTCCAGAGGTATTTGCTGGATTTGTTTGGTTTGCTCCGCTTGCCCCCTCTTTGCAAATGTCACAAGGACGAGAGCGAGGGGGCAGAGGGAGGATGTTTGGAGAAGGGATCTGAGCGCCAGGGCTACCTGGGAGTCAAGGTCAGGCAGGTCGCTCTTTGCAAAGAACAGAAACTCTGCAAAGCAGCAGGGAAATGATAAAATCAGGAAAAGCGGGGTGGAGCAGGGTGCTGGTGGTGTGTGTGGGAAGGCAGAGGGCAGGGGATGGTCCCTCTCCAGAGGCACCGATGCCGGCCCGGGGAAGAGCACAGAGGAGCGTGCTGGTGGCAGTGGGACATGCGGGGCAGCAGTGGGATCCCGAGGGATGTGCTCCTGCCGTGACATTGCCAAATCAAAGTCAAGCTCTTGGCTGCAAGAGCACATGAGGTGGCTCAGAGAAAGAAACCATATGATTAAGCAGCAGCTGAGTGCCAGAAGTGAAGAGCTGTCAAGGATAATATCAGGAGTGTGTGTGTGGAGGACAGTGGGTTTATTTGCCACGATAGGAAAGGATTTGAAAGAGAATACAAGACACTTGTACTGAGTCTGACTTGGCAGCAAGAGAACTTGGGAAGGGTGCCAGGAAAAGCGTCAGGGATACAGGGCTAGAGTGAGGAGGGAATGCAGAACACAGAGGCAGCTCCGGCAGGCAGGAACGGGCACAGAACAGTCAGCAGTACGGGATCTGGGGAGAGAATCAAAGAATCGTTAGGGTTGAAAAAGATTCACAGGATCACTGAGTCCAGCATTTGACTGACGAAATACCACCAGCCCAGAGTCCAGAGTGCCACATCCAGGGATGGGGACTCCACTAACTTCCTGGGCAGGCCCTTCCAATGCTGAACAGCCCTTTCCATGAAGAAATTCCTCCTGATGTCCAACCCGAACCTCCTCTGGCACAGCTTGAGGCTGTTTCCTCTTGTCCTGCCAAAAGGTCCAAGCAAAAGCCCATCCCCCAGGAGATGGTGCAGAGGGGTTGGAGGTTTTGTTCTCTATTTTAAGGCATTCAAGGGCATATCCTTAAGAACTCCTAATGCTCCTGGATGACAATGCTGGTGGCACTCCTGATGGCTCCTCAGGCAAAACAGAAGTGTTACCGCCAGGGTGAGGTTCATCCGTGCAGGACTCAGCAGTTTCCCAGGAGCCTGCCAGGGAACTCCCATGGGATCGCAGAAACCCCATCAATCTTCCTGGTTCCCCCCAGCCACCAGCAGTCTGCTCTTTTCTAATTTAAACATGGGAGCTGGAGGGAGAGAAACATTTCTCCTGCTGGCTTTAAAAAAAGTTAAACACAAACCTGAAAATCCTGCCAAAACAGAAACTGCACACAAAGCCCTCCCCACTGGAAGAGGACAGGGATGGATGAAACAAGACAGATGTTACAGCCTTGGTAAGCTACTGGAAGAAACACCAGGCAGTGATGCAGGAACGGTGGAGTCACTGTAAAACAGAAAAAGATAAAGAGAAAAGACACCTGGAGGAAGCTGGGATGTTTAGAGGATGAAGCATCCCACAGAGGGTGGTGGGGCTCACTTGAATCCAGGGGGCAAGGTGAGTGTGTGTGCATCATTCTGAGATCCAGCATGCGAAGCCAATCCCGGGGTCTCCCAATCAACAACGAAGGGAATGGGATTACCCACACAAACAAGGACTAGTGAGGAGAGTCTTTGCAAGCTGTGAAATTGTGCTATGGTATCTGCTGTTGACACAGTTGTGGAGCTTTGCTTGGGCTCCTCTCTATCCTCTTTGAAACGCTTTCAAACAGCAGCATTCAGTGCCTGGCAGGAGGTCAGGCTGCTCTTCCTCCACCTCACTGAAGTGCCCAACTCCTGCTTTGCAATTGCCCTGCAGTGTCCTGGCACATCCTGATAGGAAAATGTGAATGTTGCATTTCCATGGCATGGCCCGACAATTTAAATTTATCGCCCACAAAGAGATAACAGCATGTGTGTTGATTGCAGGCTGTTGCTACAACAGACTTGTTAAAAAGCAGACCTACCCTTATATCTGCGGAACTGGGATGAAAATGAGGTGGAATAGGATTTTTCTTGCTTAATTTTAGAACCCGTTTCCTCATCTGTCAAACCCACTGACTTCAAAAGGAGTAAGGGCAAGACCCCAGCTACCATCCAAACACAGATAATGTTCACTGAAGGGCAAAAATGGTTATTTCTGGCATCTAAAGGTAGATACTGGGGGAGGTGATGACCAAAGGAGTTGGACTTGACTCTGCCTCTGTAGTGTCCTGACCAAGAGCTCGGCTGTTGTGGCCTGAGGCCACCTGAGGTGACCCATGGCTCTGGTGCCAGCTGAGCTGGCAGCTCGTGGAGCCCAGGGACGTGCAGGGGCTGTGGCAGCCACCACCTCTCCGTACTGGGTGGTTTCTGAGGGCCCTGCAACAGAACCCTGCACAAGGAGGTGCAGATCCCTCAGGGTGGTTGTTTTGGGTCTTCTCTAGCACTACTCAGCATCACAAACTTTGCCCCAAATTCCTGTGAATCTGTCAGCAAGTGATGGTTTCCAGAAGCTGTTTGCTACTCCCAACTATCCTAAATGGTTTTAAAAAGGAGGTTTTAGGCAAAGTTGCTTTAAAAGCTTTAGGTTTCTTTGTGATTTATCCCAAATAAAAGCTATTGAATAACTCGGCACAGCTTCCAGCAGAAAGCCCAGAGCTGCTGAGATGTTTGGGAGCAAGAGTGGGGACTCCCTGGCAGGGGTCCCTGAGTTGTAAGGTCCCTTGGAGCCCCAGCAGCTGTGACTCTGTGTTGTCAGAGGCACACAAAGAGGTGTCCATGGCTGCTGGGGACAGCAAACCATGTGTGTGACCCGCGAGAGGCAGGGAGGCTGGTGAAATGGGCGCGTTTCCCAGTCACTATGGAGTCACCAAGGGAACAGGCAGATTTTCTTCCTGTTTACACAACATGGCAGCAGCAGCTTTGTCCCCATCTCTGGTGACCTGCAGCCACCATTTGGGAACCGTGTTGACACACCATGGCGATAACGCTTTGCCAGAGGGTTTTTCAAGAGGTTCCCAGCCCTGAGCCTGGCCCTGCTGCAGGATGCTGTGGTGCAGGAGGGCTGGGGGGAGCAGCCCCAGCCTGCCCTTTGCCAAAGGCCCAGGGAGCCTGCAGCCACCAGGGTACGAGGGAGGGCACACCAAGGGTGGCCCAGGTATGTCACAGGGGTGAAACTGCTCCCTGGGGAATCGCAACAACGACCTGCACCCAGAGTCAGTCCTGTGAGAGAAACTAGGGGGCCTCAGCCTGGAGAAAAGGGGGCTCAGGGGGGACCTTCTGGCTCTGCTCAACTCCCTGACAGGAGGGGCAACAAGGGGGGGGCGGCCTCTGGTCCGAGGGGACAGGGACAGGAGGAGAGGGAACGTCTTCAGGCTGGGCCAGGGGAGGCTCAGGGTGGACATCAGCGGGAATTTCCCCATGGAAAAGGTGAATAAACATTGGAAGGGGCTGCCCAGGGAGGTTTGGAGTCCCCATCCCTGGAGGAGTCCAAGGAAGGACTGGAAGTGGCACTCAGTGCTGGGGACAAGGTGGGGATCGGGCACAGGTTGGACTCGATGGCCTGGGAGGGGTTTTTAAGCCTCGGGGATTCTGTGATCTCATCACTGAGTGCCAGACTGAGCCTTGCTGGGAAGTCAGGCTGGACCTGGGCTTCCTGCAGGGAGTCAAGGTGCTGCCACACTCTCTGGGTACATCCTAAACTGCAGCAGCTGATGTCTTAAAACCACAGGTGTCACTCAGGACCCCACACCCCAGTCACACCACACAGGGACAGTGCACTATGGAATTGACCATGTTTTCACAACACTGTGAATAAACCAGAAGTGAATTTATTACCAGCAGTTGTGGCGAGTGCTTTCATGAGCCTCCATTTCATTGCAGAACATTTCATTCCCAAATAGTTTTGCTGCTGTGTGGTGATAGTGAGAAGTGACAGGAGCCCCAGCTGCACCAGCAGAGCAGCAGGTACCATGCACGGGCTGTCACAGGGCATCAGTCACGGCTGTGCCACGGGAAACCACACAGCAACTGGCCTGGCATCTCACACTGCAGCCTCCTCTCACAAGCTATGTTTGTGTTCCCTGCAGACCCCAGTTACACACCAGCCCGAGCTCCCTGACCTTTACCTGCTGGCCTTTCTCCCAGGGGTGAGAGGAAGGGCTGTGGGTTGTTCCACAAGGTGTGCGGGGTGAGAGCCACATCCCCCTGCAGGATTTGGGTTGCCCAGTGCTGGGATCAGCTCATGGGGACACAACTGTCCCATTGTCCCTGCACTCTTCCTTCCCCCCATTCCTCTGTGGAAGGGCACCACACTAAGCCCCCCTTTTTTGGGGAGAGAACCTCCCGTTCCAGGTCAAGTCAGATCTGACTCCAAGGCTGCAATTTTGGGAGCTCTGCAGTGTGTCACCTGCTGACCTGGGCTCAGTGCCTGCGGAATAAAAGCCCTCCCTGCTGCTGTTTGCTCTTTGTGCAATATCCCTCTGAGTACACTTCCCATATCTGGGCTGATACGGTGGGAGATACTCTCTGTGGTATCTTGCACTCACAAAGGGAGGATCAGCACTTCCTGCTGGGGGTACAGCACTCCCCACCCCGAGGTTAAGGGCACATTCAATATTTATTGAGCTATCACACCTTGAGGCCCTGTCAGGATTAAGCTCTACAGTACCTGGTGCTCTAAACCCCTGATAAGAGCCAGTCCCAGTCCCCCCATGCCATGTGTGTCCCTGCTCACCACCAATGTCACAGTGCCCCAAGCTGCCACCGTGGTTATTTTAAGGATGGCAATGACTTCCACACAGGTGTCACCTTTCAGAACTCTCAAAAATAGAACTACACGTAACCCTTCCCCTGTAAAGCGTTCCCAGAAGAGAGGAAGGGACCAGCCAGAGCAGCAACAGGACACAGGAGTTTTGGGAATTAACTCAGATCCAGAGAAAAACTAGTGTAATTACAGGTTATTTATACAGAGCCTTTCTCCTTCACAGAAAGTGGATTGAATCATAGAATTATGGAATCATTGAGGTTGGAAAAGCCCTCCAAGACCAAATCAAACCTGTGACCAATCCCCACATTGTCACCAGACCAGAGCACTGAGTGCCATGTGAGGCCTTCCTTGGACACCTCCAGGGATGGTGAAGCGATGAATTGGAAGAAATATTCTCATTTTACACTGAAAGAAGTTTGCTCAGGCAGGCCAAACTGAAAAAGCATCCAGCTCTCTGGATTACAGAAACATGGAATGGTTTGGGTTGGGAGAGACATTAAAGTTCATCTCGTTCCGCCCTGCCATGGGCAGGGGACACCTCCCACTGTCCCAGGTTGCTCCAAGCCCTGTCCAGCCTGGCCTTGGACACGTTCAGGGATTGTTCCATTGATTTCAGCCCACTTGAGCACAGCTTTCCTGCTTTGTAATAAAGCTATCATCAATAAAAGATAATTCTGTCAAGGTGTTAAGGGCAATCAGACAGGATTGATCACTTATGTTTGCAAATGCGTGAAGCTCCCTGTGGAAGTGCCTTTTGCCAGTTCTTTATGGGGATCAGAAAACAGCCCCATCTCTGATTCCCTGAAAAACAGCATTTCCCAGCTGTGAATCAGGCAAATCCTGCCTCTGGTTTCCAGTCCAGCCTCCCCTGTTCCGTGGCACTGCAGAACGAGTCAGCACAGCAGCACAGCTGATCTGGCATGTCACCGCTGCACGAGGAAATGAAAATAAATACAGATTTATGAAGGAAGGCCCATTTCTGGCACCAGGCACGGATTTCCTGGCTGACTGCTAATACCAAAGTGCAGATCCTCTATTTTATATCAGCCAGGGGAAATCCCAGCAATTCATGCCACAGCATTAAAACACAGGGTCCTAAAAATAGCATAACAGAGCTGGACTGGAAACAGCAGTAAAAATGAGAAAGGAAACCTTGTCCTTTTGTGTGCTTGGTTTTTTGAAAGCAAGGATGTTAAATTCAACCCCGAGAGCTCATTTCAAAACAACAGGGCTTGGAAGGTCAGCTGGGAATATCAAAATAGCTACTGCACAGGGGCATTTCTCTGTTTAAATCCTACATTTATTTAAGATTTCCAAAACTTGCCTCTCTAAAAAGCAGGGTGTTTCCCAACCTCTGTGTTCTCCATCACAGTTCTGTCCTTCCTGCTCAACCATGTTCATTTATCCCATGATCCTGATAATTAATCCACATGGATAGACTTGGAATTCAGATATTTCACTGTTTGACCTGCAAATTCACATTCTGATAAAACGCAGGTCCCTCGTGCTGTTACATTCCCTCGAACTCACAGGGAGAAGAGGAAACAGTGAAAAACCTTTCCTGCCTGAGGGCCCTTTGGGACACCACACACATCTCGTTATCCCACCATAACGTGGGAAAAATCTGACATCCCCAGGCCAGGGAAGTGATGTCAGGGGCTGTAGGTTTCTCACAGTTGAATTAAATACACAACATCCACAAAAATCCCAGCTCAGCTGGATGGAGGGCGGTTGGGACTCGCAGTTATCCCAGGAAATCAGCAATCCTTGTGGCACTGCTGACCCCAGGAGATCCTTCCCCCGTGTGTGACTCCCTTGCAGATGCCTCTGGCAGGTTGGGGAAGCAAAGTTTGTGAGAATTTCTCCTGGTTTTCCCCTGGAAACAGAGTTTCCCAGGAATTCTGCTGTCCGGGAGGAAGAGGTCAGTGGAATATTTGTACAGCTGGCCGATCAGGTTGCCTGGTATGGATTTTCCAGAGGTCTGGTTACTTATGGACCTGCCAATCCATTCCCAAACCTGACTCATTGAATGCACTCAGTAAGCACTTCAGTATGGCAATAGCCAGCATTGCTTTTCCATATTTTTCAGCATTCTTGCTAATCCATAAAACTTAGCAACTCAGAATGAAAAACCACAGGAAGAAAGGGCTAATGAGGTCTTTCTGTAAGGGTCTGTTTATACAACCCCATTAATGTTAATTGGCCTTACGGAGACACAGCAAAAGGAAAACAGACCCTGAAAGATGGAAAAAAAATCAACTTATTTTTGCAAGGTAGTGGTCCTTTTCCGCAGTCTCGCTGAGTCCAACAGCTACAGCTCTTCTGGCTTTACCCCCCCTCGAAAGCCTCGAGACACGTTGCAGATGAGCAGACTGCCAAAGACACTCAGTCACATTATTTATGCTGTCACAGCACATGACTTAATAGGAAAAGAAGAATAAAATCCAAACCCACAAAGGTATCAGGGGAGCACTTGAATTTACAGCATGTATTTGATTTGTAAGTAAGATTTAAATTCTGAACACCCTGGGCTTGGGAAGGTGTCCCTGCCCAGGGCAGGGGGGGAGCAGGAGGAGCTTTAAGGTCGCTCCCAACCCAAAGCAGGCTGGGTTTCTGATTCTGGTCAGCCCTTGAGGACTGATGAGATCAGAAGAGATCCCAGCTGTGGCTGGAGGAGGCTGCAGGGTTTTGGTGCCCATGGCTGGCATGCAGGCCAAGGTGTCCTGTCCATCCCAGCTGCTCCAGGCAGGAATGCAGTGTCAGGAGCCATCAGGGAGCTCCCAGGGATGTGGCATCTCTCCCTGGGCCCGTGTCCCCAGCAGGGCTGATCTCAGTGACCTGCTGTGCTCCCCAGCTCATCCTGCCCCTGCTCACACCCCAGCACTGCCCTCAGCTGGACCCTGAGCCTCTTAGGGCCAACAGGATCCATCCATGCAGTGCTTCCAGAGCAGCTCCAGCACTGCTGGGATGGGGCTGGAGGCAAACTAAGCCCTCGGCTGAAACTCTTTCCCATAACTATTCAAATAAAGCATTTCCATAACCACAACCCACGACTGCCAGCAGTTTGTGAAGTGACAAAGAAAGGCTTTCTCAAATAAATTTCATGAGAAGGAAGGTGAAAATGTGGATGAGAGGTTTTGTTTGGGGCCACATGAAGCCAGCTTTTGTTAGCTGGTGTTTGGCCTTGTGGGAATCACAGGATGGGATCAGATGGAATACGCTGGGATGTTGGGATTGTCCTCTGCAGGGCCAGGAGTTGGACTTGATGATCCTTGTGAGTCCCTTCCAACTCAGGATGTTCTGTGATCCTGTAAAACCTGACACCTGTCAAACCTGAGGCATCGACAGCTTTTTACACAAAGCCCACAACAGAATTTCATTCATAGATAGGCACATTTAAAATAAATCAGGTTTAGTTTTGGGGGTGTTTTTGTTATTATTGTAACTACACAGCAACAAGCAGCAATTCCTCTGCCCTCCCATCCCACTGGGATGTCAGCAGTCGACCTGGCACTCATCAGCCTCATAAAGGAGATCATTAAAATTCACTGTCAATTAAAGCTGGAGCAGTGTGGAGGTGCCTGCCCAGCCCAGGGAGCTCTGGGATGGCCCCAGCAGTGGCGAGAGCTGCTCCCTCCCTGCCTCCCAACCCATCTATTGCATCACTCTGTGCCCGAGGCAGCATCTGCATTTTCCCATATGGGCCTGATGGGACATTAAACTGAATAATGAAGTGGTGTTTCCTGAGGAGAGGAGCTCCCCAGCAAAGTGCTGATTCTGGGAATTCTGAGAGAGGAATTCCTTCGACAAGAGGAGGGGAAGAGCAAAGGCTCCTTCCCAGCCCTGCTAGGAGGGTGCCAGGCACACACAACACAAACATCTGTGTTCCTGGGCCTTCTCCAGCTGCGTTTTGGAGAATGCTAGACAGGAAATTGGTGCCACAGGGCAAATATTCATTCTTGCCGACTTTCCTTCCAAAGCAAGCCCAGATTTGCCCTGGCTAGACTGGCTTCCTGCAGCCTCCCCACAGCATCCCCAGCTGAAATGACGAAAATGTGAGTGAGGTGGAAAAGCAAACAAACAAGGGCCTGCCAGATGTTTGCAACACCAGCCCAGGAGCACAGAGCTCACAGGAGCAGCTGGTGCTCACCGTGCACTTCCAAGCCAGCCTTGGAGAAGCTGCCAAATCCAACCTCTGACTTAGTGCCCTCATTCTCACTAAACCGTATCTCCAGGTGCCACATATTGAACCCTCTCCAGGGATGCTGAATGCTCCCAGAGCAGGAGTGGGGTCTTTGCTGCTGCATCCCTGAGAGTCAGGGGGATGAATGCTGCCTTTTGCCTGCTTGCACCCCGGCACTGTCCACGGGAGATGATGAGGATTTTGGAGGCACCACGGTGTCCCACAGCTCCTCGGTGCCTCCCCACATTCCCTGCCCCTGGCTGGGACGCTCTGAGGAGCTCAGGCTGAGCTTTGCTCCGCGGGGCTGTGGAGTGAGCGCGTCTGCCGAGGAGCTCAGCCTGGGCCCTCGCTGGCACCGTATTCCCGTTTTCCCAAGGTTTGTGTCCGGCTGGGGTGCCCCTGTGTCCAGCCCGTGCCGTGCAGAGGTCGCGGCTGAGAACAAACTCTCGCAGCGTTTGTACATCCAGTGCTGCTTGGGCGGTGTTATCGCAGCCTTATCAGTGACAAACGAGCCATTAGAGCTGCTCAGCCCTGGTGCAGCCCCTTGGGAGAGCCCGGCGGAGCACACGGAGAGGCTGCGAGTGCCTGGAGAGGGGCGGGACACGGGGAACAGCCTGGGCAGAGCAGGCAGAGCTTCCTGGAAGGCTCAGCCCCGGTGATGGAGTGAGGCAGCTCCGTGTGATCCGACCCAGCCCGGCCGATTGCAGCGCATGGAGCAACAGCACGGACACGGATAAAGCCTGACTATCAGCGGGAACAATCGGAGCGACTCACACGCCGCGTCCTGGTGTCGCAACAGCCCCCACGAGCAGGAACAGCCCCGGCCAGGAGGGCCCAGGGGATGCTCCCGGAGCTCTGCGGGCACTTTCCTCCCCAAGGTCGCTCCACACGCGAGCTGGAGCCGCTGGGGTTAAGGCAGGTCCTCGCCAGTGCCCGGGGCACAGCAAACCCTGCCTGGGTGCAGCAACTCCCGTCCCCCTTCAGGAGGGGTTTTTAGCACCAGCTCACGAGAAAGCTTCAAACCTCAGCTCCTCACACCCAGGGAGGCAAACAGGAGCATTCGGGAGCGTTCCGGTGCTTCTGTTTGCAGCTAAAGCTGCCGCTGGTTCCTGAGTCCCCCCAGTCTGCCCAAACACAAACGCCTCCCCACGGTGCCCCAAAGCCCGGGCAGGCACAGCCAGCCCTGCCGTGCCGCACACCTCAGGTCACCAGCCTGGGCAGGGACACCGAGCCCTTCGGAGGGGGCGCACATCCACCCGGCCTGCCCGACTGAAACCCAGAGATGTTGGAGGAAGGGGAGTGGGAGCAGTGAGAGCCTTGGGAGGCGCGGTGTGCAGAGGGAGAGCAGGTCACCCCTCCCCAGGCACGCCCGGCTGTGTTATCTCCTGCCCGGGCAGGGAGGGACGCGACCCCTCCCCACCCTCAGCACGGCGAGCAGGAGGCTCCTGTCGGGGCTGGGAAGGGGGGGCTCACCCGGGCTTGTGTCTGGTTTGGAAAGGGACGGGTCTGGGCCTGGAACAGCTGTGGGAGCTCTCCTGGGCCATCCCGGGGGTCGGTGTCACTCAAAGCTGTGCCAGAGTCGCGCTGCTGTAGCTGGGTGAGCCCTGCACACCTGGTCGTGCCTGGGGAGGGGGTGATCTGCTCTTCCCTCTGCACATCCTGCCATTCCCTGTGTCCTGTCCCTCCATGCCTTGTCCCCAGTCCCTCTCCAGCTCTGCTGGAGCCCCCCTTTAGGCCCTTGCAAGGGGCTCTGAGCTCTCCCTGGAGCCTTCTCCAGCTCTCCCAGCCTGGCTCCAGCCCCCAGGGCATCTCTGTGGCCTCCTCTGAACTGACCCTGCAGCCCCACAGCAGCTCCAGGCCAGGGCACACGGTGGGCTCAGAATGGAAACCAATGTTCCTCCTTTCCCTGGTTTGCTGCTTGCAGTAATTAATGTTCTCTGTGCACTACAATGTGGTACCAATGTGGGCATTATAAACACTTGAGTGGTTTTATCAGACAGTTCTAAAATGTGCTTCCCATGCCTAATGCTCTGGAAAATGGGCAGGAATGAGACAGAAAGCACCTGGAACGTCTCTGTCAGCAGGAGACTTCTGAGCTCAGCAGATCCCAGCTGAGATTATCTGGAAAAGGCATCAGCCTTGGCCTCGGTGCTGCATCCCAGTGAAAGCCAAAGCCCTTTGGTCTCACTGTGCAAACACCCAGTTCATGGGAAACAAACAGGAATTTGATTCCATGGTGGTATTTACTGCAGAACTTCCCTATCCTGTCCTTCCTGTGACCTGGCTGAGGGTGTTTGGGGTGGCTCTCAATGAACACCTGTCCTGGGAGCCCAGCGTGGACAGGCCAGGCTGGACAGGGCTTGGAGCAACCTGGTCTGGGGCAGAGCAGAGGTGGGAATGGCCAGGAACTTCCCCAGCATCAGTGATGGACTAAAAGAGATGTCCACTCTCCAGGCTGGGCCATGAGCTGGCAGCAGATCCACCTCTGTCTGCATGGACACCATGGGTCACAGAACCATGGAATGGCTTGGGTTGGGAGGGACTTAAATCCCATCTCATCCCACCCCCTGCTCTTGGGGACACCTTCCACTACCTGTCCCAGGCAGCTCCAAGCCCCATCCAACCTGGCCCTGGGCACTGCCAGGGATCCAGGGGCAGCCACAGCTTCTCTGGATCATCTCCACCAGGCTGAGCCCGTGTCCTGCCAGGAGCCCATCCCAGAGCAGCTGCAAGCCCACGGTTATGGAATGGATTCCTGTCCCCATCCAGCCGCAGGGAGCTGGAGCAGCTGTGGGCGAGGCCGGGCCCTGCTGAGCTGCAGAGGCACAGGGAGAGCACAGAGTGCACAGACAAACAAACCCCAGCGAGGATCAGCACATGGGAATGTGCTCCTTGTGCACGGGGAGAAGGCAGGAGGTGATTTATCACGGGCTAATTACGCATGAGACAACTTGTACCCGGCTGGTTGGACAAGAGGGAGCCCGAAGAAAATTGAGGCAACAACAACCCTTAGGTCAACCTGACATTTGTTGTTGGGTCTGTGGGAAATTATTCTCATAAAAACAGACTTTGTAGCCGTAAGAGAAAAATAAATATTAATGCAGAGGATGTGCTGTGATGGTCGAATGGGGATGGAGAAACCCCAGGGGCAGCCAGAGATGCTCCCTGTGTCCATCCCCCAGTTATCACTCCTGTGTGAGAACCTCAGATCTCCACATTCAAAACTACAAATAAAAAGATCCCTGCCCCCAGTCTGGGCAGGGGTTGGTGCTGGGATCACGAGGTGATGGTAGTGTGTTGGGTGCTCTGTGCCTCCCATGACTCAGCCCCTCACGAGGTGCCAAATTCCCCTCCAGCAGAAGGGAACCCAGGGCCAGTCTGTGCCCACCCTGCTGTGACACCGAGGGCACCCTGGCCTCATCTCACTCTGCTTCTCCCAGCAGTTGGGATCAAAAGGGTTTTTTCCCAGGCCAAGTTTTAGTAAGCTATGGGAGAGGCACAGAAATCCTATGGGAATCCTGGGAGCCACCCAGCTCTGGCATCCTGCTCCCAAGAAACCTCTCACTGCATCCATTTATGGTCTCATTCATCTCCAGCACCTCTCCTACAGTCCCTGCCCCAAGCCTGGAAGTCCCATACACAGATTGCAGCCCAAGGACACCAGGAGCTGGGGTGTATCATCCTGGGACCCCATAATCCTGGATTTGAGGGTGTTTTTACCCTTCACAGGGACATTGCTGTGGCTGGAAGTTGTCCAGGAGCTGAGCAGGCTTCAGCCCTGAAGGTTTCCCTTCCCTGCTCAATGCAGCCCTAGTGTGACCTCAGAGCTGATCCTGCTTTTAGCAGGACATTGGTTTGGACACCTCCCAAGGCTCCTTCCCACTCTGAGGACATCTCCCAGGAACCTTCCCACCACCCCCACCCACTGCCTGCACCTTCCTTGAAGCCACTTCCCCAGACAGCCCCACAGAGCTCTGCCCGCAGCCCTCAGCACCTGCAAGGAGGGGACAGGGAACATTTGCCACCCCAGGGTTATTCTCTGATGGAATCCTGCAGCTGGACAGTCCCAGAACCACCAGTACAAACCCCAGGCAGGGGCAGAGCACAGTGGGGTCCCTGTGGGTGTTCCCGAGCCCAGCCAGGCTCCTGGAGAGCAGTGTTTTTCTCCGGTGGGAAGGGGCACGGTCTGGCTGTTCCCACAGCACCTTCGGGCTGCTGACACTTCAGAGTCTCCTCAGGAACAGCTCTTGCCCTCCTGCCCAGCTCCCAAATCAGCTCCTGCTCAAGCTGTTCCTTTCTCCCAGCCTCTGGGGCACCTTTATCCCCGGTCCAGAACAGGCTGTCTCATGACAAATCCCAGGCACAGCAGTGACCGTGGCAGAGGTGACCTCATCTCTCACTGCCTGCCCTGGCTGTAGGCTCCTGACAGTCCCCAAATACGGGGTCCCCAAGAGGTTACAGGAGCCCCCCAAATGCCCGGGGTACACCCACACCCCACCCCCCCCAGCTTCCCACGGGAAGCACCACTCGTGGCCTGGCCAGCCCAGCAGGTCCCTCTCGGCCAGGCCACCACTGGTGCCACCCCCAGAGGGCCACCAGGTCCCCGCCGGGCTTTTCACAACAGCCAGCCTTGCCCAGAGGTGTGTCACCCCGGCAATCCCGGTGTGACACAGCGAGATCCTTATCACAAACCCTCCTCGGTCACCCGGGTTCATCCTCCAGCTCTCCACAGGTGTCAGCACCGAAAGCAGGGCAAGAGGCACCAGAAGGACTTATCCCAGAAGGGTTTATCGGTTCCACGGTGCCCTCGGGGACAGGGCCCGGGTCAGGACAGGGCAGGAGGGACGCGGGAGGGGCACGATTGCACCATCCTGGCTCGGGGTGTCACCGCACCGGTGTCATTTGAACAGGCACAAACAGAGCGAACACAGAGCAAGGAGTGGGAACATCCCCCTGGCAGAGCTGGCATCGGGCCCTCTCAGGAGCAGGGTTTAGGAACAGGCAATTTCTCAGGGCTCTGCTCAGGTGTCCCTCGAGCCAGCGGCGCTGCTCTGGCGCACGGAGGAGGCAATTAACGTAATTAGGGGCACGTTCTGCCCCTGCCGGCTCTGCCCGAGCCGCCCCAGCCAAGGGGGCTGGGAGCCGGGAACGATCCCACACGAGCCGGGAATGGATGGACGATGGAGGTCACAGCGCGGTGACAGTGACACGGTGACAGTGACACGGTGACAGTGACACGGTGACACGGCTGCGGCCCCGCCGTGCCCAGCCCCGGGACCGGCCAGGATGCCCAGGAAGAGCCACGGGGCCAGGCCCAGGTGGAGACACCAGGGGACACCAGGCTGTGTCACCCGGGAGGAGCCGCGGGTGTGCCCAGCCCTGCAGAGTGGCTCAGACACTCAGCACGTTGGCATAGAAACACCGTAAATATTTTCAGTGCATTGTGAGCATCAGGAGCTCCCTTCTCATCCCACAGCTCCAGGGAAGGTGGAAAGGGGAAGGTTCAGGCAGACCCCTCCCAGGGAGTGTCCCTGGGCGCGGGGCTGCGGAGAAGGACCCAGAAAAACAAAACTCCATTACAACACCCAAGGTAAAAACACAACTGACTTCCCAGCCCATGGAGAGTGGGAGGCAGGACAAAGTCCCCGCTCGGAGCAGCTGTCCCACCTCCCACTCCCATCCTGCTCATCCCAGACCCAGCCTGGGCAAAAGCCTCGAGTGAGGGAACGGCTCAACACAAACCCCTAAGAACAACAACCCTCATTCCATGGCTTTGGCTCTGAAGTGAATCCAAAATCTCCATTCCAAAGCCACCACAGCTCCGATGCAGACCCCCCCTGAGCTGCACAGATCCCCCAGTGCCACACCTCAGACACCCCCAGCCCATCGGGGGCCTCACCTCTCCTGAGCCACCTCCCACCCCGACCCCAGTACTTCTCCAAAGCCATCCTGTGGGACCTGAGCCACAGGCAGGAGCAGCTCCACCTTCACATCCCAGCTGGGAGCTCCCGTCCCACCGTGCCAACACCTCCCCCTCCAATGAGAGCTCTCCCAGCACTGCCAAGAGCCTCCCCAGAGACTGGGGTCACTGGAACCAACTGGCTGTGTCCTGCCCCTCTGCTCACCTGTAGCTGAGCTGATCCACAGGAAACCAGGAGTGATCCGGAGGGGAGGAACCAGTGGGGTGCTGGTGGGAGCAGGGAATTCTCTCCCATGGCAAATCACGTTTCTCTGGGGCTCCAGGAAGCAGATGTGGAGCAGGTTGTCACAAGGCACAGCTCCAGGCCCAGCTGAGTTTGGGAAGAGCCCCAGGACACAGATCCTAAGGGTCCCTTCCCATCCCAGGGTAACACCTGAGCCCACAGGAGCTCCCTGGAGGGCAGCGAGGGCTCCTGGGCCACACCTGTGATGCTGCAGGAGCCTTGAGAGGGGAACACAATTCCTTGTGGAGGTCCCAGTGAGGACAGGGCACCTCAGGTGCATCCAAACCACAGGGCTTGAGGTGAACAATTACAGAGTCAGAGTGGTTTGGGAGGGGGGTGACCTTACAGCCCATCCTGTCCCACCCTCGCCACAGGCAGGGACAGCAAGTGACAGACTGAGTGTCCCAGCAGCTGCTGGGAAGCCACCCCCACAGACCATGCTAATCTCCTCCTAATGCTCCTTGATTTTAGCAAATTATCTATTTAAGTTGTCCTGTTCAATAATGCAAAGTATCAGCAGGAGGGTAGTTTTGTGATCTCTCCCCCAATCTCTCTGAAATATGATAATAAAAATTAGGGGTTGGAAAAATGTCTGATTTAATATCCTTGGGATGAAATGTGGTTCTGATTCCCTAGAAATGGTCATGCTGAAATTCTGAGATCAGGGCATGACAGGCACAGAACGCCACTGAAATGACACCCACAGACACATTCTGAAACACGAATATTTACTAACATAAATAAACAGTGTTTTATAACAAAAGGCACAGATTTTCAACTATAAACAATGGAAAAATATGTACAATTTCCACATAGGGAATCAACCAGCAAGTGCACAGTTGGTCACTTCAGATTTCCTTCCTTCCAAGTCATTCCACCAGTTAGGAAGTGTCCTGGTTTTATCTCCCCCACACAAACGGCCGCCGGGTGAGAGTTTGTGACAGGGAGTAGCCCAGGCTGTCAGATGGAGACGGTGCTGCTGACCTCTTCATACTGGATAATAAAGTAGGGGTAGCTCTGGTCATCGTTGAAGATGACGAAGATCTGGGGCTCGAAGTAATTGTCCACGCAGGAGTCGTAGAGGTCGCTGGTGATGCTGCCGGGCTCCACGGGCGGCGGCCTCCTCATGGTGTGGTTGCCCACTGTGTACCTGCCCGTGAGCACCTTGGCCAGGAACATGAAGTGCACGCCCTTAGGGGAGCGTTTGGAGAAGTTGTGGGAGTAGCTGGCCTTCCTGGCAAAGTAGCTGCCCTGGCCAAACATGGTGGCGTGTTTGCCGCACACCCGCGGGTCGAAGTTGTGCTTGCAGATCCCGTCCACCACGTCCTGGGATGTGCCATGGAACAGGTGCCGCTCATTCATGATCCTGTCCAGCCCAGACATCTTCTTGGACATGTATTCCTTTTTCCTGGAACAGAAAATGGGAAGTGGAGGTGAGTATTCACTGCAGGTCAGCTGGGGAAAAGTGTTTTCATTATGGTGGCATCCTCTGGAAGAGCTGAGCTGTGAGAGGAGATACAAATCCCTCTTATAAATTCCTCCTCCAGGAATATCCATTAGTAAAGAACTGCAATTGCATTCTCTTACCTTTTATACTTCTCCCAGAGAAACTGGTTCTGCACTCGCAGGATTTTCAAAATCTTGTATTTGGTCTCTGGCACAGTCTTGTGGAACAGGTTATAAATGGTTCTATAGCTTTTGTCTTCCTTCACAACAGGCACTTGGATGAAGTCCTGAGCTGGATCCATTCCAATCCAGGTCTCGGGGTAGAAGCTGGGCGAGGTGACAGCAGCTGGGGACAGGTTGTGTGCAGAGCTGGGGCCGGAGCACGGGGAGGGCACCACAGAGCTGCCACCCAGGGTCCTGGGGATGGACAAAGGTTCTGCTCAGACACCCTCAGCAGCCTCCAGTCACCTCCAGCTCATCCCCAGCGTGCCTGAAAAGCCTCTTGATTACCATGGAAGTGTCCAAGGCCCTGTGGGACAGGGCTTGGAGCAATGTGGAAGATGTCCCTGCCTGTGGCAGGGGGTGGCACTGGATGGGATTTAAGGCCCCTTCCCCACCCAGGAAGACTCTTACAGCCATTTGCACAGCCAGATGTGGATTTGCATTTGCAGCTGGTTATTTTCCTGCTCCTCCTCTGGGAATGCTGCCTGGAGAGCAGGCAGGGCTGAGGGAGGGAGGGAGCTGTGGCCAAGAAGCCCCATGAATGCCAGGAAAAAGCCCTTGGAAAACCCAGCAGAGGAGACCAGCAGGACCCTGCTCTCACCCAGCCACAACTCCCTGGAATCCTCACACTCTGGAAGCTGCTAAATTTAATAAGTGGCTTTTTTGGTTTCTGCTCCCCTGATGCCACCTGAGTGAGCAGCCCTGACTCAGCTGAGTAAATCCTTGCTCCCTGGATTCCCCCTCCTACATCAAGGGGAACACTGGGACTGTGTGGCACCTGCAGGGCCCTGGCTCACACCAGCACAGCAGCTGCAGCTGCGGGAACACGTGGAGCCAGCTCCAAAGTCCACCAAGGAGTATTTCCCAAAATATTTCCCTAGGAAAAGCTGCCCATGCCCCCAGTGCCCTGGAGCAGGAGAGAGCAGAGCCCAGGCACCCAGGCTGCTGTGAGACTCAGGATGGAGCTGCTCTCCAAACCCCACAGATGGCCAGAAACCAAAGCAAACTCAAGGAAAAGGCTTGGGAGGGGGAGGTTTAGTGGGAAAAGGTCTATTTTTAAATCAACACATGGAAAGCTGTGACAGCCCTCCCACTTTTCAGGGCAGAAACACTCTTTGAGTGCTCACTGGCTGTTCCCTCCCACTCGACGCCAAGGCCAGGATTCCCTTCATTTACATGGATTTGACTTAACTCAAAGGTCTTCTCACTGGTTATTAACTGCTGAGCAGAAACCCAGAAAATGGATTTTGTTCTATGAATTATTATTAAAATAGCAATCAAATACCAAAGCGTTCATTTGTTTTTAATTTGGTTTTCCTCTTTGATGGGCAAATGGGTAAAAAAATATTCCTGTAGGGCCTCATCACGCACACTGGACTGGAAGACCAAGCAGAGATTGCCAGTAAATCATGGATTAATGAGGAAGACATCAAATCCAATAAAAATCCTGCAATCCTTTGGTGTACTTTGTTCAGTTCTTCTGACTGGTGTAAAATATTTATATTATTTATTCTACAGGGAAGCCATTAAAAAGTCAACATTTTTCATTCCTATTCAAGGATTCTTTTCCAATTTTAGAACAGATTTAAGCAGGTGGGAGGTGAGGGAAAGAGCAAATCTCAGGTAGCATCATGTGGGAAGTGGAGGCAACACTGACTGCTGAAGGATAGATCCCATAAATATTTAAAATACTCTTGTTCTTGCCAAGAATCCGTGTGTTTAAGTGAGCTTTACAAGGTCTTTGGATAAATAAAATCAGAGTGAGGTTTGGTGCAGAACAGAATCTCAGAGTTTAGTCTGTAGGTTTGGTAGGTGGCACAGACAGTTCTGGTCAATCCCTCCTGAGTGTAGAGCCCTCAAGGTCCAACAAAATTAGCTGGGAATTAATTGGGAATTTGCATCATTTTAACAAATCACTGTGGCAAAATAATCCCAGGCAGCAAAACACGAGGAGGAGCCCTGAAATCCTCATTTTTCATTAGGATGAGAACCAAGACAGCTCTAACCACTCTTGGTTTTTCACTGGCATCCTCCAGTTTCTCCCCAATAACCCGGGGTTTCCTTCCTGTAAAACCCTGTCTAAAATCATCTCCCAGGCCATTTGTGCTGAGGCTGTGACCAAACACCAGAGGGGTGAGGGCTCTGTGAGCACACCCAGTGCTCCCAGTAAACCACCACGGGATGGCTTGGGTTGGCAGGACCTCAAACCCCATCCAGTGCCAAGGCAGGGACACCTTCCACAAACCAGGATGCTGAAAAATGGGCAGGAATTTGGCCAGCCTGATGTTCCAACATCCACAAGGTACATTATAAATTTAAATCTCAGTAAGGAGTCCCTCAGATAAATGTTATTTCGGGAAGTGGCAGGAGCTGCCAGCATGGCCCAGATTTGGGATTCTCATTCCCATTTCCCACCTGTCAGTGCCTGTTTCCTGTCACGTGTCAGGAACACAACTCCCCCATCCAGCCCCAGCGGGAATTGCCCATTTCCCAGGATACCTACTGCAGGGAGGGCACCAGGGATTTGCCATTTCTGGGATACCTACTGCAGGAAGGGCATGAGCAGCACGCAGGAACGCAGCAGGGGCCTCCTCTTGATCTCCCTCCGGAAGCAGGAATTCTGCTGGAAGCCATCCCTGATGTTGAGGATGTACTGGTTGTGCCAGGTGACAAAGCGCACCTCACGCAGCCCGCGGCAGCTCGCCTCCTCAATCAGCCTCACCACGGGCTGAACAGGGAAAAACGGGGAAAGGGGGGCAAGAAGGGGTGGGGGAAAGGGGGGAAAAAGAGGGGGAAATGGAGGAAGGGAAATGCACACGTGAGAAACACATTCCAAAATTCACATTCCTGTTCTACACTGCACAAACCCGGCGTTGCAGTTCTGCCCACAGCTCAAACACCCTAACCCTGTTATCTGTGGTGTTTCTGCCCAGTTCTACACTCAGGAATTATTTCTGGGACTGCCAGCACTGATGAGGTTTCACTCCAAACATCAGCTGTGCCCAGCTGTGCACCCCCCAGCTCTGGCAGAGCTTGTGCTGCCTCAGCAGAGTCCTGGGGACAGGGAAGCCAATTAAAAACTGCCAAATAAATGGAGCTGGTGTTCTAAAGGCTGCAGAAAGTGTGCCACTGTCATAAAACCAAATCAGGCTCTAGAAGGGCTTCCTTGCTATTGCCACAAGCTGGCTGCTCCCCAGTGCCACAGTCTGGCCACACCTCATGTCTCTGATGTTTTCAGGTAATTCAAGTCACAGGATGACACAACCATAACCCAGGCCAGCAGAGCTGTCCCTTTAGTGCTTTCTCAATTCAACACTGACTCTCCTCATCCTCAGCAGTAACTCCAAATCACCCCCTGAGTGCCTGCAGAGGAACCAGGCTGAACATGGATGTATGTGGGGTGTGCTGCAGTGAGAGTTTGGGGTTCCAGCCCAGGAGCAGGACTGGGAAGGAGGCCATACCTCAGAGTACTCTCTCCAGCCAAAGTGGTCCCTGCAGAAGTATTTCCACACAGTGTAGCAGTTGGAGCTGGAGCTGGGGCAGGAGACTGTGGACAGGCGCCGCATTTGGTCGAACTCTGCACTTTCATACAATTTCATAAGGTTCAGATCCACCCAGAACTCCTGGCCCCTGGGAAGAATGGGAGAAACAGACAATTCTCACCTTTTGTATTCCATTAAACCTGTGGTTTTCAGCATAGAGGGACAAAACCTCAAACCCAGCACTTGTCTGAGGTGTAGAATCCCAGAATGGTTTGGTTGGGAGGGACCTTAAAGCCCATCCAGTGCCACCCTCACACCTCCCACTGTCCCAGGTTGCTCCAAGCCCCAATGTCCAACCTGGCCTTGGGCACTGCCAGGGATCCAGGGGCAGCCACAGCTTCTCTGGGCACCCTGTGCCAGGGCCTACCCACCCTCCCAGGGAAGAATTCCTTCCCAATATCCCATCCATCCCTGCCCTCTGGCAGTTTAAAGCCATTCCCCTTGTCCTGGCACTATGTGCCCTTGTTAAAGGTCCCAGAGACTCTTCAAGAGGTGAGAACAGAGATTTCTGAAGAATTTCTCCTCACCAACTCACCAAGTACAGGTCTCTATTTATAAAATAAAGCAGTTCAGGGGAACTATTTGCACAGAGAGAATGAGCACTTTGAACTCTCGGAAGAACAGGCCACACAACCCAAATTTGGTGCTGTGGAACAGCACAGTTCGAAATAAAACTCCACGAGCTCTCAACAGCATATGACCCCATGAATAAGTGCCATTTTCTCTGTTCCCTAAATGTAAGAAATAACACAAAGGTATAAACTTTCCAGGACACTGGACTGAGCAGCTTCCTTGACTGGCAAGTTATAACACTGATGAATTTTTTCAGATGAATGCAGCCTGCTATAATAAGGATATTTGGGCTCTTCCTTCCATCCTTCTGAACAACTTCAGCCTAATCTGTGAATCCCCCATGAATCCTTCCCTTCAGCATGACAAAAGCTCTCTAGGTGTTATGGACAAATAGATGAGTAGAGAAATCTGTTTTGTAAATGCTCTGAAAATACGTGTGGTTTGTGACTGCTCTCCGAGTTCGGGGACGTGTCGTGGATTACCACAAACAGGTTCAGAAAAAACAGAAACGCTGCGAGCAGCAGGGGCTGAGCAGGAAATGAAACCCCGTTCCCATCAGAACAGCTGTGAGACACAGCACAGCTCACCCTCAAACTCCCTGCCATGGTGAAACTGGTGATCTTCTCTCTCTGACTAAACCAGTTCCTCTCTGCACCAGCAACAACCTGATGGCCCCCCAGGGACCTCAGGGGCTTCAAAGAGCCAAAGAAGGATGAGAAGGTTTTGTACTCAGGGCTGGGAGAGCCAGACTGAGCTCAGTTACTGCAGGAGGCAAGGCAGGCACTGACACTTCCTGGTGACACACAAGCAGCAAGATTTCATCTTGTTTGTGCACTTGTTTGAAGCTGCGGGGGAAGGGCTCTCCCAGAGACAAGCCCAGCTTTGGGTGGGAGACCAAGGGTTTAAATTCCTGTATGAAACCAAACGTCACTTAGAGGATATTGGCTTCAAAAGATCAGAGAAATCACAGATCAGGTTAAATTGGAAAAGCCCTGTCAGATCATTGAGTCCAGCCATTCCCCAGCACTGCCGAGGCCACCACTGACCCCTATCCCCAAGTGCCACATGCCCAGGGTTGTTAAATCCCTCCAGGGATGGGGTCTTTGCCAGACAGCCTGTGCCAGAGCTGGACACCCAAGCAAGAGTTTAATTCTGAAGCACAGGTACTGAAATAGCAACATCAGAGCTCAGACAACAGAGCCAAACGTGCTTCCATCGAAAGGCACAGGGGGAGGAAAAGACCCAGGGAACACTCCCAAGGGATGTTCATAAACAGCTCTTCCCAGCACAGCAATAACCAGGGTGCAAGGTCTGTGAAAGGCACACAGGAACCTCTGCAGCAGGGCAGGAGCACAAACAACCCATCTGAGCCTCGATCTTATCAGTGTCTCCTCATTTCAAACCCAAGAGAGGGGCAGCAGGTGCCAGGGCAGCACATGAGTTTCAGATTTTACTGAATTTGCCTCCTCATCAAGTCACGCTGCTTCTCTCTGTGGTGACTGTGAGCCACGTGGGAGGTGACACCTCAGAATGGGGAAAGGTGCTGCAGACACATTTCCCTCTCAGCTTAAAAGCTCCATCCTCAGGGCACAAAAGAATCCAAAAGTAGTGGTTTTGCTGTTTTTCCTGTGTTCATTTTTTAAAAGTTGGAAAGACTGTTTTTCCCTGCCTTTACAAAATTGGTGACTGGGGTGCTTGCAGAAGCAATCTTCTGGAATTTTCACAGTGAGGGGGGCCAGCTTGTAAATCTGAAACAACTGCTGCCACACAGACCCACATAGACATGTGTGTATATATATATATATTTATACAGCTTAAATGAATGACTGGCAGGGAAAATAAAAACAGCAATAATAATAAAAGTAACCCCCTCCAGCTCTGGATCATGAAGTCCTTGAGGGAGGGCTGCTGGAGGAGAAGGGACTGTACCAGAAGTTGTTTGTTCTTCCCAAGAACCCACTCCTGGCCACTCCAGAACACGAGGTCCTGGCTTGGGGGGGGGCTGGGCTGTGAAGAACTGCTAAGTTCTAAAAGTCCAGGGCAATGAAGATGTTGAACACACCCTCCTCTTGTTTCTTTAATTGTTCCACCCTATTTCCTAACTCAAAGCCCAGCTACACCTGGTGTTTGCAGGGCAGCACCAACGCCGTGTCCCTGCCCAGGCTTGCTGGGCTCCGAGGGCTCTGAGCTGCTCCGGATGTCGATGTGTTTGGGAGAGGTTTGTTTGTTTCTTTAATTGTTCAATCGGTAGAAGATGCTCCTGGCAGGGTGTGGGACTCGATGACCTTTAAGGGTCCTTTCCAAGCTAAACTATTTATGTTTTAGAGGAGCACAAGCACAGCTCTGAGTGGCTGCAGAGCTGGTACAGGCAGGGACCCTAAAGCTCACCCAGTGCCACAGGCAGGGACACCTGACACTGTCCCAGGCTGTTCCAGCCTGGCCTTGGGCACTGCCAGGGATCCAGGGGCAGCCACAGCAAATCTGGGCACCCTGTGCCAGGGCCTGCCCACCCTCGCAAGGAACAATTCCTTCCCAATATCCCACCTATCCCTGCCCTCTGGCAGTTGGAATTAATTTCCCCTTGTCCTGTCACTCCAGGCTTTTTCTAAAACTGAATACTCCATGTCACACCTTCCAAAACCAGCTTCCCAAAAAACCAGCACTCCTGTGAACACGTGACTACAAGACTCATATTCTCAATTATTACTCAGCTCAAATCCCTCCTGATTTCAACAAATCCAAGTACCCAGCAGGAAGGAACTTCACCATCACTGCTCCTGCTGAGCAAGTCATTGTCACAGCCCCTTTGTGTCCCCCTGGGGCCCGGAATGGGCACTCCTGTCACAGCACTGTGCCTGCTGCCCTACCTGGGAGCAGCTTCTGCTGGCAAACCCTGCAGCAACCCACATCTTTGTTTCAGGGAGGGCTGCTCTACTGCCAGGAACAGCCTGACCTCAACCTGCAGCCAGGTGACAGCTGTTCCCCAAACTGCAATCTGTTTATTGACAGGAAACAAGAGGAGCGGTGGCAGTGATTGCTGGCTCCTCACAGCTCCACGCAGCACTCGGGGCCTCCCTGGGTTTGTACAGCTAGAAGCTAATTAGCTTTATTTCATATGGAAATGGCTCTCCAAAATGCAGCACAAAGGAACCCACACAGCACAAGGCAAACACTTCCAAAATCACTTCACAGGAGTTTTATTCGAGGCTCTCCTGTGCATTCCTCCTAGAGAGGAATGAAAAGCAGCTCCCAACCACTCAGAGGGTATAGCCAAGGACCTCCCCCAAATTCAGGCAGAGGGACTCTCAGCTGGTTTCCCATCTCCCTGTTATCACTAACACATGCCTTATCTCACACACTGTGGCACTGCGTGGATGGCAAAGAAAACTATTGAAATTTAACTGTTTGATGGGCCAGGGACCTGCAGAACTCCCCAAACAACTGCTGCCCCCAGAGACTGTGGCTGTCCCTGGATCCCTGGCAGTGTCCAAGGCCAGGCTGGACGGGGCTTGGAGCAACCTGGGATAGAGGAAGGTGTCCCTGCCCATGGCAGGGATGGCATTGGTTGGGCTTTACGATCTTTTCTAAACCAAACCACTCTGTGATTCCACAATTCCATGCCTGAAGTGCCTCCACTCTGCTCTGTATGATTTTAACACGTCAAGCACACTCTGTCAGCACCAGAGAAGCAGCCATCCCACACACACAGGAATGAAGGAAAACCAGTTTCCTGTACATTTCATTGTGTCCATGCCTTTCCTTCCCAGTCCCTTCTCATGCCCCCTGATAACTTCACTGGAACACACCGTATTTACAAAGTCATGGAATCATTTAGGTTGGAAAAGACCTCCAAGAACATCCAGTCCAACCTTGTCACCCAGCCCAGAGCTCTGAGTGCCACATCCAATCAGTCCTTGGACCCCTCCAGGGATGGGAACTCCAACCCTCCCTGGACAGACCCTTCCAGTGCCTGACCAGCCTTTCCAGGAAGAAATTCCTGCTGATATCTGAGCTGAACCTTCCCAGGACAGCTTGAATTTCCTCTTGTCCTGTCGCTATTTACTGGGACTTCACCCAAGAACCACCAGTGTGCACAAACAGAGCATTTCCCAGGCAGAACATGTCCCACTGCAGATCCACCTGCTTTTCCCTGACTGCAGCCATTCTGCTTTGTGGCCTCTCTTCCTTCTCTAGAAGGAGCCATTTCATAAAACTTACAGAAATTACAGGAAAAAGAAAGAAAAAGGAAAGAAATCAAAGCAACAGTAAGAAGCTGCTGTATCAGGTGAGTAGAGAGATCTTTTTTTGCCAAGAGAAAAAGTGGAATTTTCAGCCAAAGTGAGGGGAACTGATGGGTCAGGAACTGCAGAGTTGCTTTAAATGAATCCTCCTGTAATCTCTAATGCTATTGCTCGTTTTGAAAAGTAATGTGTGCATGATAGGACAGGTGTGTGTGTGGGGAAACCTGCTCAGCTCTTCAGCCAAGTATTTCCCCTTAGCAAAGAGCATCTTAAAATATCCCAACGTGGGCATCTCCTGCTGGAAAGCAGCACTTGGCACTGCTCTCTCTGCTGCAAGCTGGAACTTCTCCAGGGCCTCTCCTCACATTGAGTAAGAAAACTGAGTGCTTCTAAGTACTTTAACCTGTTTCAGTTGATGTCCCCCCATTTGGTATATGGCTCTACATACTTGGCAGACTTAAGAATACAAAAAAACTGTAATTTATGATAAATACTCAGTTTGAGGCCAAACTGCCAGAAGTAGCTGAAGGAGTTGCATTACAAAGTAACTAAACAAGGTTTACCACTCTTCTGAGATCACATTCCCTTAGGTGAGAGGCAACAAGTTAAGTTATTGAGATGAGTAATGTAAAATACACATTATCTCCATCATTACTCATGCCAATAATTAAGAGGAAGGAAGGTTTATATAAATAGCTCCTTTCAGAACACCCTAATTTAGAGCTCATTCCCTAATTGAGCTGATAGCCCAACACTTTCTGGAAGGGCCCAGCTCCCTGGGGCCAGCGCCAGTGCCAGGATTACCCCGCACGCCGCAATCCCCACTCACAGCCCCGCCCAAACCTGGGGATACAGGGCACCACAAACAGCAGCAGAGCTGAGCCAGGCCTTTCCTGCCGGCTGCCAGGGAGCAGCCGGGCCTGCACAGCTCGTCTGACCACGGCAGATTAATGGCTTGAACAAATAATGCTGTAACCGAGGGACGCAGCGCCGGCGGGGCACGTCCGCAGCTCCCCGAGCTGCCAGCAGACACAGCACAGCCAGGACACTGGGCAGCCCCTGCAGTGACCAGCGGGGAGCTGGAGCTCCCCACACCTCGGCAGGTTCTCCTCAGACCAGGTGATGTTGCATAAGAAGAAGCAGTAAAACACTGACCTCCCACCTCAAAGACCTGGCTTAAAACCTTGGCAGGTCAAAGCTCTAAGGAGGATCAGACTCAAAGTTTGAAACCAGAAGCTCTGGTCCTTAATAGAGCTTCACTCTAAAAGGTCTCACTGACACTTATCCAGACGAGAAGCTCTTCCAAGGTTGGAAGGGATGTTAAAGATCAACTGATTCCACCCCTGAGTCCACAGGCAGGGACACCTTCCACTGTCCCAGGCTGCTCCAAGCCCGGTCAGTGAGCAGAACCCCAAGGGATTTGGGTGACAAAGGCAGTGTGAAGTTTTCACTCCAGAAACGTCACTTTGAACTGGAGTTGTGCCAGCCTGGCAAACTTCTCCTCTCTTATCTGCCCTGCCACAATGTGCACCACACACTTCCTCCAGAAAAAAAACCAACCCAGCCTGCACCCTGCACCACCTGGACCCTGTAAACATCACTGTTCCCCACTGCTCCTCAAAATGGAACCTGCAGGGGAGAAGCTGAAGAAGTTTTAGGTCTCGGGGTGCAGGAGCTCACACAGGTCACACAACCACATCAACTTGACAGCTGCTGGCTAATTTTAGAAAATGAGTCAATAAACACAGCTCTGTACAGAGAAAACAGTAACTTCCAATAACTTTTTTAATAGTGGAGATGATCAGCATTTCTGCCAGAGTGGCTCAGGTTGCTCACAGGGAATCAGCTGAAACACTCCCATTTACTCTCAGTGATATGACATTTCCAAAGGTCTCCTCAGAGCTCCTCCCTGGTTTAGCAGTTTGGGATGGAATGATGCAGACTGTGCTGGGAGTGCACAGCCAGGCTGTGCTCACAGTGACACAGAGCAACTGCTCTGTCATTCCTGTCCCCAGCGCTGCCAAGGCTCTTTCACGCTGCCACTTTGTCTAATACAGAGAAAAGACTAATTAGGAACGCCAAGAACAAGCACAGCATGCCACAACAGAATTCCTACAGAGCTGAAGTCTTCTTATTTCGCACGCTCCAAGTCCTTCAGCTTCAAAGAACACATTCCAGATGCTAAACAACAGTTTTACAGGTGTACAAGAATTTTTTGTCAAGTTAAACTTGTTGGATATAAATCAGGAAACGCCATCCCAGGGTTTGTAACACACTCGGATGCAAATATCAGGGGAAAAAAAGCACATCCTGCTATATTTCTGCACCCTTCCCAGCAAGGGAAGTAAATTCAGTTACCTACCGATACTTGACTTTGATCTTGTCATTGTCAGGGTTGCAGTAAAGCCTTTCCAGGTGCTCCTGGGAATCATTGGTCACACTTTGCCACCTCTGGGTTGCTGTCCTCCTCACCTGCCAGTGATAGGGTAACACTGTGTGATGCCTGGGACAATCACTGCCATAAACACAAGTGCCCTGGAGAAAATCCACACAGATTTCAATCCCGTCCTCCTGGTGGGTGTGATACTGCAGCTGGTTCAATAGCTCAAACACCAGGTCAAGGGAAGCTTCTTCACTTTTATCCTGGAATATCCCAGCACTGAATTTATTGCTTGAGGTTAAGCTGTATTGCATTGGACAGCTGTTCTCCTGGAGCAAGCCAGATGTGTAGCTTTCCAGAACCTTGTCAGGGAACAAAGGACAAGCTGCACCATCACTAGCACTTGGGTGCAAAGGATGATCCTGGAATGATTCATTACCATTATCAGCAGCAGTTCCAGGAGTTTCTGGGGAGAAACCTTGCTCTCCTGACTGGACGTCCTGCTCAGGATGCCCGGGGGAAGGACGAGCTCCTGGCAACTGACCCTGCACGTCTGGAGCTGTTGGCATCAGCACAGTCACATTATTTTCTGTCTGGGGGCAAGAGGTACCGAGGTCCAGTGTCTTTTTCACAGCAGGTTCACATAAATCACCGTGGCCACCACGCTGGCCTCGGGGCACAAAGACCCTATCCAAGGCCCCAGCTCCCAGCAAGCTGGTAAAGATCGGCCGCAAAGCCCGCAGGGTTTGTGTGTCCAGTCTCTTCTGCACTTGCTGCTTCTTCTTGAAGCAAGGTTTCACTGGTGGGATCTTCTCAGACAGCCTCACCTGGGGAGAAAAGTCCTCGGAAGGAGAGCACTTCATTCCTGGGCAGGGAGCCTGGGGCACCACGCACGCTGGCTGGGGCTCGGTGTCCATTGGACACAGACTTTGCTCTCTCCAAATCACTTTCAAATGTCCCAGAGCCTCCCAAGAATCAATCTAGGGCAGAAAGGAAAACAAGACAGTTAATCTCTCTAATTGCTCATGGTTGACACGAACAAGATCACCCCTGGAGAGGATTTCGAGCCAGCAACAGCAAACTCCTCCCCTCGCTGTGACTGCGGGAAGCCCTTAGGCACGTAAAGCATGAAAACAGCTAAACTGAGGCTAATTAATCCCAAACCCACACTCCTCATCTCCCCGCACATGCAGGCTCTGAGACACTCAGGCACGCACACACAGTCCCGCGGGGGTGGGCAGGAAAGGGGGATGGTCCGACGCCTCCTCCCTGTCAGGATGTTCAACAAACAAGACCACTCGGGTTCATCCTGTTCCACAAAAGCCAACACGACAGCGCTGACTTCTGCGCCTCCCTCACACACACAGACCTGAGGAGCATGAGACACGTCCCCCCCCACATTTCAGACATTCCCGCACCATTTCCTCTCCTACCGGAGGAGCAAACCTACACATTCCCATTCCATCCGCATGTGTCCTGCCTCGTGCCACCTCCCACATCCCCCGGCAGCACCGCCAGGGAACCGCTGGCTGCGCCGAGAGCCCACGGCAAACTTCCCACGGACTTGAGCGGGGGCCACGCTGTAACCCTGCCGTGGTTCTGAGGAATTCCGCTGCTCACAGCCCGTTCCTGCCCTGTCCCCGCCCTCACCCCCCCCGGTGCCCTGGCTCTGTAGCACTCTGTCACCGGCGGTGACACACCGCGCTCCTCTCGCCACGCTGGGCAACAGGAATTAAAACTGGGCAGGGAAGCAAACAAAAGGGTGATGGTTACTCAGGAACCGAGAAAGACATTATTTGCAAGCTGCGGAATTGTATTTTTTTAAAGCACAAATAAGCAGTGTGTCTCGTACGTCACCAAAAGCAAGTGCTATGCCTTTTAATCAGCAATCCTGTAATATTTGATTACACTTAATTAAACCTTCTTCAATCTCACATGCAGGCTTCAATGCTCAGAGTGGAGCACATTAAGGATTACTTCCTGGATAAATGCATTCCGAGCAAAGTTACTCCTCACTTCAAAACAAAATCCCAGAAAACAAAAAAAGTTCGCAATAATTTCTTACTACTGATGATTTGCTCTGGAAAATTTCTCATTGAGTCTTCCATATTTTGGAACATTCATTTGTAAGGCTTTTCCATTTCCCTGGGAAACAGCACGTCAGGATTGCCAGGAAAAAGAAAAAAAAAAAAAAAAGCTGTGCCTCTCCAGTTTTCCCAGTTTTAGATTAAATTAAAAGCAACTGGTATATCTGTTTGGCAGTTAATCCCAAAGTCATCGGTGTATCTCGTATTCCACAGACACCAGGCAATTCCTCCAAACCACCAAAGGCACCTGCAAGTAACTCCAAGGGTTTAAAAATCCTTGACTCTGAAGAGAATGAGATGTTCCCTCCCGTTCATGCAGCTCAGGTCTCACCGCCCTGGCGAGGAGCACGAGGATCTGCCGGAGCACAAGAACCCCTGCAGCGCCAAGGTGCTGAGCAAGTGACTTCTGACCTCGCTCAGCCATCCCTCTACTGCTATTTCAACATTTATATTTCTCACTTGATCAGCAATTAAGTTTCGCTGCTATTTTTACAGAACTGCCTTAGTGAGCAGAGCCGGATCCCCCAACGACTCTAAAAATAAAGCAGCGAGAAGGACGGGCATCAGGCTTTGTCGGCGTTCCCGTCTCGGCGTTCCAGAAGCGGTCCCGCAGCGGTGCTCCGCGCACGCCGCGCTTCAGCAGCCGCCGATGTCTCGCCGGGGGGGTTCGCTCCCCGAGCGCTCGCCATCGCACGCGAGCCGCACCTCCTCTGCTCAAGAAAGCCACTCCGCTGGCCCTTAAGACACGTTTCAACAATAAACAATAAAAGCAGCAGCCCTGAGACAGAACCTGAGGACGGCGGAGCTGCCGGGCAGCCAGCCCAGCGTAGCTGGGACCTACCGGCGCGGGCTCCCTCGGCGCGGCTCCCGCGTTCTGACCCAAATCCACGGTAACTCCAGAGCGAAATCACTTTGCTGATGGGGGGAGATGTAATAAATACAGCGGGCGCTGGGGCGGTGCCGGAGCCGCGCCGGGACACCCTGACCGCGGCCGATGCGAGGTCAGCACCGCCGTATCCGCACCAAGGGACGCGCCCGGCCGCACATCCCGCCCCGACTCGCTCCGCTCCTCCTCACTCGCTCTGCCGCCCGGTTAAATATCGCTTCCAAGAGAGCTGCGAGGGCAGCGCCGGCCGGGGCGGAGCACGGGCGGGTTGGGCCGGTTCCCNCGCACCCCGCCCCGCACCGCACCGGTGTCAGCGGCGAGAACCGAAAGTGCCGCCCGAGGCCGTTCCCAAGAGCGATAGGACAAGAGGCCCCTTCGCGTTTCATTTATCATGCACCGAGCGTTTCGTTTCAGGCCGGCAGGGAGGGAGGGATGTCCCCGAGCACGGCGCTGCTGCGCGGGGCTCGCACGCGAGCCGGGGACGGGCCAGGAACACGCCGGGAATGAGCCGTGTCAGCCCGGGCGCTCCAGTCACGCAGCACGAACACACCGTCCGTCCTCACGGAAGGCAAGGACGGCACCCTGACCCCTCCCCGCGCCGCCGAGCTCTCGGTGCGAGCGGCTCCAGCCGCGCTAATTAACGAGTAAGAGACAATCAGGGAGCCCATCCCGGAACAAAGTCACCCTGACTCACTTGGTGCACCCACACGCAGCCCCTGGCACGGCGCTGCCCCTGTTGGGGCTGTGCTCCTGCCGGTGACACACTCCGGAAAAGCGAGCGTGGAGGGGAACAGGTTTCCCGGAGAGGCAGTGATTGCCCCAGCCCGGGAAGTGCTCAAGACCAGGTTGGACGGGGCTTGGAGCAACCTGGTCTATGGAAGGTGTCCCTGCCCAGGGCAGGGTGGTGGAATGAGACGAGTTTTAAGGTCCCTTCCCAATCCAAACCATGCTGTGATAACGCACTACAGGCAGCTCTTGTTTATTTACAGAGTATTTTATAAGTGGAACTGGTTAAGAGCCCAGTTAAGCTCCCTTTGTCCCAAAGCCGTGCCCGTGCTGTCACCGTCTGGCTGTGCGTGTGAGGGAGCACGGCTGGCTCAGCTGTCCGTGCCGGCCTGGCATGCTTCCCTGCTGAATCACTGCCTGAAAACCCCAGCGGGGCACGGCCAGCAGTTCACACGGCCGCCAACCACAACCCATGCATCCACAGCACTAATAATGGCCAGATAAGATAACTCAGAAAGGAGTCAATCGCTTCAGAACATAACACCCATGTTGATGGAATACCTATTGTATTATCTGCCCAGAGAAGCTGTAGCTCCACATCTCTGGAAATGTCCAAGGCCAGGTTGGACAGGGATTAGAGCAACCTGATCTTTGGAAGGTGTTCCTGTCCGTGGCAGGGGCTGGATCAAGATGAGCTTCATGGTCCTTCCATCCCAAACCACTCTGGGCTTCCACAGCTCGTGTTCTTGTTTTCTTTTTAGAGCCAGGCTTTCATTCCTTGTGCTCAGTGAGTTTATGAAATTACACATACAGAAAATACAGGCAGCTGGAAGGAAACTTGTTTTAAGGTGGTACAAGCTGTACAGCACAATTGGAAAATGCTGCACAGCTGCATTTATAGTGCAGGTAAGATACGCCATTTCCCCAAGAAATTACAGAAATGGAGCTCCATAGAATTACAGAATCCCAGACTGGTTTGGGTTGGAAGGACCTTAAAGCCCATCCAGTCCCACCCCCTGCCATGGGCAGGGACACCTTCCACTACCCCAGATTGCTCCAAACCCTGTCCAACCTGGCCTTGGATTTCCAGGGATGGGGAGCTACGGCTTCCCTGTGCAAGGGCCTCCCCACCCTCACAGGGAAGATTTTATCCAATCGAAACCTACTCTTTGTCAGTTTAAAGCCATTCCCTCTTGTCCTGTCACTCCACGTCCTTGTCAATAGTCTCTCTCCAATGCAGTCAGAGAGAGAATGACTCAAGAGAGGCTGAGTAAAGGTGGCATCTGTATCTGCAGGAGCTGAAAACAAATTATCATGTGTAAATTAATTGAGCTCTTCAGTGTCTGAAACATCAGACAGAGCCTCCCAGCCTGTCTGGACTGGAGCGCTCCCGAGCAGGGTGACTGGGATGTGTCACATCCTCATTCAGGGAGAAGGAGCTGCTCACACACACTTGTATTTATGTGCCACCACCAGAACAGAAATTGCCACTTTGCAATAGCTCTCTTCACGCATGAGCTATAAATAAGAGGCACATATGGCTGAACTGCACACTGAGGTGGGCACAGCTCCTGCTGCACTGGGGCTGGGAGGATGGAACCAGGCAAAGACAGAGGCTGGAATAACCATATTTCCCCAAACAAACATATAATTAAAGGAAACACAGCACACCAGACCCTCGTACACCCATTTCTGAGGCCATCCCACACAAATATAGAAAGAAACTCTGACCACCATGAAAGCATGATCTCATCTTTAAACACATGTTTAAATCTTAAGCAAGAGAAAGAAAGCTTTAATTATTTCTTTCAGATGGTAAACGGCCCCAGCTGAATGCAGCAATTTACAACTCTGACTTGCAAATACAGGATAATCAGTATGCACACTTGGATTGGCTGATGAAAGAGGGGAAACATCTGACTTAAATGTTTGTGATAAAACAACAAAGCTCTCAGGCTCCAACACATTTTTTTCTAGTGACAGAACTCCTTTTCTACCTCAACTCTTGCACAATGAGCATTCTTCACTTCCTAAAACACATCCCAGTACAGGAAAGTTCCTTTCTCGTGTTTCACACAAGCCAACAAACAGCACCGTGCTGACAACTAACAAAGAGATCATAGAATGGTTTGGGTTGGAAGGACCTTAAATCCCACCTCATTCCACCCCTGCCATGGGCAGGGACACCTCCCACTGTCCCAGGGTGCTCCCAGCCCCAGTGTCCAACCTGGCCTTGGGCACTGCCAGGGATCCAGGGGCAGCCACAGCTTCTCTGGGCACCCTGTGCCAGGGCCTCCCCACCCTCCCAGGGAGGAATTCCTTCCCAATATCCCATCCATCCCTGCCCTCTGGCACTGGGAAGCCATTCCCTGTGTCCTGTCCCTCCATGCCTTGTCCCCAGTCCCTCTCCAGCTCTGCTCGAGCCCCTTTAGGCCCTGCAAGGGGCTCTGGGCTCTCCCTGGAGCCTTCTCCTCCCCAGGTGAGCACCCCCAGCTCTCCCAGCCTGGCTCCAGCCCTTGGAGCATCTCCGTGGCCTCCTCTGGCCTCTCTCCAGCAGCTCCAGGTCCTTCCTGTGCTGGGCCCCAGGGCAGGGGAGGTTCTGGGGACCAGGTCAGGTCATGCTGAGCTCCCAAATTCTCCTCAGGGCAGCTCCCAATGGCTGGATTTGTGCTTTTCCATACCAGTGCTTGATGACAAATGCTAATCCCCTGCAAATACCACTGCAAGCTCTACCTTTTGCCAGTGGTAGGTGAGCACTCAGGGAAAGGAAAGGTCATCGATGCAGACATTTATTAAAAGTTAACAGAAGGGAAAAGGGAATCTCTGATGTGCTGGCTGTGTCTCTGTGAAGGGGAAATGATGCCAACCAAGTTTCACTGATGGGAAGGAAGAGGCAGGAGGGCAGCAAAAGTTTATTCACAGCTGTATCAGGAAGCCTTGGCTGGACTGACACCTACTGGGCTCCACCTGCTGTGGTCGGTCCTCAAGACAAGGAAGGCAGAAATGTCACTGTCCAAACACGTCAAGATGAAACGTTCTATTCATTAAATTAAGTTATTAATGAATTTCTATTTGTTAATTTCATTCTAGTCATTCATTCGATTAATCTCCAGACCTTACTTGTTTATACAGAATAATCTAGAGCAGGTCAATGGAAGAAGGTAGCTCTAGTCTTTAAAATAAAACTTGCTTGTTGGTTACCTGACATATTCACTGTGTGGTGAGGATATTTAGTAAACCTCATATTTGCATATTTTTTTAATATATATTTTTAAATATATGTTTATAACATCATATTTTTATCTTTTACACTGCTTAAAAGAAAAGTCTCAAAACTAGAGTGGTTCCAATTAATCAAGGAAACCTTTAGAATCCAGACCCAACTTTTACATTTGCAGCTGGCAGTAACCAAAGTAATTTCCTTTGTGTCAAATTCTCCTTCTTTTAATATCTTGTACTAGTAATTAAAAGTTTTGAAAGCACTGCATGCTGTTTCTCCTACTGAATATCAAGTTTGGTGAAAACAGCATTTATCAGGAAAAAGAATCATGTATGGGTATCACCACACCTCTGGTTATTTCACTATCAAACAATCTTATCTCAGGAAGTGATTTAGGATTGATGAATTTGTACAGGGAACACATGATTCCAAGGTGGGCCCTTTTTCTGTAGAATTTGTTCAGAGTTAATAATTTCTGCAGAGTATTTTAGTGCCCCAGCCAGAGGGATGGACCTCGACCCTTGGCCTGTGTGAGCAGCCAACGGCTCTGTGCTTTCAGGATGTCAGCACAGCAGCACCATCCAGCTGGAGCTCAGTCATTCCTGAGAGCTCCTGACTATCTCATGGAACTAGAAACCACAGAGCACAGAACTTTTTTCTGTTCCTGTCCTATCAGTCACACTCAGATCAGCAGTTTGTTCAGAATTCAGCCTTCTAGGTGGAGTTTCCTTGTGCAGCTGGAAGAAGAAATTAATGATGCTTCCAAACTAAAACAACAATATTTTTAAAAATCCCTCCATTTTATTTTTTAAATGCATGTAGTGAGCATCTGCAGGGAATCAGGTATAGACTCAGACCAGGTAAGAGAGTACACCAAAAAGTACCAGACTGGAGGGACACTCTGGGACATTGAACTGATTTGCTGAAGCACCCATCCAATTTGGAAGTTGATGTAAATACACAAATAAATACATTAAATGAGTCAAAATGTACCCACAGTGGGGACAGGCTCGTTTGGTTCAGATGGGATTTTGTTGAACTGCTGCACCCTCTCGTGGAAATCTCTTAAATCCATGTAAACCCTGGAAATCTAGTTAAGGCCAAAAGAACACCTACCAATCCTTAACTAACACAAACTGATTCATAAAACACCACTGAACTTTAGAGACTTTCTAAGGATAATGTTGATTCTGGAACACTTTCAGGTGGATCTTGCCACCAGGTAAGCAGTAGTGTGCGGATGGCAGTGCTTTGGTCCTTCTTTAGGCCAACTCTTTTTCAAACTAAAACAAAATGGGAATGTTCCTTTACAATGCAGTGTTGGCCAATGGGAAGTTAAATATTTCCTAAAATCACCAGCTAGTTCTACCTAGCACACAGATAGTTTACTACATGCATTCAAATAATGTAATTAACACTTAGTTCTGTTTCACTAACAGGTAATTTACTATCTACACGCAAATAAAGTCCATTTTCAACCAAAAATTTCAACAAATTAAAATAAGGCTGCCCGGAAGGTAACAGCACCATCCTGTTTTACATCTGAAACCCTCCTAAGACCTGCTGCTGGAGAAGTTGAAGATGTGGATGAAGATCTCTGTAGACATCCAGATATCCCTGGAAAAGGTCAATCCTTACAAGAGAAAAGGGACAGGCCTTGTAAATTTGAATTCCTTCCAGGCTCTGCACAACTCAAACAGCAATGAGGGAAACAGGAGTGGACACACCTTAAACTGAGAATAAAGTCACTGAATGGCAAAATCAATGCTGAATTCAACAACACATTTTTCTTGTAAGATGCAGAAACCAAAATCTGAAGCTCAGGGAGCAGCTTGGGGGATCCAGGCTGCAGAACACCTAAATAAAACCAGCCCCGGGATGAAGCAGAAACAGCCAAATGCTTGCTCTGCTCAGCAGCTGTCCTTGGAAACAGCCTGAAGTGCTGTGAGTAGGAGATGCTCTGCTCTGCAAACGAGAATCTGCATTTGGACATTATTTCTTTCCACAAGAATTCTGTGTGGGAGCACACTAGAAATGCTTTATTCCTGGGATTCACCAATCTGTGTGTTCCTGGGTTCAGCATTCCTGAAGGGTACAGGATACTGCCTTGCTATGTTCGTTCTACTCATGACTTTTTGTCTTTCACGTTTTCTAAGGTTTTTTAAAGTAGGAAAAAAACTTGGTAGAATTTTCTCTAATCAGGCTCAGGTTAAGCCATGATTGGCCAGCTGGAAAACACAAAGTTTTTCTGTGTGTGCATTCATCTCCAACTGTTCCAGGAGATGCAGCAGTCAGTAACACCTCCTTTTATTCCCTCAGCCAAACATTCCTCACATGGCACTTCAGTTTTATTCATTCCTCTTACTTTAGGTATTAGCATTTTAGGAGCCATCAGCACAAGGATGGCCAACTCTCCTGACTACACACTATGTTGTGGTTATTTTCCAAACAGTGCCTCTGATACTGCTTTTTGAAAGTGGTCAGTTCCAAACTCTTCCCAGAATAAATGCTGAGCAAGGCTGGATCTATTCCTAGACATGATTTTATTCACGTGGTCCACAGGCACAAGAACCTTAAAAATGCTAAAGAAGGAAACTGGAGCAGATGAGACCATTTCAAGACATCAAAAATGGGTCACATATGCTACAAACCGAGCTGCCTTCACCGACAGCAAGTGCCACAGAAATCCAGCAATTCCCAGCTTTTAGAAACGATTGGCACCTCTTCTGGGGGCTGCATCCCAGTGAAAAGTGTCCCTGCCCATGGCAGGGCTTGGAACAAGATGAGCTTTAAGGTCCCCTCCAACACAAAGCATTCTGGCATTCTAAACCACATGGAGGGACTGATTTGTCTGGAAAATTACACAGCCAGATTAGGGCTCCAATTTTAAACCTCAGACACCACAAAATGTTTCAGGAAAAGCAAAGCACACAGGAGAACTGGACAGCTTCTCACTCACCCAGTTCTCACACACAGGGAGAAGCTGCTCAGCTCCTGAGTGTCATGCTCATCCAAAGGAGGTTTTCCTTTGTATTTAAACAATTTCCCACCAGCTGATCTCAAACTCAGGACATTAATCCCTTCCTGCATGATAAATTGCAGTAATTTGACACAAAGGTGCTTTGAATCTATACACACATAAGTGGCAACAATAAAATAAACAAAACAAATCCTGTTGGGAAATGTCACTGTCCTCATTTAAATTTTTCAGCTTAGTCCACCTTATAAATTAAGAGAAAAAGTGAGAGCAGTAGAGACAATCCATGTATTTTCAGGATATTTATCACTGCTGCTGTGCTTCAGAAGAGATTTGGTAAGAAACCTAATTCCTAAGTTGCAAAAACAACAGCATTCATTTTCCTGTCACCAGAACTTTTGCTTTCAGGTCACGGAGCCATTGCTTCTCTGACCTTGATGCCTCACATTCCCAACAGCTTCTGAATGACAATTTAGCCAAAATGCAAATTTAGGCACATAAACAAAACCTGGAATTGTTTTATTTATTGGCAAATAAATAAAGTGGTGGGTCTGTTTATTTTTGGGAATCATCTATGACACACTCAGAGTATGAAGCTCTCACCATAGACAGAATTCTGCCTGAAGCCACAGTCTGTCAGTGCCAGGGGCTTTAAAAAAAGCAAAGTGCTCCTTTGTTTTTTCAAGAAAATCTTTCATCATTCCACTGCCTAAATCAATGTCCTGTTTCATCCTAATGGGGAGACAGATGGCCACTGGGCAGATTTCATTCCAAAATGACAGCATCCTTCCCATGTAAACCAAACCAAGAACAAAAAGACTTAATTAAATCCCACCACAACACAGAACAAATTTACCCAGATAAGAGGAAGGAGAAAATATGGGCAAGAGACAATGACTAATCTAAATCTTAAAACAATCTTAATTTTCCCCATAGTTTCCAACTACTTTATACAACTCTAAGCATGTTCTTAATAAAAAAATTCACATGATTGGCAGCATTGATTCATTACTGATGTTTCCTACTAGAATCACAGACTGGTTGGGGTTGGGAGGGACCTTAAAGCCCATCCAGCTCCACCCCCAGCCATGGGCAGGGACACTGTGGGTTTAACCTGTGTTACAAGGAAAGCAAGACTGATTTCCACTCTTGCTGAAGAACCATCCTCAGCACAGATTTGGGAATACCACCTAAGAGGCAAACTGCAATTCCCACCTAAGGAATCCAGGAACTGCTGAAAGCACGTCAGGAGAGGTTCACCCCTGGCAATATCCAAGGCCAGGCTGGACAGGGATGGTGGAAGGTGTCTTTGCCCATGGCAGGGCTGGAATGAGCTGAGCTTTAAAGCCCCTTCCATTCTATGATTCTATGACGAGGAGAAACTTGGATCCCTGGCTGTGGCAGCTGGGGAGCTGCACACCTGCCCTCTGTGCACAGCCATGGCCACAATGCTACTCACAGGTGTTCCTGCTGCTCCTCAGAGCTCCTGTGCTTCATCTGACGGGCTGGTGTGTCTGCAAATCCAGCCTGGGAATCCCTGCAGGAGAGAGGTTTCCAAGCCTGAAGGAAGGTCTGGCTAGCAGAGCTGTAACTCCCATACTGCCTGCAGATAACATGACAACAACAGATCCTGTTAGCACACTGCATGCACACACTCTGAATCTGAAAGTCTGCTCTGTTTGGGCTTCAAAATTTATTACGAGCTCAAAAAGCAGAGTCCTACTGCACTTAAGTGTTGTATAAAGGTCTATCATAATGAATTCATTTTGATAATATTTAACCTCATTTAAATTTAATCTAATTTCCATGTAGCATTTCCTCATGGCATGCACCTCGTGTGTTTTCTTGGAAGCAGAGAACACAAGTAGCTGGAGGGAGATAAATGGGGGAAATTACTTAAATTTTAGAAAAATGCATGCTTTGCTCAATGAAGTTTACACCAAAACGTTAAAGATATGAAGAGAACTGGCAGTCCAGGGGACAAGGAGGCCATCGGGATAACGCCTGTACCCCACTGGGATGCGTTCCCCACTGATACAGGACACTGATGTTCATCCCCAAAATCTCTGCGGGCTGGTACCACAAACTGCAGAGGGAACATTACAAACAGTGAAAAGCAGGGCACTCTGCACGGTCCACAAGCTGGGGTGGAGCACAGAGATTAGGAAGGCTTCTAAAAACCTAGAACAGGCCAGAAACGCGGCTGATGGGGGGCGATTTTCACAGCGGGGCAAAAACACGAGAGAAAGCACGGCCCATTTCCACTGCTTCCCAGCCGAACTGTGACACCCCGGAGGGACCCCGGCCCGCCGGGCACTCACCTGCCTCAGCCACGCGGGCAGCGGGGCTACATCGGGGTGGGACCGGAGCGGGGACCGGGGATCGGGGCCGAGGTGCGGGATGGGATCGGGGTGGGGTCGGGATGGGCTCAGGGCCGGGCTGAGGGAGGAGATCGGGAGGAGATCGGGGTGGGATCGGGGCCGGGATCGGGGCCGGGCTGAGGGATGGGCTCGGGGCGGGATCGGGAGGAGATTGGGGCCGGGCTGAGGGAGGGCCGCGCTCCGGAAGCACTCCCAGCCTGCTCCGCCCTGCCTGACCCGGAGCCGCTCGGGCCGCGCTGACGCTGCCTTGTCCCGCCATGGCTCCCAAGGGCGGCCCCGGCGGCCGGCAGCAGTCCGAGGAGGATCTGCTGCTGCAGGACTTCAGCCGCAACCTCTCGGCCAAGTCCTCCGCGCTCTTCTTCGGCAACGCCTTCATCGTCTCCGCCATCCCCATCTGTGAGCGGGCGAGGGCGGGCGGCAGCCGTGAGGGGAGAGGGGGATCAGCAGCCCCTGAGGGGAGCAGGAGATTGGGAAGGGGGATCAGGACTCCGCACCGCCCGCCAGGGGCTCTGTTCCGCTGCCCGCGACGGATCCCGGGGCTGCGGATCCGAGCCCGCTGCGGGCGGGGTTGTCGTGGTTTTGAGCCGTGTGGGATCCTGGTTCTGAGCCCTATCGGGTCCCGGTTCTGAGCCGTGTCGTGTCCTGTCTCCGAGCCGTGCTGGGTCCCGGTTCTGAGCCGTGTCAGGTCCTGGCTCCGGTCCCTTTCGGATGCGGTTCCGAGCCCGGTCGGGTCCTGGCTCCGGTCCCTTTCGGGTCCCGATTGCAGCCGTGTGGGTCCATCCCGGGCGCGGTGCCGCTGCCGGGCCGCGAAGGCAGCACTGACGTGTCAGGGCAGCAGCGCTGCCTCGCAGGCTCTGCTGTGCGCTCACAAAGCCCTTTCAGCCGCGCTCAAAGCTCATTTCCCCCTTCCAAAGTATTTTCAAGCTCAGAGACCCCCAAGTGGTTTTGGAGGAGTTGTCTTTGCTCAGGCAGAGCCGGTGGAATTACAGAGCTGAGATCCTTTATGGGTCTCCAGTAAGGGCCGATTTTCTTGGAGAGAAGCTGCTTCAGTACCGTTCTTTCTTCTCTGAAGGGCTTTATTGGAGAATCTGGCATATGGATCTTGTTCAGTCAGCAGTCCTGTACAGCGTGATGACCCTCATCAGTACCTATCTTGTGGCTTTTGCATATAAAAACGTCAAGTTTGTCCTCAAACACAAGTAAGTTTAGTGCCTGTTTGAATTTATCACTTAATAATTTAACAAAACTGTCATTTACTACTGTATTCTTGAATCAATAAGAATGCCTGAAGTGTTACTCCAGAAAGTATTTTGCACAGAAGTATCTCCTACTTGGTTTCTGTTGTTCTCTTGTAATTTTAGTCAAATCTTGTCAGCTAAGAGTATGGTGAAATAGCAAAGCCACCTTCATTATCACTGAGTATCACCACAAATTATGTTTAAATTATAAATTGTATTACTTATTGTACATTAATTCTATTACTTTTAGTAATTGCTATTATTATTTCTTGTTGTCCCTTTACCTTGACAAAACTGCCCAGTATCTTGGCTAAGTTTTATTCTTCACTGTAAATACAACTCCCTGTAATCTCAAGGTTGGGGTTTGGGTTTGTTTTTTATTTTCATTTTTGAAGTGTAACATGGGTGGTGGTACTTACAGAGTAGCCCAGAAAAGAGAAGATGCTGTTTCCAAAGAGGTGACTCGCAAGCTGTCCGAGGCAGACAACAGGAAGATGTCCCGCAAGGAGAAGGATGAAAGGTGATCTCTCTGTCCTCTTCTTTCTCTCCCTTGCTGTAGGACTGCCTTAAATGTCTTCAGGGCTCTGGATAGGGTAGTAGGGACTGTGTTGGCACTGTTTTTTCTGTATTCTGGTGAGCAGAAGCTGTAGGGTAGCTCTTGGTTTAGCTTCAAACCGTTTTGAGGTGAGTTGTCAAAGAAACGTTTCAAATGCACTTGGTGTTTGAGGGGATCCCCATTGGGACAGTGCAGGATGGAGCTTTGGAGCCAAACCCTCTTTCTTCTAGAAGAAGTGCTGGACACTTCATCACGTGGGTGTGCCAGGATGTCCCCATCCCTGGAAGTGTCCAGGGCCAGGTTGGATGGAGCTTGGAGCAGCCTGGGATAGTGGGAGGTGTCCCTGCCCATGGCATGGGGTGGATCAAGATGATCTTTAAGGTCCCTTCCAACCCAAACCATTCCAGGATTCTATGATATCCATTGATTTAAATATATTTGAAATTTGATCTCCACTTGCTCCTAGGATTCTCTGGAAGAAAAATGAAGTTGCAGACTATGAAGCAACAACTTTCTCCATCTTCTACAACAACACCCTCTTCTTGGTCCTGGTCATCATTGCTTCCTTCTTTGTGCTGAAGAACTTCAACCCCACTGTGTATCCTTTATCACTCTCAGTAGTCCTACTCCTGTTGTCACTACCAGCTGTAATTTTCCCGTGGGCTGTGGCTTTCCTCTGTTAGTAAGTGCAGCTCATTGTAGTACATCATCTTAGAATGTTGTAACAAAAATTAGAGTTTACAAAAAAAAAAGTCTCCTAATCACATAAATGTGACATCATGAGATGTTTTAAGAATATTACATAGACACGATACAGGAATTCTCATGGCTTTGCCATTTCCATTGTTGCTCTGGAATGAGGACAGAGCTCGTTTTCCTGCAGAAACACTGTGTTAGTGTTGGTTGCTAGGAGCTCTTACCTGACAGGATGCTTTAGCTTCAGTAACTTCACAACTAAAATTTTTTGTTCCTGAAGAAAATTAACATTACCAACAGGGCTGTTAAATCAAGATCTGTATTTATAAAACTTGTAAGAGAGCAGGCTTAACTTTGTGGATGTCTTGATTCTGAAGGTGAGTTCATGCCCTGATTGTGAGCTGTGTTTCAGGCTGCAATACTCCAGTTTTAAAACTACAGGGAAAGACCATTTCAGTTCCTTTCTTTTCATAAAACTCCTACCAAATGTTCTGTACCAAAGAAGTATCTTGACAATTCCTTAACCTGTTCCCTACAGAAACTACATCCTCTCTATCAGTGCTTCCTCAGGACTGATTGCTTTGCTGTCCACAGGATCCAAGTAGAGAGAAAACCCACAGCAGTTTCTGTGAGAGGCTTCAACTGCCATGAAAATATCTAAGGGTGGAATAGGAATATTTTTTTTTTTAGCATGAGGAAAATGTGGGGAGGCTTTGAATCCAAACTGGTTGAATTACATTTACTTTTGGTATCTTTACATGGTATTTGATACTGGAGTTACTCAGTTGTTTTTTTTTTACTTAGCAAGGAGAGGGAATGGGTTCGAGCTGTGAGCAGGCATCACCCCAGAGGAGTGATGATGCTGCAGCTGCACCCTGGGGGCTCTGCACACACAGCCTGCAGCAGAATTCCCTGGCAGCTCAGTGACCGGCCTCAGCCAAACTCACCGAGCAAAAGAGACAATCCATGCTGCATTGGAACTTGAAAAGTTGGAATAAAAAGGAGCTTTTTTTTTGCCATTTGAGTCCTTGTGCTTTCATTCTTGGTTTTTTAAAAAATGGGAATTTTCATGTCTAGGTTTGCCAACTCTTTCTGCTTTTATAAGAGAGACTTCTACAAGCTAACATATTCCTTAGGAGCACCCCTCATTTTCAAGTAACGTGGAGTCAGGACAAAACCTAAATCTCCTAGAAAAACGCTTTTGAAGTGGTTTGAATGTACTTATCTTTTTTCACTGATCTTCAGAGTTGAAAATAAATAAAAAACCCTGCCAGTTTCCCTGCACAGCTTAAGAAAAATGCTTTAGCTGGCTTTTAATAATGGGTTTATCAGACAATCCTGTGCCTTCTCTTCTGGCTACCACTGGAGCAGCTGTTCCCTTAAGTGGCAGACTCTACTGATACTAATTATAAAGTCTGCCATTACAGATTTGGGATCCTAAAGAGGGAAGAAAGAGAAAGTTTCTAATTGATTTAATGTAACAATTACTCTGCTAATCTTGGCTTCAATAAGATTAATGGAAAATAGAGTAAAATGGAGAATGTGAAGAGCAGGAGACAGTAATTGCCTCAATTTCTGACTAATTCAAGTTTTGGTCATTTAATACTCTTCAAATTAACTGTTTTCTCTCAAAATACATGGATTTTTCTTTATCCTTTCTGTCTGAATATTCATCACTGGAAGGAGACATTCCATACTCACTCTCCTGGCAGGGTTGGGAGGCTCAGCCTGCCGTGGCAGGGCTTTTGCAGGTATATTTTCCAGAAAAATCTGTCTGGAGCAGTGCTGGGAAGCAGCACTTTCTTCTGCCATTACTGTCAGCTCACTGAGTCTTTTATCATCTGCTTTTCGTCTTCTTTTAGGGCTTTTTTGGTATTGACAGTTGCTGAGGCCTGGAGCTTAGTGAGTGTCAGAATTTTCCTGGAGAGTTGACATTGAGCACTGACAGCCTGAAACAAAAGGAAGTGGGTGGTGGGGTGGGTTGTATTCTGCAAAAAACCTAATCCTGCTGAGCCTTTGCAGGAAAGTTTGGGGCTTTTTGTGGTTGGCATTTGGATTTTTGTTCACTTCTTTAGTAGTTTTTTTCTTCTTTGGAGGTGGTGTTTGGTTTTTCCTTTGCAATCCCCACTACAAGCTGCAATGATAAATAAAAAACTCAGTATAACATACTGGAATTATATTTCTTTAGTCTAATGCCAAGGGTTAACCTAAAGCTTGGCCCCACATTGCCCTGGGAGCCTGGAAGGGACAATGCCATCTCCTCAATTAAAGAAAAACTTGGGAATGGATCTAGTTTCAATACATCCTTGGATTCCCAATACATGAAAAAGGGAAGAGAGAACATTAAATTGTACCTCCAGAGGGAGGAAAAGGAATTAGTCTGCTACTGGGAGGATAATTAAATTAAATTAATAAAGCTGTTAATTCTGTAATGGTTGAAGCCTTTATAAAAATTAACAATAGTTAATGGTAATGCAGCACTGGGGGATGCTCCCAGGGCAGGGGAAGATGGGCTCCACCTCAGCTGGATGGAACTGGCCAGTGTCACCTCAGAGAGGCTGGGGACAGCTGCCCTGGGTTCATTTCAGGCCAAATCACAGAACAGTTTGGCTGGGAAGGGACCTTAAAGTCCCTATAAGGGGACCACCATCCAGTGCCACCCCTTGCCGTGGGCAGGGACACCTCCCACTGTCCCAGGCTGCTCCAAGCCCCAGTGTCCAGCCTGGCCTTGGGCACTGCCAGGGATCCAGGGGCAGCCACAGCTTCTCTGGGCACCCTGTGCCAGGGCCTCCCCCCTCCTCTCAGGGAGCAATTCCTGCCCAAGATCCCCCCTAATCCTGCCCCCTTTAACTTCAGGCCAGGCCAAACCTCACCTGGCACTGCTGTGCTCCATGGGGACTGATTTCCAGCAGCACCTTGGGGACCAGCCCAGCTCCCTCCTGGCCCTGCTGCACTGGCACCACCCACTGCCCCTCCTGGGCACAGCTGGAAGGTTTCCCTGGGCACAGCTGGAAGGGTTCCCCTGTGGAACAACACCCCCCATCCTCAGCAGAAAGCCCTGCTGGCCCAGAGCAGCTCCAATGTCAGTAACAGGTCTGCAGGTGTCAGGGTAGATGCACAAAATGCCTTTATTGTGTCCAAGCAGAACTCCAGTCAGACTGCAGTTCTCATGTACAGCAGGAGTCATTGACACACACCACAGCTTCAAATACAGGAGGAGAGCACTCAGGTGTGGGGAGCTGCTCACCTGGCCCAGGTGAGCACTGCAGGAGGGGAGGAGGGCACAAGGGTCCTACAAATACTGTACAGAGCTCTATCCCAGCAGGGATGGGAAAAAACCAAACTGAAATCAGAGGAGCACGGTACAGAGCAAATCCATGGGAAGATACAACGCGGGGCTTGAGCTGGGCAAATCAAGATGTAAATTCTTCCTGTCAACTCCTATAAATGCTCACAAAAATCTGTTTAAAATGTGTCTGTGGATTTACTTATCCCCAATTCCAACCCAATTGAAAGCAGCTGTAGCCTTTTGGAGTACATACCTGATTGTTCCTGCAGTTCTCAGCAGCTATATATTATATGTATTTATAGTATCTATATCCTTAAAAGCTCCTGAATATTGAAATTTGCAGTAGCTCTGTCTACAAGCAGGCAGAAGTAGAGGCAGGTTTCTATAGATGCAAAACCCAATATTTAATCATGGCTTTCTTGGTTTAAGGTTTATGGAGAAGTAGAACTTTGCAGAGCTGTGTTCAGTAACCTGACATGCGTGTTTGGGCTTCCTAGCACTGCTCCAGGGGTGCTGCCCAGGAGCACTCCACAGCTGCAACAGCTGCATAACTAGGAGCTGCACTATCTAATTGCTAACTAGTTCTCTGTCTTACAGCCTTTATTCAACTACAAAGAGATCCTAGAGCTTATATTCAACATAAAAAAGCAAAGTTTGAGCTTGCCCCTTCCATCTGTTAACCTGAAGAAACTTTATAGTTGAGATTTCCCAAACGTGGTTTTATTAAAACCTGAAGTTGTATCTGGCTTTTCTTCATTGAAAAAATAGATCTGTACATCCTTCTTTAATTACCAAGTACCTGAAGGTTATAAATTTTTTTTTTTTTTTTTTTTTTTTTTTTTTTTTTTTTTTTTGCTTTACAAGTGTTTGTCACAGCACAAGCATGAGGTGCAAAGAGTAAAGTAAAAATTAATGAACTCGGTCAAGAAGGTAAGAAAATACAAGGTTATTCTTGGTTAGAAGAGAGATCAACTGTGCTTTTAAATTCACTGCAGAGTAGTAGCAAGAGCACACATCTCGAAGGATCCAGTGACAGTAGACACCGAGCAGCAAGTGCTGAATGATTCTCATGAGAGTAATTCGGGGCTGTACTGGAGTACAGAGCACTTCTAAACCATGCAGTCCAGGAAATTCATGCATTGCATTAGGATCTGTAGTCCTTCTTGCTGTAGGGCTTGTTGCCCAGGATATTATCAATTTCATTTACAATATGGGATGTCATCTTTGGAAGGACCTGGGGTGGAAGAAAGCAATGTTTAATCGAGATAGTTCCAAAATGAAACCCAGATTTTATCACAGTACATTTCCTCTGGGGTTTTTGTGTGACAGATATTAAATATTCACCTAATAACTTTCTCCCTTAAAGGAAAAACCACTGGAGTATCTTTACTCAGTGAGAGAATCACAGAAAAGCCTCTTAATTTTATATGTGGAATATTGCTTGGCTGCAGTGGGACATGAGCTGGTGGCAAGGACAGCAGAGGAAGAGGAAGCTCTAACTGGGGAAACACAACAGGGAATAATAAAGGTGGGAGCAGGTGACATGTGACAGCACAGATTCTGTCACAACATGTCCTGGAATCACTTGCATTTTCAGATACATGGAAGCTGCTGATGCCACCCTCGTGTCACTGGGTAGGTCTGCAATGACCCCAAATGGTGCCAAGTCATGGTGACACCAGAGACGGGCCTAATTAAGGTGCATGAACAGAGCTGGGAGACAAAATCCTGAGTCTTCCCACTGTACTGAGAGAAGGAGGGTGCTGAGGGCTGGTGCTGTCCCCCAGGGAGCTGAGCAGGGCTCACCCCCCCCTCCAGGGAGGTGTCACCCCCCTGCACTCACCTGGATGGCTCCGAGGTTCTCAATCAGCTGCTCGGGGTTGGAGGATCCCAGGAGGACAGAGCTCACCCCCTCATTCCTCAGGCACCATGCTGGGAATAAAGGCACAAAGGGGTCAGCAACAGAGATGGAACAACACAGCCTCACTCCAGACCCCAATGCTTGACAGAGCCGCTGTCTCTGCTCGGAAATAATCACATTATTTGTCTCAACTTTGCTCCTCTGCCACTACCAGAAGGAAGACACACAGGTCCAATAACAAACCCTACAGATCTTCCAGGATCCCACCTGAGCCTGGTCCCTGCCCCTGCACTTCTCACAGCTGTGGGGGTTGGTTGTTCCCTATCATAAATCACAAGGATTCACTGCTGGGCTGTTGAACCAGGGATCATCTTTCTGACAGGCATCAGGTATTTTCCACCATAACAATAATTAGTAGAAAAAAAAATCCCCAAAACTCATTTTGAACAGCATTGTCTTGTCTGTCAGCCCAGCACCCCAAAGGTGATGGCTTCACGTGGGGTGGGAATGTCCAGGGCCACAAGGACGTGGCACCTCTGGGGATGCCCAAAATACTCTGACCCTGTCACTCACAGCCAGATGTTGCTGCTGGAAACAATCCTCGTTTAAGCCACTGTTATCCAGAGAAGCTGTGGCTGCCCCATCCCTGGGAGTGTCCAAGGCCAGGCTGGATGAGTTTGGAGCAACCTGGAAGGTGTCCCTGCCCATGGCAATAGTTGGAACAAAAATGGGCTTTAAGTTCCTGTCTAAACCAAACCACTCCAGGATCAGTAATTTTTCTGCATTTCAAATCACAAACACATCTCTAGCTATAGACCCAGACCAAACCGTGGTGGGAAGACAACACATTTGCTGTGTCAGCCTTTCCCAAGCCCCTTCTGAGCCCTGAAGAGGGGCAGGAGCAGCCCTGGGGGTGGCAGCTGTGCAGGGACCCACCAACAGCCAGCTGTGGCAGCGTGCAGCCGAGGCGCTCCGCGATGGGGGACAGGTCCTTCAGCTTCCCCTGCTGCTTCCTGCCCTCCTCGCTGATGATCTTCTCCTTCAGCCACTGGTAGCACTGCAAAGCAATCACAGCACATCAGGCTGTCAGCTTTCATCCTCCAAAACGGGGAGTTTAAGGCAGTTTGTAGTTATAATTTATAAATATATATAAACAGCAGCACTTGAAAAGCCACGTCCAACCCAGAAGGTCGCTCAGGCTGAGTAACACAAAGCTTGGTTAGCCAAAGCTCTTAGGGCAGGACCAGCATGTGTCCTATTGTCCACAGCTCTCTGGTTTTATTCTCACTCCAGAACCTGCAATCTCCCCAGTTTTCTTTTTGGACCACATAGCCCCCAGTAAGAATAAAATCAGGATAATTGTGGAGGAACCAAGTTGTGGTGACACTGGAATGCCAAAACCTGTTGGAGAAGGCAGCCCCCAGCAGCCCATGGGCCTTCAGTGGGCTTGCCCTTGGCTTGGGGTGTCTCTGCCAAGACTCTGGGAGGCTGAGCACCCCCATGCCCCAGGCCGGTATCTAGGAAAATGATGTCCAAGTCTGTTTGACCTGGCAGTGGCAGCAGCTGCATCTGTTCCTGCTTGGATTCCATTATTTTGGAGCTCTTTTCCAACCTCAACCGTTCCAGGATGGACACCAGCGAGGATCCTGGAGCACCACAGAGCCCCTGGCTTGTCCCTCCTCCTCGGTGATGGCCCCCAGGGCAGGGTGGGGACAGCATCCAGCCCCAAACCCGGCTCAGCTCCCTGCGTGGGGAACCTGAGCTCCTTCTAACCCAGATTCTCCTGCTCTTTGGAGTGTGGTTGCCAGAGAAACCGAGCTGATCCACCAATGCACAGCCCGGCCTTCTCAGGAGGGAGCCCTTTCCCCTTTGTTATTTCCCTGCCCTGACAAAAGCAGCACAACTCAAACGTGCACCAGAAATACCTTGAGTGAAGCCCTTGAGCTTTCAGGGACGCCGTTGCCATATTTCCCTGAGATGATCCCACAGGCCAGGGGAGACCACGTCATTGCTCCTACCCCTGCAGGGGGAACAGGAAAAGGGGCCTTTAGGGGAGTGTGGCAAATCAGAGTTGTAGCAAAATTAGGCCTTTCAGTTAAAAATTAAAACAAAAGCAAACCGACTGGTTCGTGCTTGTTTCTGGTGCCGCTGGCAACACTCATTTGGTGTCCTCCAGGAAGATGCTGCTGATGCCCTTCAGGGTATTAAGGACTTATTTTATTTAATGGGCCACATGAATCTCAGAGGGTAAGGAGCAGCCAAGCCAATTAATACTTCAAATATTTATTTGTTAATGTACTTTTGTTATTAATAGATAATATTAAGCAATACTTCTTTATCAGAGGCACAGTAAACTGGTTTTTCTTTTAGGTCACTAGAGAGAGACCTGGCTTTGTCATAGGTCCCACCTGGAGCCCCAGGTCACTCTGCTCTCCATTTCTTTCTGGGAATGCCTGAGCCAAAAGGCACAGCAGGCTCAGACTCACCAATTTTGTGATACAATTCTGGCAGCTGCACCTCCACCTTCTCCCTTTGGAACAGGTGATACTCGGCCTGCTCACACACGGGTGGGATCATGTTAAACTGCCTGGCCACAGAGTAGGCTTCCTGCAGAGGAGAAACCCACAGAGAAAACACTTCAGTAAATGAAAATATCCTGCAGGACTCACCAGGCCATGTTCTCTGAGTGTGCAGGAGATGGCCAAGGCAAGTCTTGCTGTCCCTTGGCAAGGGGAGGTGGGGACCAGCAGGATGCTGCAATCCTGGCACCTCCTGCAATCCCAGCCTGGTTTGGGACATCAAAGCCCATCTCCTTCCACCCCCTGCCATGGTTAAGGCCCATTCCATGGGCCAGGCTGGCCACGAGCACTGATATCAAACTGAAAGACCTGACTTCAGTCAAACCAAAACGACACAAACCCAAATTCACCACCCAAAGCCCCAGACATCAACCCATCTTCCGCTAATTAGCACTGAGCTCGTTCTGGGGGCAGGCTTTTAAACTATTTGAGGTGGAAACAGTGGAAGGAGTGGCAGCCCAGCATTGGCAGGGATCCCCACGGCTGCAGCCCCTCCCCAGGTGTCCTTACCATGATCTCCATGGCGCTCCAGCGGGACGTACCCCAGTACATGGCCATGCCCTGGTTGATCACATGCGTCATCGCCCGCACGATTTCTAAACGAGGGCAACAAGGGGGTGTCAGAGGAGAGCCCAGAGCCCACGTTTCCAGCACCACATCCACTTCCAAACACCCCAGACGCTGACAGTCCTGAGCACTGAACCCCGCTCCTGCTGGGCTCTCCTACCCAGGTGTGGCTGGAAAAGCATTTTCAGTGCAAATGTCACGACATTGACGCTGCAGTTGTTTAAAAACTGCTTTTCCCACCTGGCCCTCGCCTACCGCGGCCCCAGGAGAACATTGCTTTCAAAACGGAACACAAGAGGGCAGCACAGAGGAAAAATCAACTTCAAAATAGACCCTATTTATTTTAAAATTTGCTTCCTGAAAGCGCATAGCTGGGTCTGCCTCTTTTTACCAGGAATACTGGGGACAAAACTAAAGAAATGGATGATTGAACCCTAGAACCCTCAGGTGTCACCTCGGCAAAACCCAGCACATCAGTGCCATGGTTCTCGTTTGTTCTTTGGGATGTGGAAGCTTGCAAGGCTACATACACCAGGACAGGAGCTTGGATTTCACCCCTCAGACTTCTGCTGAGCAGCTCTGCCTGCCTGGGGGTGAAAAAACCCTCATAAAGTTTAGTTTAATGGAATCACAGGCTGGTTTGGCTTGGAAGGGGTGTTAAAACTCATTCAGTGGACCCCTACTTTGGGCTGGGACACCTCCCACTGTCCCCGACTGCTCCAAGCCCCAGTGCCCAACCCGGCCTTGGGCACTGCCAGGGATCCAGGGGCAGCCACAGCCTCTCAGGGCACCCTGTGCCAGGGCCTGCCCACCCTCCCAGCCGGGAATTCCTCCCCAATATCCCATCTAACCCTGCCCTGTGTCCCAGTCCCCAGGAGAAGCCATGAGCCATGACCACCTGCCCTGGCTGTGGTAACAAATCCCAGGATTTGTGATAACAAATCCCAGGGCTGCAGCACAGACACAACCCTGGCCACTGCCCACAAAATGGGAAAAAATGGGCTAAACTCCCTCTGAGAAGAAAAGAAAGCAGTTCTTGGGCACTGCTGCCTGTGGCACCTTGTGGTCAGCAGGCACTGCCACATCTCCACGGGCTCTGCCTGTGGGAGAGCCAAGGAGCTGACAGTGCCCTCCTGCCCCAACAACTCTGAGCACCCCAAACCCCTCTGGAGGGGGCTGCCCTGGAGCCTGCAGTGCCCAGCAAATCCCCCTGCTCCCATTGGGATGAGGGCTCTGCCTGGAGACCAAGACAAGCTGCCTTTCCCCTCGGCAGGATTCTCATCCTGCTAAGGCAAGGAAAAAGCAGGAGCCTGGCAGCGAGGAGGGTTTGGTGCCAATCTGGGCGTTGCTGTGAATCCTCCTGCAGGCTGACAGGCAGCTCTGAGCATGAAGGCTCCATTTATAACCTAGAGGTTTGACACACAGACCTGCCTTAAACCCAAACACAAATCCATTTCATCTGAGGGAGTGAGGAAAAGGAAATAAAAACCCCTGACAGCATTAAAGCCAGCACTGGGATGTAAAGGAAATTTCCACTTCTTCCCAAAAAAATATCAATTCATTTCACTGAAGTGTAAATATAGCATCAAAGACTAGGTCGAGGTTGGGGTTGTAAAAGACCTTAAAGATCATCTACTTCCAGACCCTTGCCATGGGCGGGGACACCTTCCCCCTGACCAGGGCGCCAGGATACAACCAATGAGTTATTTCAAGCTGTCTCATCTGACTATTTAATTAAAAATTGTTTTTCATTTCCTACCACCGTCAGTCTAAGCCTGTAAGCGATCCTTCCCTTCCTCCCTACCTCCTCAGCAGCTTCTCCCTGGGTTTAGTTTTCTATTTTTGCCCTGCCACCATTTTGGAGTTTTGAAAAACATTTCATCACACGCCTCTTACACATCTCAGCCTGTGGTTGTTTTCATTTCTCCCACCTCTACTCCTTTAAAAAAAAAAAAAAAATCCCAAGCCAACTCAGAAAATGTATACAAATATATCAAAATCTTTTTCTTTAGAGAGCCAGGAGATGGTGATGGGATTTGGGAAGAGCACATACCCGGATCTCTTGTCTTGCCAGCTGGATGCCCAAAGGGCAGCACTTAAGAACAGGAGATTTATTTTTTTTTTAAATATAAATCAATGCTTCAAATCCCAAATAACAGCCCCTGGCACCATAACAATAATAACTTTGAAGGAGCTTAAAGTTCCCTGGTAGGAACATTGTGACCTTCCCTCCCTGCATGCCAGGGCTCTGCCTGGGTGCTGGACACACTGTGGGCACCTGGCTCTGTGACAATGGGGACACACCAGGGACCACTGGGACCCTCCTTTCCAGCTGCACTGCTGGAAAAGCCCCTTGGGATGAAGAAGAAGCATCTGCTTGCACAGTTGGAGGGTGACATCTTCAGCCCCAGTAATGAGGCACAAAACACAGGGGAATTCTGGAGAGGACGGATTCTTCCCCTCACCCACCCCCCTGGGTCCCTGCTCCAGGGGGCTGGGTGGTGGCAGAGGAGGGCAGGGACACCCCACACACGGCTGACCTGGTCCCAGTGAGGATGGGCAGCCCCTCATCCCCCCTGCCTGGCAGATCCCAGCCCAGCTCCGGGCTCTAGGGACACAGCCAGACCCACCTGAATGAGCTTCCCCAGGTGCTCATCTCCAGCTGCTCCCTGACTCCAACATTTACTGCTTTGACAATGCAAAACTATTTTAATTTGCTCTGAGACCTTAGAGAACATTAAATACATTTCAGGGGTTTAGGTTAAGCAGCTTTGGCAGGTGCCCCGAGGCCCAGAGTCATAGACGGTACAGAAATCCCTATGGAATGCTCGTCTGCTCCATTCCCCAAGGGAGGAACAGAGCCTGGACAGCCTGGGGAGAGAAGGATCTGCTCTGCCCGGGCTCAGAGGAGGATCTGCAAAAGCTGCTCCTTGCTGCTGCTGCCCATGGGCATCTGGCAGCAGAGGGAGGAGTCTGAGGGACAGAGGAGAAAACCCCACGAGCAGCAAGCAGGGAAAACAAACAGGACCATTTCAGGTTTGGATCTGGCTGTGCCCCGCTGCACACAACAGCAGGACCTGCAGCTACTGCCACGAGTAGGGAACATTTTAAGGTCACTTTCTGCTTCAGGAGTGGCTGCCCCATCCCTATCAGTGTCCAAGGCCAGGTTGGGCAGGGCTTGGAGCAGCCTGGAAGAGTGGAAGGTGTCCCTGCCCACGGCAGGGAAGCTGGAATGAGATGAACTCTCAGGTCCTTCCAATCCAAAGCCCTCCATGACTCCCCCATGGGGGAAGCTGGGCCGTGTGTGGTGCTGAGCAGGATGGAGGGGCTGGGAAAGCAGCACAGCACCGACAGATGGCCCAGCAGATGCTCTGGGGTGGAAGTGGCTTAGTAGGTGAACCATAAAAAAAGGCAGAAAGAAGATGGGAAGCATCTCCAGCACACCATTCATAACAGAAATGTCCCTTTTTCCACCCTGCTGGAGTCTCAGCCAGTGCCACAGCCCATGCCTGGCTGCCAGGGCTGGCACTGCCAGCAGGACCCAGGGTGTCTGAGACACTGGGAATGTGGGATCACAGCCAGGGTACCTCACTCCCACACACTCCTCCCTCCCACACACAACACGGCCTCTTCCTTGGCCTCAGCAGCTTCTGGGGAAGCTGCACTGCTCCCAAAATCCCAGGCTGGTCCCTGGGTCACCCTGGGTGGCACAGCCCCATGCTCAGTAAGGAAATGGGTGTCAGGGCTCCTGACATGGAGCTCCAGGGCTGGGTGATTTCCACAGACTGTCCATGACAGCTCCTGCAGCCATCTGACATGGATAGCTCCCTTAAATCCAAACACAAACCCACTTCATCTGAAGGAATCGGGAAAAGGAAATAAAAACTCCAAACGCTAAAGCCACTCCTAGGACATAAAGGAAACTTCCATTTCCTTCCAAAACACACAAATTCATGTCATGGCAGGGTAGACACAGAAACCTTAAATGCTTGGGAGGGACCTTAAAGAACATCTAATTCCAACCCTTTGCTGTGGGCAGGGACACCTTCCATGGACCAGGCTACCACAAATGAGATATTTCATATTTAAACTGCCCCACCTGAACATTTAATTCCAAATTGTTTTTCATTTCCTGCCCTCCTCTCTCTAAGCCCTTAAGCCAGGATCAGGCATGGTAAAACCTTTAACTGCAACTCCCACTGACCTTCCATGGGGGTGTTGTTGTCCGGCCGGTTGGCAAAGACCACGTCCACATATTCCAGCTGCAGCCTCTGGAGAGAAGCCTTCAGCCCTGGGAATGGGAGAGCAGAGACAAGGACAGGCAGGGTCAGAGGGAGGCACAAAATGGGGCTCAAATACAGCTTGGTGTATTTAAATATATATGTGTGTATATATGTATGTACACACATATACATATATACACACACACACACACACACAACCACTTAGGATATGAGAGGGATGCTGGATAATGTTGTCCCATGTTTTCCCTGCAGCCATATGAAGAAGAAAGCACTAATCTGGCCACATTCAGAGCCCCTCCTTTCACAAGAAATGTGCTTTAGTTTAGAATTCTCAGGATTTGGGCTGACCAGCCCCTGGTTACCAAACGTGTCCATGTCAGCTGAGGCAGCTGCCAGGGACTATTTCAGTGCCCTGCTCCTGTTTGCAGTTAATTCAATCTGAATTTTGTCACAGAGCCTTTCTTGCTCCAGTCCCAGCCCCAGGGGACGTTCCAGGGATGCCATCCCAGAAGCAAGGATGGTGGCACTGGTTATCAAGAGCAGGTAAAGCATCAGGGAGGGCTTTACCTTGTCAGGTGAGCTGCGCCCACCTACACTGCAGAGCAAGCCAAGGCCCTTTGCAGCTCAGTCCATAAATGCCCAGGTTTTGAGAGCCTTCCTGTGAGGATCTGATGCAAGACAGCATCAAACCCCTACAGATATATTTATATATCCATGTATGACTGTATGAGAGAGGGCGAACAGAGGATGGGCATTTCTTCCAGCCCAACATTCAGCAAACATTTTCAGCCTGCTCTATTTTGACTCATTCTTCATGAACATTCATAAAAACATTTTGTTCTTGGGAAGATTTGTAGAAAATAACTGTTAAAAATCCTCTTCTCTCTCTCACGTACACAGATATATATAAATACATATATATAAATATAAAGTATCTGTCATTGACCTTAACGTTGTTTGCTGGGTGTTCTGTGAAATTATTCCAACTCCTGCCAGTGCTTTTCTGTCATTTCACAAAGTAACTCCACAAGAAATAGAAAACGGATGGATTTGGAGTGCCTGTGACACATCTGCCACCTCCCCGAGCAGCTTTAGTGCCACCACCTCACTGAGGGTTACTTTGATGAAATTTCAGGGGAATGTTGCTTCAAGAAAAACTTTCTCCAGCATTCCCTTAGTGGGAAAGTCACATCCTGATGTGGCTGGATGCTGCAAACACTCCAAGATAAAACTCCCCAGGGCAATCCCCTGCTGTGAGGAGAAACTGCCCCTGCTCCAGGGATGCTCCTTGTCAGGAGCAGGGAGGAGGAGGAGGATGGAAGGAGCCAAAGCTGCACCCCAAGGAGGGGCTGCTCTCCCCCACACTCATCCCACCTCACCTGGGCACTGCCTAGGGGCTCCCCCGGGCTTCAGCTCCAGATTTTCCAGGTGGGCAGCACCCAGAAAGGAGAAGCTGCTGCCCTGGGCTCCTCCATGGACCCCGACCCAGAGGCTTTCACCCCGGAGCCCCCCCAAGCAGCAGGTTCTGCACATCCCGTGGGGGCAGGAGGCACAAATGGGTAACACAGCAAAGGAGCCGGGGGGACGAGTCCTCCCCAGGACTGCAGAGAGCTGGACACCCCTGGAATGTCCCTGTAGAGCATTTCCCTGGTTTGCCCGCGCTGTTTTCCCGGGATTCCTGCAGAGAGCAGCCCCAAGCCCCGGGAGCTGCAGGATGCTCCTGCTCCAGCACCACGGGCAGCCAGCCCGGGCTGGCTCCTGCGGCAGGAACAAGGTCACAGCTGACACTGCTGAGCCAGGACGGGATCCCCAAGGCCACGGGAACGGGACTGTTCCCGTGTCCTGTGAGCTGGGGCCGTGCCCGGAGCCTGACCTGGCAGAGCCAGCTCTGGGTACAGCCCCTGCAGACACCCACAAGGGTTTGCCCTGTGCATAAACAGAACACAGTGTTCGTGCTCTCCTGCAGTAACACAGCCAAAGGGACAAAAAAAAGCAGCGGGGAAGAGCAGAGGAGCAGGGATTCGGGTGAATAAACCCCAGGGATGAGAGAGACAGTGCTTAGCGGGATGCAGGAGGCAGGAGAGAGGATGGGCAGCAGAGGAACAGCACCAGGACCAGACCTCAGCCATGCCAGGCAGGGCCTGGCAGCCCTGCAGAGGCTGTTTCTGCAGGCTGACATCATGCCCACATCCTCATCCTGGTCCCTCCCGGCTCCAAAGGGAGCCCAGGTACCCCTGGTCATGTCTGGCACCACGGGGAAGGGCTGGGGGTGTGCAGAGAGGGCTTCCCCCAAAAAACCCCACGGAATTGCAGCAATTCTTTCGCTCACACTTTTTGAGGGGAGCCAAAAGGATCCTTTGGTGAATTTTGGGCACCTCACAGGCAAGTTTGGGAATTGCCCTGCGTGGGGATGGCACAGGGAGCAGTGGGATCACAGAGCCCCAGCTCAGGGGAGAGCACTGCCCTGGCATCCAGCTGGATAAACCCCATCCCATGTGCAGCCTGAGCCCTGGCACAGCCACACCCGCTCTCCAGGTACCTTCAATGATGTGTTTTCTGGAAAGGCCTCTCTCCGTCTCAGCTCTGCAAGGGAAACACAGGAACAAGGCTGGGAGATGCCAGAGGTGCCAACAACTCAGGAGCACTGATTTGTGTTCTAATTGAAACAGCCCCAAAACTACAGAATCACAG